>JAZGTQ010000447.1:0-158650 GCA_037953605.1 Necrosyrtes monachus
GCAAAGGGCCCTGCACCCCCAATCGTGGGTACCCGGGGCCCTGCACCCCTAAAACTCCCCTGCAAGGGGCCTTAAACACCCCCCCCCCCCCCGCAAAGAGCCCTGCACCCCCAAAGCTCCCGCGCAGGGGGCCCTGACCCGGCAGCTGCTCCCGCTCGGCCCCGGCGCCGCCATGGCCGCGGACTCCGCCCGACCCGGAACCACTCGCGGGGTCATGGGAGGGCGGCCGGACCTCACTGGGGACGGACCGGAAGTGGGTCGGCCGGGTGGGGAGGGATTTGGCGGCAGAGCCACTTCCGGCGTGCCGTCGCCATGGCGACAGCGCGGTAGGCCGCAGGGTCCCGCCGGGGCCGGGGGGGCTGCCGCTGAGGGGGGGCCCGCCGGGGTGGAGTGGGGGGTTTGAGGGTCCCCAGGGGGGGTTGGGGGGTCGGGGGAGGGGAGGGGCAGGCGGAGAGGCCTCCCCGTGGGTTTGGGGGGGCTGCAGGGTGCTCGGCGGGGGCCTGATCTGCAGCCCCCGGCCTCCGCCACCAGCCCAGGGACCCCCGGAGCGACCGGCGCTCGCCGCCCGGAGCCCCCCGCCGCCGAGAGCCGCGCTGGCACCGCCGGGCTTCGCCGCCGCTCGCTGCCGGAGCAGAGGGGGGGCCGGCGGCTGCCGGGGGTGTTGCCGCCGCCATCCCCGGTGATGCCCCACGGGGACCAGCCGGTCCCCGAAATCCCACCGGCCACCCTTGCGGTGACGGCAGATCTGCTGCGGCTGACGCGGCGAGAGGCCGGCGAGGAGCGGAGGGAGGCGAGTGCTGCGTGCCTGCTGCCGCCGCTCTTGGCGGCTCTCACCCGCCGCAACGAGGACGACGCGCGGCTGCGGCAGCTCCGGGGTCTGCGGCTGCCAACGCCGCGGCTGGGGGTCCCGCCAGCCCCTCGGCACCCCGGCCGGCGACTGCTCCCGTGGCCCAGCGTGGCCGGGCCGCGGGTGCCGCCGGGCAGGGCCTTCGCCGAAGGGGTGACCCTGCGGCTGCACCCGCCGCTGTGCTGCGACGCCGGGGAGGACGCCGGGCCGGATCCCCTGGGCGTGCAGGAGCTCTACCAGGAGTTGGGCAGGGGCAGGGCCCTCCCTGCCGAGCGGCTGCGGTTCCACTGCGATCCCCTGGTCGAGCCGGCAGCCGCCGTGGCGGATCTGCTCCCCACGGGCGAGCGGGAACGCCAAAATGCCGGCGAGATGCCGCGGCACGGGGACGGGCGGCACGGGCAGCGGCAAAGCGCCTGCCTCTTCGAACGCCAAAACGCCGGCGAGATGCCGCGGCACGGGGACGGCCGGCATGGGCAGCGGCAAAGCGCCTGCCTCTTCAATGACTACCTCGAGTTCGTCGCAGCCACCGGCTCCGACTTCCTCCATGCCATTTTCCACCTGCGTGACGGTGACGGTGAGGAGGAGCCGGTAGAAGCCCCACAGCCGCGCCACGAGCCGGCGCCGGCACCGGCAGAGCCGTACGAGAAGGGGCTGTGGAAGCCGGCACTGCCGGGACCGGCGCCGGCAGGGCTGGAGCGGCTGCAGAGGCGCCTGTGCCGGCTCTGGGCCGCGCTGGGCGTCCCCAGCTGGGAGAGGCTGGAGATGGCGGTGAAGTACGGTGCCGGCGGGGCCCTGGCGCGGCTGCCGGCAGCACTGGAGGCCTGGGAGGCAGCGGCCGATGGCATCCTGCGGCGGGAGCTGCTGCTGGTGCGGCTGGAGCGGCTGGAGGAGCGCGGCTCCGATCCCGGACGCTTCTTCCGCGGGGGCCCGGCGTCGGCGACAGAACGTGCCGGGGAGGCGCGTGCCCGCGGCCGCCTGCACGCCGCGCTGGCCCGGTGCGAGGCGCGGCTGTCGCCTGCCCTGCGACGCCTGCAGGACGGTTTTGGGGACACGGTGACTTTCCGGGGACGCCCCTACGCCGAGAAGATGCGCCGGGACGTGGTGGAGATGCTTTACCAGCTGCAGCAGCGCCGCCGCGCCGGGGCTCTCCAGGCCGCCCTGGGGGGGCAGCCGCAGCATTCCCCCCCCGGCATGGCGGGTGCCAAAACGCCGGGGTGTCAATAAACCGCGGGAGCGCAGCGTTGTGGGGGTCCCCCCCTCCCCTTGCCAGGGGGTCCCCGTGCCCGAACCCCACCCAGGCACCGCTGCTGAAAAAATACGTTTATTCACCCCGAAACGAGCGCGGACAAGGCGGGGGGGGGGTGTCAGCGCCGAAACGGGGAGCACTGGGGGATGCGGCAGCCCCTGGGGGGGGGACACAGGGACCCCGCCCTCTTTGTCCTTGAGTGAGGAGGGACACCCCCTTCTTGTAGGGAATGGAGACCCCCCCCTTGTTGCAGGGAACAGGGGGACCCCCCCTCACAGCAAACGGGGGGAGGGAGCCCCCCCTCTTTGTAGAGGACGGGGACTGCTCCCCACTTTTGTGTCCCCCCTGACGTAAACCTTGGTGGGGGGGGTGGATCTGGGCTCAGGCGTCCCCCCACGCCCCCCTCAGAGGACCAGAGCCCCCCCAGATTTTCGGGGGGCCGGGGGTGTCTCAGCCGAGGCCGTCCTTGACCTGCTGGACGATGCGGGCCCGCACGGCCCGCGCCTCGCTGGACGTCTGCCCGTGGGGGGGCGGCAGGGGTAGGTCGGGCTCGATTTCGGGGGGGGGCAACCCCTCGGGCAGCTCCAACGGCATGCGCCGGCGTAGGGCGATGTTGTGGAGGATACAACAGGCTAAAAAAATCTGACAAACTTTTTGGGGGGCGTATTGCAGACACCCCCTCCCCTTGTCCAGGCAGCGGAATCGCAGCTTGAGGAGGGCGAGGGTCCGGCGCAGGACGGCCAACGCCTGGTGGTGCAGCGCGTTGTACTGCTCCTCCGCCGCGCCGCGGGGCGCCGCGATCGGCGTCATCAGCCACGGCTTCAGCGGGTAGCTCCGGTCGCCTGGGGGGGGGGGGGACACGCACACGGAAGCGGGGGGTCAGAGAGGTGGGGAACTCCCCCCCCCCCCCCCAGGGGGGAGAGTGGCACAGGGCAAGGGGGCTGCGGCACGCGCGATGGCGTGGGGGGGGTGCGTCCCCCCGGTGCCGGGGCAGGGGGGTGGTTTGGGGGTCCCCTGGGCCTGAGGGTCGCCCCCAGACCCCCAAATGACCCCCAGACCCCCCCCAGACCCCCAGGTCACCCCCAGACCCTCAGGTCACCTCTGTGACCCCCGAATCACCCCCAGATCCCTGGATCTCACCCAGACCCCCGGGTCACCCCCAGAACCCCAAATGACCCCCATACCCCCGGGTCACCCCCAGACCCCCAGGTCACCCCCAAACCCCCAAATCACCCCCAGACCTCCCCCAGACCCCCAGGGTCTCCTCCAGACCCCCAGGTCACCCCCAGACCCCCGGGTCACCCCTGAGACCCCCAAATGACCCCCAGAGCCCCCCAGACCCCCAGGGTCTCCCCCAGACCCCCGTGCCTCCCCAACCACCCCTCGCACCGTCACCGCGGCACCCTCCCTCGGGGACCCCTGACCCCCCCGTACCGCCGCCCCCCCCCCCCCCGCCTCACCCAGCAGCCAGGCGCCGTCGGGCCGAGCCCCCTCCAGCAGCCGAGCCAAGGCCGAATTCTCCAGGACGGCGGCGTTGGGGCAAGAACCGGGGAATTTGGCCACCACGTTGGTGATGGTGCCGGCGGCGTCACACACCACCTGCATGTTCATGGAGTGGTAATTGCCGGCGTTGCGGTAAGCCGGTTCGTTTTCGGAAGGAGCCCGTAACGCCACGTGCATGCCGCCCACCAAACCCAGCACCCCGGGGAAGGCGCCGGCGACCGTCCCGGCGCGAGCGGTCGTCGGCGGGAAGGCGATGTACCGCGCCGCCCGCCGCTGCAACGCCTCCAAGAACTGCGCCAGGCAGTTGGACATGGCCGACTGGCTGATGCCGGTGCTGTCGCGCGTGGCCGTCTGGAAGGAGCCGGAAGCCAAGAAGGTGAGGGCGGAGGTGACCTTAACGGCAACCGGCAGAGCGTGGCTGCGACCCGTCAGGCTCTCCAGGTCGGCTCCCAGCTCCCGGCACAGCCCGGCGATGGCGGCTTTGTCCAGCCGGTAACGCCGCAGCACCTGCTCCTCGCTCAGGTCCAGGAAGGAGCAGCGCGCCCGGTACACCCGGTGCTCGGGGTAGAACCGACGACGTCGGCCTCGCTTGCGGCGGGGGGTCGGGACCCCCCCGGGACCCACCCCGCTCGTCGCCGCCTCTCCGCCCCCCCCCGCTCCGCGCTCCCGCACCCGCCGCAGCAGCAGCACCGAGTCCGACATGGCCCGGGGGCGGGGCGGCGGCGGGAGGGGCGGGGCGGTGGCGGGAGGGGGGCGGGGCTCTCGGGGTAAAGGCGGGGCTATATGGACGGGGCTCTGGGGAGAAGGGCGGGGCCCAAAGGGAGAGAGGCGGGGCTCTAGGGAGGGGGCGTGGTTCTAGGTTGGGGCGGGGCTCTACGGAGCAGGCTCTAGGGAGAGGGGCGGGGCTCTGGGGAGAAAGGCGAGACCCTAAGGAAGGGGCGGGGCTCTACGGACAGGGCCCTGGGGAGAAGGGCGGGGCTCTAAGGGAGAGGGGCGGAGCTCTAGGTTAGGGGCGGGGCTCTACGGACAGGGCTCTAGGGAGAGGGGCGGGGCCCTGGGGAGAGGGGCGGGGCGCGAAGGGGCGGGGCTAGGCCCAGTCGGGGCCGGACGGTGCCGGCCCCGGTCGCCGGGGGTCCCGGTGGCGGCAAGGGCCCGGGAAGGGCGGGCGGGGGAGGGGTGTCCCGGTGAGGCCTGCGGGTCCCGGTGCCGGTAGGGGCGGCCTGCCAGCTCTGTCCCGGCCCAGGTCCCTGTCCCGATCCCGGAGGGGGCGGTGGGTCCCGGCCCCCCCCCCGCCTCGGCCGACCCCGCTCCGCCGCTCCCGCCGCTCCGACCCCGCCGGCCTTCGCCGCGCCGCCAGGCCGCGCCCCTCCTCCCCGCCCCGATTGGCCGCCGCCGGCCTCACGTGCCCGGAAGGTCCCGCCTCCCCTCTCCGGCCCCGCTCTCTCACCTCCGGCGCGCCGCTCACACGCGATTGGCCAACAGGCGGACGGGCGGCGCTCCGACGCGTGACGTCGTCCGGCGCGGGGTTGGGCGGGTGCCCCCCGCGGCGGTTCGGCCAATCGTGTCGAGCCGCCGGGCCGATCTTCGCCAATCAGCGGGCGCGGCGGGCGGGTCTCCGGGGGGGGAAAGGGGAGCCGCGGGGGCGGAGCCGAAGCCGCCGCCATTTTGTCGCCGTCACCGTCCCGGCGAGAGGGAGCGCGGTGCCGCGGTGAGACCCCCCGGCCCGGCCCGGCCCGGCCCGGCCTGGGGAGGGGGGAACCGGGCTGGGCCCGGGCCCTGCGGCCCCGGGGGGGGACCGGGACGGGACGGGGCTCCGCTCGGGACCCGGCGGGGGCGGGGAGGGTTCCTGGCTCGGGGTCCGCTCCGGCCCCTCTGAGAGGAGCCGGGGCCCGGGGGGGGGTGTCCCAACCTTGGGGTGCGCTCACCCCGCGCCCAGGCAGGCCCCTCCGTGTTCCCGGGGCCTGGGACGGCTCCCAGCCGCCCGGAGAGTCCCCGGGGGGGGGGTGGCGGGGGTCTTCCCCCGGCCCTGGCCGCAGGGAGAGGCCCCTTCCAGGGCAGGGGAGCGGGTCTGGGCCCGGGGGTGAGCTCCGGCCCCTCGCTGTGAAGCCGGGGACGGTGGGGGGGGTGTCTTGGCTGAGCCACCCCCTGAGATGCCGCTTCCCCCCTTCCCTGTCCTCCCCCGTCACAGGCTGGGCGAGATGGTGAAGCTGTTCATCGGGAACCTGCCGCGGGAGGCGACGGAGCAGGAGATCCGCTCCCTCTTCGAGCAGTACGGGAAGGTGCTGGAGTGCGACATCATCAAGAACTACGGCTTCGTCCACATCGAGGACAAGACGGCGGCCGAGGACGCCATCCGCAACCTGCACCACCACAAGCTGCACGGCGTCTGCATCAACGTGGAGGCCAGCAAGAACAAGAGCAAGGCCTCCACCAAACTGCACGTCGGCAACATCAGCCCCGCCTGCACCAACCTGGAGCTGCGGGCCAAGTTCGAGGAGTACGGCCCCGTCATCGAGTGCGACATCGTCAAGGATTATGCCTTCGTTCACATGGAGCGGGCGGAGGACGCGGTGGAGGCCATCCGCGGGCTGGATAACACCGAATTCCAAGGTGATCCGGGCCACGGCCCTGGGCTCGGATAGGTAGCGCCGGGCTGGGCCCGGAGGAGGCAGGTCAGGTAGGAGAGGAAGGTGTAGGGCCGTCCCGGTGCACGGGGGGAGATCCTGCTCCGGCCCTGCTCTCCCTGGCGCCGCTCCACGAGGGTTTTCCGCCGGCGCGGGGCCGGATCCGCGCCGCTGTTGCTCGCCTGGCGCCAGACCTCGCGTGCGGTGGCCGCGGCAGCTGATGCCACGAGGGGCGACCGGCGCGGTCGCGACCGCCGCCACGTTCCAGCCCCAGGAGCGTTCGGTGCCTTTTTTATCTTCTCGGCGCTCTGGGCTTTGGCTCCTGGGGGGTGGGCGGTGCTGGCACGCGGCTTCGGAGAGAGCCGTGTCCCTCCGCCGGCACCCACCGCGTTCCCGGCAGCGCCGCGCTACCTCCCGTGTCGCTCGGCCGGCGGTCTGTCCGCGGGGTCGGTGTTGGCGTGGTGGCTTTGTCTCGGGACACAGAGCGGTTCCGCAGCAGTGGTTTTTGTAGGAAAAGGGTGAGATTTGTCCCAAAAATGGCAGGTTTGGCGTGAGCTCCGCCCCTGGGACCTCTTCCCGGGCTTGTGGCGCAGCGGGGACCCGTGGGGCATCCCTGCTCCGGTCTGTGCCGCTGGCAGGCTGCGAAGTTGGGGGGAAAAAGGGCGATGAAGGGAAAGCCGGAGCCGGGGAGCCGCAGGTGGACCCTGGTGCGGGACAGGCGGTGCCCCGCGGTGTCGTGTCGGTGCCCGAGTGCCGCTTCCCGTGTCCGGGCGGTGTCGAGGCGGCTCTTCCTCTGCCCTGGCTCGCGGTGCCGCCCGAATCCGTGGCGAACCCCCCCGGTTCTGCGGGGCGCGGGGTTGCCGGCAGAGGCGGTTCGGTTCCCTCCCTGCCCACAGAGGTGCCGGCCGACGGCTCGCCGGGGAGCCCGGGGAGAGGTGCCAGCCGGCGCCGGCCGCCCTCCCCGCCGCCGCGGTTAACCACAGCCTCTCCCCTCTCGCGTCTCTTTCCTCAAGGCAAGCGGATGCGCGTGCAGTTGTCCACCAGCCGGCTCCGGACGGCGCCCGGGATGGGAGACAAGAGCGGCTGCTACCGCTGCGGGAAGGAAGGGCACTGGTCTAAAGAGTGCCCGGTAGATCGCCCGGGGCAAGTGGCGGACTTTGCCGAGGCCTATAACGAGCAGTACGGAGCCGTGCGCACTCCCTACACCGCGGGCTATGGGGAGACCGTGTATTACGATGAGGCGTACGGCGGGATGGCCGACTACTACAAGCGCTACCGCGTCCGCTCCTACGCCACGGCCTCTGCGTACGACGCCTACGCGGAGCAGACCATGGCCCAGTACTCCCAGTACGCCCAGTACTCCCAGGTCCAGTCCTCGGCCATGGCCGCCACCACAGCCATGGCCAGTCGCATCCCCACCACCCTAGACGCGTACGATAGAGCTCTGCTGCCGACCCCGGGCGCGGCGGCCGCCGTCGCCGCCGCCGCCACCGCCGCCGCGGCGGCCGCCTCCTCCACCTATTACACCCGGGATAGAAGCCCCCTGCGCCGCACGGCCGCCGCGGCCACCACCGTCGGAGAGGCGTACACGTACGAGCGTGGGCAGCTGTCGCCGGTCTCCTCGGTGGCCCGGGCCTCCCTCTACGACATGCAGCGGTTCGAGCGGGACCCCTACGGGGAGCGGGCGCGGTACTCTGCCTTTTGAGCCGGAGGTGAGCGCCGACGCCGGGCGGGCCGGCCCCGGCGCTGCCGACGAGGGAGCTCGGCTCCCACCCACTGCCGCGGGGCGAGCGGCATTTGCCGGGGACGCCAGGTCGACGCCGGGCACCACGGCGGCCGTCGGTCCCGTCCGGTGACGCCGGTGCCGGCGGGTAACGAGCCTTCCCCTGGCAGGAAGCGACGCCGCGGCGGACCGCCGCGGACCACCGGGGACTCGCCGCCGCCCCGGATTCCCCGTCCTGCCCCGGATCCCGCCGCCTCAGGTCAGACGTGACCCGGGCCGCCACCGCCGTGCTCCCTCCCTCGTCACCGGGTCCGCGGACCCCACCCCCCCCTCGCCGGAGCGGGCGCCGTCACTGCCGCGTCCCCGTCTGTCCGTCCGTCCGTTCGTCCCCGTCCCGGCGCCCGCCCCCCTCTCACCTCTCTGCTCTCTTCCAGGTCCGGCGGCCTCGGACGGAGCCCTCGCCCCCCCCCACCGCCTGCGCCCCCCCTTTTTGTACGGAGCTTCCCCAGACCCACCCCCCGCACCCCCCTGGGGCCTCACTGCCCCCCTCCCTGAGGATGGGACCCCCCCCGGCCCCATCTTCCTCCCCCTCGGGGTGCTCACAGCCCCCTATTCCCCCCCCCCTCCAATTTTCCAGCAAAATAAAGGTTTTCACCGACTCCTGTGTCTGCCTGTCTTTTGGGGGGGAGGGGGGGTGTCATTCCCCAGTGCTGGGACCCCCCCCTCTCCCGCACAAGGCTGGGGGGGGCCACACACAAGGGGAACAGCCCCGTTCTTGAGGTCTGCGAGAGGGGGGGAACTGGGAGGGACACGGACCCGTTTCGCGATCGGAGCCGGTTCCGTGTCGGACCCCTTTGGCGGACGGACCCGTTTCCGGGCCGGACCCATTTCCGGGTTGGACCGCCGGACCCTTTTTGGCGCCCGCGCCGTTTTTTTTAAAGCGCCGCCCGCCGCTGGTTTCCATCCGGGTCTGTCTCTTCCCGTGACGTCAGTTCCGGCGCGGCACCGTCTCCTCAGCGACCATGGCGCTGAACGCGGGTGCGGGCGGGGCCGGGACCGACCCCCGAGACCCCCCTCCACCCTCCCGGGCCCCCCCACACCCCTTGGACCCCCCCCTCCCGCCGGTCCGGGCCCCCCCTCAGCCCTTCCCGTGCCCCCCCCGCGCACTCAGGCCCCCCTGACCCCCCTCCGCCCCATTCTGGGCCCCCCCACGACCCCCGAGGCCCCCCCTCCACCCCTTGAGCCCCCTCATCCCTCCGGTCTGGGCCCCTCCGCGCAGTCGGGCCCCCCTTACCCCCCCCCCCCACGTTCCCCGTGGCCGCGTTCCTCCCCCTTCACCCCAGGATCCCCCCCTCCCCTCCGTGTCCCGTGTGTGTGTTCCCCCCCCACCGGTGACCCCCCCCCGTGTCCCGCAGGCGCGGAGCCGTCCCCGTTGGCGGCGGAGCTGGAGGCGCGGCGGGGGCGGCAGGAGCGGGTCAGCCGGGCCATGGGGCAGCTGCTGCTGCGGGGGTACCGCATGCTGGGGCGGTGCTGCCCCCACTGCGGGGTGCGCAACGGGGGGGGCTTGGGGGGCGGGAGTGGGGCTGGGAATGGGGCTGTGGGGCTGGGAATGGGGATATGGGGCAGGGGAGCGGGGCTGGGAATGGGGATATGGGGCTGGGAGTGAGGCTGGGAGCAGGGCTGTGGGGCTGGGAATGGGGATATGGGGCAGGGGGGTGGGGCTGGGAATGGGGCTGTGGGGCTGGGAATGGGGCTATGGGGCCGGGGAGTGGGGCTGGGAATGGGGCTGTGGGGTGGGTTGGGGGCTGTGGGGCTGGGAATGGGGCTGTGGGGCTGGGAGTGAGGGTGGGAATGGGGCTTTGGGGCTGGAATATGGGGCTGGGAATGGGGCTGTGGGGTGGGTTGGGGGCTGTGGGGCTGGGAATGGGGCTGTGGGGCTGGGAGTGAGGGTGGGAATGGGGCTTTGGGGCTGGAATATGGGGCTGGGAATGGGGCTGTGGGGCTGAGAATGGGGATATGGGGCTGGGAATGGGGCTGTGGGGCTGGGAGTGAGGGTGGGAATGGGGCTTTGGGGCTGGAATATGGGGCTGGGAATGGGGCTGTGGGGCTGAGAATGGGGATATGGGGCTGGGAATGGGGCTGTGAGGGGGGGTTGGGGGCTGTGGGGCTGGGAATGGGGCTGTGGGGTGGGTTGGGGGCTGTGGGGCTGGGAATGGGGCTGTGGGGCTGGGAGTGAGGGTGGGAATGGGGCTTTGGGGCTGGAATATGGGGCTGGGAATGGGGCTGTGGGGCTGAGAATGGGGATATGGGGCTGGGAATGGGGCTGTGAGGGGGGGTTGGGGGCTGTGGGGCTGGGAATGGGGCTGTGGGGTGGGTTGGGGGCTGTGGGGCTGGGAATGGGGCTGTGGGGCTGGGAGTGAGGGTGGGAATGGGGCTTTGGGGCTGGAATATGGGGCTGGGAATGGGGCTGTGGGGCTGAGAATGGGGATATGGGGCTGGGAATGGGGCTGTGAGGGGGGGTTGGGGGCTGTGGGGCTGGGAATGGGGCTGTGAGGGGGGGTTGGGGGCTGTGGGGCTGGGAATGGGGCTGTGGGACTAGGTTGGGGGCTGTGGAGCAGGACCGTGGGGCCGGCACAGGCCGCCGGGGCCACTCTGACCCCCCCCGTGTCCGTGTCCCCCCCCCCCAGACCATCCTGCTGCAGGACAAACAGCAGCAGCTCTACTGCGTGACCTGTCAGGAGCTGGACTGCGACGGGGAGGGGGGCGGCCCCGGTAGGGAACGGGGGGGGGGAGCCGGGCTGGTGGGGGGGGGGGGCAGCTGGGAGACGGGGGACAGGGGTGGGGGGGTCTGGGGAATCGGGAAAGGGGACAGGGCTGGGGCTGGGGGGCTCTGGGCTGGGGGGAGTCCAGACTGGGGGGGCTCTGGGCTGAGGCGGGGGGGGTCCGGGCTGAGGGGGGGGGGTCCATCCCCGCCTGACTCCGTCCGTCCCACAGCGCCGGAGCCCCCAGCCGCCCCCTCACCGCCCCCGCTCCAGCCTGCCGCCCCCCGTCCCGAGCACTGCGAGGGAGCAGCGACGGGCTTACGGGGGGCTTCGGCTTCTTCTTCTTCTGACCCCCCCGGCCCCCCCGAGGAGGGGGCGGTGGGGGCTGCGCGGGCGGCGGTGCTGGAGAAGTTGGGGTGGGCGGCGCGGGAGCTGCCCCGCACGGCTTCGGCCGAGGGCAGCACCCACCTCTGCGCCCTGGTGCGGGCCTGCGCCGAGGCCCTGGTGGGGCTGCGGGCCCTCGCCCCCCCCGCCACCCCCCCATAAACAAACGCTCTGCCGACGGCAGCCCCCCCACGCCGACGCCTCACGCTCCTTATTTTGGGGGGGGGGGGGGGGTGCCTTTCTGCCGTTCCTGTGGGGTTGGGAGGGGGTGGGGGGAGGTTGGGGGGGCCGTGGGGTGAGGTCTGGGGGGGCTGGGAGGCTGTGGGGTTTGGGTTGGGGGGGCTGTGGGGTAGGTTTGGGGGCTGTGGGGTGAGGTTTGGGGGGGCTGTGAGGCTGTGGGGTTTGGGTTGGGGGGGCTGTGGGGTAGGTTTGGGGGCTGTGGGGTGAGGTTGGGGGGGGCTCTGAGGCTGTGGGGTTTGGGTTGGGGGGGCTGTGGGGGCCATGGGGTGGGTTTGGGGGCTGTGGGGGGAGGTTGGGGGGGCCGTGGGGTGAGGTTTGGGGGGGCTGTGAGGCTGTGGGGTTTGGGTTGGGGGGGCTGTGGGGTAGGTTTGGGGGCTGTGGGGTGAGGTTTGGGGGGGCTGTGAGGCTGTGGGGTTTGGGTTGGGGGGGCTGTGGGGGGAGGTTGGGGGGGCCGTGGGGTGAGGTTTGGGGGGGCTGTGAGGCTGTGGGGTTTGGGTTGGGGGGGCTGTGGGGTAGGTTTGGGGGCTGTGGGGTGAGGTTGGGGTGCTGTGAGGCCGTGGGGTGAGGTTTAGGGGGGCTGCGGGGGCCATGGGGTGGGTTTAGGGGGCTGTGGGGTGAAGTTGGGGGGCTGTAGAGTGAGGGGGGGGCTGTGGGGTGAGGTTGGGGGGCTGTGAGGCCATGGGGTGAGGTTTAGGGGGGCTGCGGGGGCCATGGGGTGGGTTTAGGGGGCTGTGGGGTGAAGTTGGGGGGCTGTAGAGTGAGGGGGGGGCTGTGGGGTGAGGTTGGGGGGCTGTGAGGCCATGGGGTGAGGTTTAGGGGGGCTGTGGGAGCCGTGGGGTGAAGTTGGGGGGCTGTAGAGTGAGGTGGGGGGGCTGTGAGGCTGTGGGGTTTGGGTTGGGGGGGCTGTGGGGTGAGGTTGGGGGGCTGTGAGGCCGTGGGGTGAGGTTTAGGGGGGCTGCGGGGGCCGTGGGGTGGGTTTGGGGGCCGTGGGAGGAGGTTGGGGGGGCTGTGGGGTGAGGTTTGGGGGGGCTGTGAGGCTGTGGGGTTTGGGTTTGGGGGGCTGTGGGGTGAAGTTGGGGGGCTGTAGGGTGAGGGGGGGCTGTAAGGCTGTGGGGTTTGGGTTGGGGGGGCTATGAGGCTGTGGGGTGAGGTTTGGGGGGGCTTTGGGGGCTGTGGGATGGGTTTGGAGGGGCCGTGGGGTGAGGTTGGGGGGCTGTGGGATCTGTGGGGTTTGATTTGGGGGGCTGTGGGGTGAAGTTGGGGGGGCTGTGGGGGCCGTGGGGTTTGGTTTGGGGGGGCGGTGGGAGCTGTGGGGTGGGTTGGGGGGGGCCGTGGGTCGGGTTTGGGGGGGGCTGGGCTGCCTGGGACAGGCACCAGTGGGGCCACTCTGCGGGGGGGGGGTGTCAGCTATAGCGCTGGGGGGGGGGGTGTATGTGCTGGGGGGGGAGACACGTATGGACCGGGGCGGGGGGGGGGCACAAGGGCTGCGATATATGGCCCGGGGGGGGTCCTATAGGGAAAGTGATTATGCTTACGGCCCGGGGGGGGGAGTTGTACGGCCGGGGAGGGCATATATGGCCCGGGGGGGGGCATATCGCCCAAGAGAGGAATATATGGCCTGGGGGGGGGGTATATCGCCTAAAAGGGGGGGTATATAGCCCGGGGGGGTGTGTATATCGCGCAAAGGGGGGGTATATGGCCCGGGGGGGGGAAGCTCCTCCCGCCCGGCTCCGGCTTCCTGCCCGGGCGGGGCCGGGCCGCGCCCAGCGCGGGGGGGGGCAGCGGGGGGGGCGGGGGGGGGGAAGAAGAAGGAGGGGGGGGGGCGGCCCCGGGAGTGTCGGCAGCGGGACCCGATCCCGTCCCGGCGGCGTTACGGGAGACGGGGGGGGAGGGCGGGAGGGAGGGGTGCCCGGGGGGGTCCCGGGGGGGGCCATGGGGTCGGTGTGGAAGCGGCTGCAGCGGGCGGGGAAGCGGGCGGCCAAGGTTCGGTTCGTGGCGTCTTTGGAGGAGCTGCTGGTGGAGGGGGGCAGGCGCTGGTGAGTGACCCCCCCGGGACCCCCCCGGACCCCCAACACCCCCCCCGGGGTCCCTATGGGGGTGACATCGGCTCCCTGGGGGGGGGTGTGTGTTCTTATGGGGGGTCCCGAGGGGGGGGGGGGCTCGGCCAGACCCCGCAGGGGGGGTTCGGGGAGGGGGAGGGCCCTGCCCCCCCCCCCGCCCCGGTCCCGCCACCGGTTTCGTTTTGAGTTGAAAATGCCCATAAATGGGGCCGGGGCGGGAAACGGCGACTCCGGCGCTAAAAATAGACCCCGGGGGGGGGGGGAGGGGGGAGGATGGGCCCCCCCCTTCCCCCCTCCCCCACCCGGCCGGGGGTGTCCGGTTTCCCCCCGCCCCGCCCCCGGCCCCAAATTTAGCCCCGGCCCCCTCGGGGAGCCCACACCTGCCCGGGGGGGGGGCGGTTTGGGGGACACACGCCCCCCCCCAGCCGGGGTGGGGGGGGTCTTCTGCCCCACGGGGTGCCCCCCCCTTGCCCCCCCCCCGTGGGTGCCGTGGGGCGCGGCCCCGCGGGCGCTTGAGCAACGTGGGGTGACTCACGGGGGGGGGGGGCTGCAAGGGGGTCGGTATGGGGCTGCTATGGGGCCTGGAAGGGGGCTGCTGTGGACCAGTATAGGGGCTGCTGTGGGACCAGTATAGGGCTGCTGTGGGGCTGCTATGGGGCCAGTATAGGGGCTGCTGTGGGACCAGTATAGGGCTGCCATGGGGCCGCTATGGGGCCAGTATAGGGCTGCTGTGGGGCCAGTATAGGGGCCGCTGTGGGACCAGTATAGGGCTGCTGTGGGGCCAGTATAGGGGCTGCTGTGGGACCAGTATAGGGCTGCCATGGGGCTGCTATGGGGCAGTATAGGGCTGCAGTGGGACCAGTATAGGGCCACTATGGGGCCGCTATGGGGCCTGGAATGGGGCTGCTGTGGGGCTGCTATGGGGCCAGTATAGGGCTGCTGTGGGACCAGTATAGGGCTGCCATGGGGCCGTTATGGGGCCAGTATAGGGCTGCTGTGGGGCCTGGAATGGGGCTGCTATGGGGCTGCTATGGGGCGAGTATAGGGCTGCCATAGGGCTCCTATAGGGCCCCTATAGGGCTGCCATAGGGGCCGTTAGGGGCCGTGGGCGGGTGCCGCTGCCGTTATCTGTGGGGCGGCCCCACGGCCCCACCCGGCGCCCGTGGGGTGAGAGGAGCCGCGCCCTGCCGTGGGGCTGGGGTCGCCGTGGGGCCGGGACACCCCCCCGGGCCTGACACACACACCCCCCCGGCCCCCCCCAGGCAGCCCGACAAACTCACCGTCGTATGGACCAGGCGCAACCGGCGCGTCTGCTCCAAGGTGGGCTGGGGGGGTCCGGGGGGGGCCCGTGGGGCTGGGGGGGGGGCCGGGGGTCTCAGGGGCCTGGGGGCTCCCGTGGGGCTGGGGGGGGGGCCGGGGGCCCATGGTGCTGGGGGGTCCCATGGGGCTGGGGGAGCCTGGGGGTCCCGTGGGGCTGGGGGGGCTCGGGGGGGCTGTGCGTGGCTGGGGGACCGTGGGTCTGGGGGAGTCGAGGGGGCTGGGGAGGGGAGGGGGGGTCCCTGCGGCGTCCGTGGGGTTGGGGGATTCTTGGGGGGGTTTTGGGGGGGGGGTCCATGGGGGGCGGGGGCTGACGGGGGGTGCAGCCCCACAGCTGGCAGCCCGGCATCGAGAACCCGTACCGGGGGATGGTCGTCTGGGTGGTCCCCGAGAACATCGAGGTCGTCGTCACCCTCTACCGAGTACGTCCCCTCCCCGGGGGGGTGCCCCCCCCCGTCCCCTCCCATGGGGGTCCCCGCTCCTGTGTGTGTCCGTCCCCCCATGTGCTCACAGGGACCCCCCTGTGCCCCCCCAGGACCCCCACGCCACCACCTACGATGACAAGGAGTGGACCTTCCTCATCGAGAACGTGAGTGGGGGGCGCCCGGACCCCTGGGTCCCCCCCCCGCCGTAGGGGGGGACGTGGGGTCCCCATGGGGGTTCGTGGGTCAGTATGGGGGTCCCGTGGGGAGTGGGTGTCCCCTGGGTGACGGGGGTCCGCGGTGGCTGACCCCTGTTGTCATGTGTGTGTGTGTCCCCCAGGAGTCGCGGGGGCGGCGCTCGGTGGTGGCGGGGGCACCGCTGGACCTGGGGCGGTTGGCGGGCCCCACGGCAGGGGGGGGGACCCCCCTGACCCTGTCCCTGCGCCCCCGCTCGCGCAAAGTGGCGGCCGCCAGCCTGCGCCTGCGCCTCAGCGCCAGCGTCCTGCACGAGGGGCACCCCACGTGAGTGGGGGGGGGCTTGGGGACGTGGGGGGGGGGCTTGGGGACATGGAGGGGGTTGGGGGGCTTGGGGACGTGGGGGGGTTGGGGGTGCTGGGGATGTTGCGGGGGTGTTGGGGTCTTGGGGACCTTGAGGGTTGGGGGGACATCGGGGTCTTGGGGACATCGAGGGGGTCTTGGGGACATTGGGGATTGGGGGGATATCGGGGTCTTGGGGAGATTGGGGGACTTGGGGGGGTGTTGGGGTCTTGGGGACATTAAGGGGGTCTTGGGGACATTGGGGAATTGGGGGGCTGTTGGGGTCTTGGGGACATTAAGGGAGTCTTGGGGACATTGGGGAATTGGGGGGCTGTTGGGGTCTTGGGGACATTAAGGGAGTCTTGGGGACATTGGGGAATTGGGGGGATGTTGGGGTCTTGGGGACATTAAGGGGGTCTTGGGGATATTGGGGGACTTTGGGAGGCTGTTGGGATCTTGGGGACATTGGGGGACTTTGGGGGTGTTAGGGTCTTGGGGAGATTAAGGGGGTCTTGGGGACATTGAGGGTTGGGGGACATCGGGGTCTTGGGGACATTGGGGGGGTCTTGGGGACATTGGGGGACTTGGGGGGGTGTTGGGGTCTTGGGAACATTAAAGGAGTCTTGGGGACATTGAGGGTAGGGGGATATTGGAGTCTTGGGGACATTAAGGGGGTCTTGGGGACATTGGGGGATTTTGGGGGGGTGTTGGGGTCTTGGGGACGTTGAGGGTAGGGGGATATTGGAGTCTTGGGGACATTAAGGGGGTCTTGGGGACATTGGGGATTGGGGGGACATCAGCGTCTTGGGGACACTGGGGGATTTTGGGGGGTTGTTGGGGTCTTGGGGATATTAAGGGAGTCGGGGACATTGAGGGTTGGGGGGACATCGGGGTCTTGGGGACATTGGGGGATTTTGGGGGGTTGTCGGGGTATTGGGATCATTAAAGGAGTCTTGGGGACATTGGGGAATTGGGGGGGTGGTGGGGTCTTGGGGACATTAAGGGGGTCTTGGGGACATTGAGGGTTGGGGGGACATCGGGGTCTTGGGGACATTAAGGGAGTCTTGGGGGCATTGGAGATGGGGGGACATCGGGGTCTTGGGGACATTGGGGGATTTTGGGGGGGGTGTTGGGGTCTTGGGGACATTAAGGGAGTCTTGGGGGCATTGGAGATGGGGGGTCATCGGGGTCTTGGGGACATTAAGGGGGTCTTGGGGACATTGGGGAATTGGGGGGGTGTTGGGGTCTTGGGGACATTAAGGGGGTCTTGGGGGCATTGGAGATGGGGGGACATCGGGGTCTTGGGGACATTGGGGGATTTTGGGGGGGGTGTTGGGGTCTTGGGGACATTAAGGGTTGGGGAACATCAGGGTCTTGGGGAGATTGGGGGACTTTGGGGGGTGTTAGGGTCTTGGGGAGATTAAGAGGGTCTTGGGGACATTGAGGGTTGGGGGGACATTGGGGTCTTGGGGACGTTAAGGGGGTCTTGGGGACATTGGGGGACTTGGGGGGGTGTTGGGGTCGAGGACATTAAGGGGGTCTTGGGGTCATTGGAGATGGGGGGACATCGGGGTCTTGGGGATGTTAAGGGGGTCTTGGGGACATTGGGGGATTTGGGGGGCTGTTGGGGTCTTGGGAACATTAAAGGAGTCTTGGGGACATTGAGGGTTGGGGGGACATCAGCGTCTTGGGGACACTGGGGGATTTTGGGGGTGTTGGGGTCTTGGGAACATTAAAGGAGTCTTGGGGACGTTGAGGGTAGGGGGATTTTGGAGTCTTGGGGACATTAAGGGGGTCTTGGGGACATTGGGGATTGGGGGGACATCAGCGTCTTGGGGACACTGGGGGATTTTGGGGGGTTGTTGGGGTCTTGGGGACATTAAGGGAGTCGGGGACATTGAGGGTTGGGGGGACATCGGGGTCTTGGGGACATTGGGGGATTTTGGGGGGTTGTCGGGGTATTGGGATCATTAAAGGAGTCTTGGGGACATTGGGGAATTGGGGGGGTGGTGGGGTCTTGGGGACATTAAGGGGGTCTTGGGGACATTGAGGGTTGGGGGGACATCGGGGTCTTGGGGACATTAAGGGGGTCTTGGGGACATTGGGGAATTGGGGGGCTGTTGGGGTCTTGGGGACATTAAGGGAGTCTTGGGGGCATTGGAGATGGGGGGACATCGGGGTCTTGGGGACATTGGGGGATTTTGGGGGGGGTGTTGGGGTCTTGGGGACATTAAAGGAGTCTTGGGGACGTTGAGGGTAGGGGGATTTTGGAGTCTTGGGGACATTAAGGGGGACTTGGGGACATTGGGGGATTTTGGGGGGGTGTTGGGGTCTTGGGGACGTTGAGGGTAGGGGGATATTGGAGTCTTGGGGACATTAAGGGGGTCTTGGGGACATTGGGGATTGGGGGGACATCAGCGTCTTGGGGACACTGGGGGATTTTGGGGGGTTGTTGGGGTCTTGGGATCATTAAAGGAGTCTTGGGGACATTGGGGAATTGGGGGGGTGTTGGGGTCTTGGGGACATTAAGGGGGTCTTGGGGGCATTGGAGATGGGGGGTCATCGGGGTCTTGGGGACATTGGGGGATTTGGGGGGCTGTTGGGGTCTTGGGGGCAGTGGGGGGGACGTGGGAGTCCTGGGGATGTGGAAGGGTTGGGAGGGTTGGGGGTCTTGGGGATGCTGGGGGTGTTGGGGACTTTGGGGGGGGGTCTTGGGGACGCTGGGGGTGTCGGGGGGACACGGGGATGGGGGGGTGTTGGGGTCGCGTGGGGACACGTGTCCCCCCCCCAGGGAGGAGGACATGCAGAGCGTGGCCAGCCTGCTGAGCCGCCCGGGGGAGGTGGCCGACCTGGGGGACTTCGAGAGCGACCCCGAGGAGGAGGAGGAGGAGGAAGGAGGGGGGGGGCCGCCGCCACGGCGGGGGGGCACCCCCCCTGCCCCCCGAGGTGGGTCCCTGCCCTGTCCCCAACCCCCCCCCCACCCCCCCCCGCTCTGTCCCCAAAGCATCCCGGTCCCTGCGATCCCCGCAATGCCATGGGGGGCGGGGGGGGGGGGTCCGGCCCTGACCCCCCCCTTGTGCCCCAGACTCACCCCGGGAGCTGCAGGCGCTGGTGGAGGAGGAAGAACCGGGGGGGGCCGCCCCAGGCAGAGGTGGGTCTGCGGGAGGGGGACGGACAAGGACCAGCGGGACCCCCAGCCCCCCCTCCCAGGTCCCTGACCTGCCTCTCCCCCAGGCCCCCCCACGGAGGAGAGTGACCCCCCCACAGTGGGTGCACAAAGGGACCCCCCCGGCCCTGGGGGGGACCCAGACCACCCCCCGGAAATAACCACGGTGAGTGGGGGCTCTGGGGGCTCGAGGACCCCCATGGGGGGGGGTCTGGGGTCATCCTGGGGGGCTTGGGGACCCCCTGCATGGGGGCAGGAGTCTGGGGGGGGGGTCCCGCATGGGCTGGGGGGGGGCTCAGAGACTCTGTCCATGGGGGGGGTCCTGTATGGGCTGGGGGGGGGCTCAGGGACCCCATGCATGGGCAGGGGGGGTCCCATATGGGCTGGAGAGGGGGTCAGGGGCTCTGTGCATGGGGGGGGGGGTGGCTGAGGCACCCCATGCATGGGGGGGGGGGTCCCATAGGGACTGGGGGGGGCTCAGGGACCCCGCTCTTGCTCTGTGTGTGTGGGGGGGGTCCCTTGTTCCCCCCATCCCTGTTGCTGGAGGATGGGGGGGGTGGGTGGGTGCTGACACCCCCCCCCCGCTCAGCCCCCCCCCCCCGGGGGCAGCGGGGCGCTGCTGGCCTGGTGCCAGGCGGCCACGGCCGGGTACCGGGGGGTCCGCGTCACCAATTTCGGCACCTCGTGGCGCAGCGGCCTGGCCTTCTGCGCCCTCCTGCACCGCCATCACCCCCACCTCCTGTGAGCCGGGGGGGGGCACCCTGGGTTGGGGGGGGGGGGCACCTTGGGTTTGGGGGGGGGGCACCCTGGGTTGCGGCGGGGGGGATGAAAGTGGGGATGGGGGCCTTGGGGATAGGATGGTGGAGGGCAACTTGGGGGGGGGGCATCCCTGGGGGGGGGATGGACACCCTGTGGGGGGGGGACACACACACTGGGGATGGGAGGGCACCCTGGGCTGGGGGGGGGGACACACACACATGTGGGGACACCCCAGGGACATGGGGGACACCTTGGGGGGGGGACAACACACATGGGGACACCCTGGGGACAACCTGGTGGTTGCACCTTGGGGGGGGGACATGGGGACACCCTGGGGACATGGGGGTGGCACCCGGGAGTCATGGGGGGGGGCAGAATTATACCTTGGGGTCATGGGGGTCACTCCAGGGACATGGGGGGGGGACACCTGCGGGCGGTGGGGTCACCCCAGAGCCATGGGGGACCGCTGGGGACATGGGGGGGTCACCCTGAGGACACCCGAAGGGACCAGTGCCCCCCCCCCCGTGTCCATGTGTCCCCCCCCCAGCGACTACGAGGCTCTGGACCCCCTCGACATCAGGGGCAACAACAAACTGGTGAGTTGGGGGAGAAACGGGGAGGGGGGGGGGGACGGGATGGGGTTCCCGGGGGGGGGTGGGGGACCCCCCTACCGGGGTCGCCGCCCCACCCAGCACCCCCCCTCGCCCCCCCCCCAGGCCTTCGACGCCTTCTCGGCGCTGGGCGTCCCGCGGCTGCTGGATCCGGCCGATCTGGTGCTGCCGCCGGTGCCCGACAGGCTGGGGGTGATGACTTACCTCAGCCAGGTACGGGCCCGCCTGCAGACCCCCCCGGGACCCCCCCTCGGCACCGCCGGGCCCCCCGATCCCCGGCGGCTCGGCTCCGGCGAGGGGGGGCCCCCACGGACGTCTCCGGACCCCCAGCTCGGTGCTGGCCAGGGGGTCCCCCCGTCGACAGCCCCGGACCCACAGCTCGCTGTCATCGAGGGGGGGTCCCCCTCAGACCCCCGGCTCGGGTCCATTGAGGGGGGGTCCCCAGGGACGCCCCCAGACCCCCAGCCTGGCACCGTTGAGGGGGGGTCCCCAGGGAGGCCCCCAGACCCCCAGCCTGGCACCGTTGAGGGGGGGTCCACCTCAGACCCCCGGCTCAACTCCATTGAGGGGGGGTCACCAGGGACACCCCCAGACTCCCGACTCAGCCCTGTTCAGGGGGGGGTCCCCTCAGACCCCTGGCTTGGCTCCATTGAGGGGGGGCCCTCAGGGACACCCCCAGACCCCCAGCTCAGCACCGTTGAGGGGGGGTCCACCTCAGACCCCCAGCTCGGCTCTATCAAGGGGGGGTCTGCAGGGACCCCCCCAGACCCCCAGCTCAGCCCTGTCGAGGGGGGGTCCCCCCCAGAACCCCCACTTGGCTCCATCGAGGGGGGGCCCCCACAGGCACTCCCAGCCCCCCAGCCTGGCACTGGCCAGGGGGTCCCCCCATCGACACCCCCGGACCCCCAGCTCAGCCCTATCGAGGGGGGGTCACCCTCAGACCCCCAGCTCAGCACCACTGATGCGGGGTCCCCCTGGACCCCCCCGGACCCACGGCTCGACACTGTTGAGGGGGGGCCCCCCTCAGAGCCCCAGCTCAGCACCACTGATGGGGGGCCCCCCCTGGGCCCCCAGCTCAGCACCATTGAGGGGGGGCCCCCCCGGACCCCCCCAGACCCCCAGCTCAGCACCATCGATGGGGGTCCCCCCCCGGCCCCCCAGCTCGGCACCATTGAGGGGGGGCCCCCCTCAGAGCCCCAGCTCAGCACCACTGATGGGGGGCCCCCCCCGGACCCTCGGCTCAGCACTGTTGATGTGGAGCCCCCCCGGACCCCCCCGGACCCACAGGCGGGCACCGTCGAAGGGGGGTCCCCCTCAGATTCCCAGCTCGGCTCCACCGAGGGGGGGCCCCCACGGACACCCCCGGCCCCCCAACTTGGCCCTGGCCAGGAGGGGCCCCCCCAGGACCCCCCAGCATCGGGGGGGGGCAGCGGGCCTGCGGCTGGGGGGGCTGCAGGGGCAGCGGCAAAGGACGCTGGGCCTGGGCCCCGCCCGGGGGTGCTGGTGCCCCCCCCCCGGCTGCACCGCCCCGGTAAAGGGGGGGGCTGCCCCCAACCAAAGGCCCCCTCCGGCCCCGCGCCCCCCCCTCGCACCAAGACCCTTGCCCACCTGCGTGACGCCGACCTGCTGCGGAGACGGCGCTCGGGACGGCGCGGGGACCCCCCCCCGGTGAGAGACCCCCCCCCCGGTGAAAGACCCCCCCCGGTGACACCCCCACCAGGAGCCTTGTTATTGTAGGGTCTGCCTTAATGCTGGGGGGGGGGTATTGTAGGGTCTACCCTAATGCCCCCCTCTTTATTGCCAGCCCCCCCCTCCAGTGTGGGGGTCCCTGACACCCCCCCCCTCTCTCCCCAGGGTGATGGGGACATCGGGAGCCCCCCCGCGGCCCCCCCAGCCCGGCCCCCCTCTGGTGAGTTGGGGGGGGGGAACAGCGATGACAAGGAGGGGGGGTCACGGCCGTGCGCCCCCTCCCTGGGCTGGGGTGGCTCTGGCCCCTTCCCCGCTCCCAGGGCTGAGCGTGGGGTCACCCCCTTGTGCCCCCCCCCCCGCGGCCTGTCCGTCCCCCCCCCCCGCAGACACCCCAGCAGAGCCCGGCCCCACAGAGGAGGAGACGCCGGTAAGGGGACACGGGGCGGGGGGGGACACACTGGTGGGACAGGGACGTGGGGGGGGACAGGGCGGGATGGGGACACGGGGGGGGGGGGCTGTCAGAGGGCTGGGGGGGGGACATCGGGGATGTGTCCGTGGTGGGTTGGTGGGGGTGGCTGAGGGACTGGGGGGGGGACAACACGTTGTGTCCCACTGGTGGCAGTGGGGTGTGTGTGTGGGGGGGTGTCCTGGGGACAGGTCAGGTCCTGGCAGTGGCTGCGGGGTTGGGGGGGGGTCCTGGGGACACGTCAGATCCTGGCAGTGGGGTGTAGGGGGGGTCCCGGCGCCCCCGGGGACAGGTCGGATCCCGCAGCGGGGGGGGGGGTCCCGGGGACAGGTCGGGTCCCGCAGCGGGGTGCGGGGGGGCCCCGGGGGTCCCGGCGCCCCCGGGGACAGGTCGGGTCCCGCAGCGGGGTGCGGGGGGGGTCCCGGGGACAGGTCGGGTCCCGCAGCGGGGTGTGGGGGGGGTCCCGGGGACAGGTCGGGTCCCGCAGCGGGGTGCGGGGGGGGGTCCGGGGGACAGGTCGGGTCCCGCAGCGGGGTGCGGGGGGGGTCCCGGGGACAGGTCGGGTCCCGCAGCGGGGTGCGGGGGGGGGGTCCCGGGGACAGGTCGGGTCCCGCAGCGGGGTGCGGGGGGGGGTCCCGGGGACAGGTCGGGTCCCGCAGCGGGGTGTGGGGGGGGTCCCGGGGACAGGTCGGGTCCCGCAGCGGGGTGTGGGGGGGGTCCCGGGGACAGGTCGGGTCCCGCAGCGGGTGTGCGGGGGGGGGTCCGGGGGACAGGTCGGGTCCCGCAGCGGGGTGCGGGGGGGTCCCGGGACCCCCGGCGCCCCCGGGGACAGGTCGGGTCCCGCAGCGGGGTGTGGGGGGGTCCCGGGGGTCCCGGCGCCCCCGGGGACAGGTCGGGTCCCGCAGCGGGTGTGCGGGGGGGGGTCCGGGGGACAGGTCGGGTCCCGCAGCGGGGTGTGGGGGGGTCCCGGGGACAGGTCGGGTCCCGGCAGTAGCAGCGGGGTGCGGGGGGGCGCCGGGGGTCCCGGCGCCCCCGGGGACAGGTCGGGTCCCGGCAGTGGCAGCGGGGTGCGGGGGGGCGCCGGGGGTCCCGGCGCCCCCGGGGACAGGTCGGGTCCCGGCAGTAGCAGCGGGGTGCGGGGGGGTCCCGGGACCCCCGGCGCCCCCGGGGACAGGTCGGGTCCCGCAGCGGCTGCGTGACACCGGGCAGTTCGTGGTGGCGGAGCTGGAGGCGCTGGAGCGGGAGCAGGCGCGCGTGGACGCCCGGGCCGTCGCCCTCGAGCGGGAGCTGCGCGGCCTCATGCAGTCGGGTACGGGGGCCCCCCCGCTGGGGACGCGGGCACCCCCCCGCTGGGGACGCGGGCACCCCGTGGGATGTGGGGCGGGACAACACAGCGACGTGGGAGCCCCACTGGGGACCCCCCGGGACATGGCATGGGGGGGGACACAGGGACACGGGGACCCCACGGGACAGGGCGGGGGGGGGACAGGGACACGGAGACCTCACTGGGGACACGGGGACCCCCCCCACTGGGGACACGGGGACCCCACGGGACAGGGCGGGGGGGGACATAGGGACATGGGAGCCCCACTGGGGACTTGGGGGCCTCACTGGGGACACGGAGATCCTGCGGAGACATGGGGACCCCCCCCACTGGGGACATGGGGGGGGGCAGGGACACGGGGACCCCACCGGGAACATGGCTTGGGGGGGGTCATGGAGGGGGGGACACAGTGAGGGGACGTGGGGATGGCGCGAGACGTGGGGACACGGCATGGGGACACGCACAAATGCACACAGCTGGCACCCGGCTGGGGACACGGGCACTGGTGGGGTGGGGGCTGCGCTGTGTCCCCATGTGTCGTCGTCCCCCCCCCGCCCCGTGTCCCCAGGCGCGGACCCCCCCCGAGAGGAGCAGCTGATCCAGGAATGGTTCTCGCTGGTCAACCAGAAGAACGCGCTGCTGCGGCGGCAGGACCAGCTCCAGCTGCTGTGAGGGGGCCGGGGGGGGTCCCTGTCCCCCCCTTCCTCGAGGGGGGGGTCACAGCCCCGGTGACACCCCCGTGTGTGTCGTCCCCCCCCCCACAGGGCAGAGGAGCAGGACCTGGAGCGTCGGTTCGAGCTGCTGAGCCGGGAGCTGCGGGCGATGCTGGCCATGGAGGGTGGGCAGGGGACACGGGGGGGGGGGACACGGGGGGGTGGGACACGGGCCTCCTGGGCTGGGCACCCCCTGCTTTGGGGACCCCTGGGCTTTGGGCACAGCCTAGCTTTGGGGACCCATTGGCTTTGGGGACCCCTTGGGTTTGGGGACCCCAAGGGTGGGGGGGACACTCCGGGTGGGGTGGGGGACCCCCCCTGGGCTTTGGGGGGACCCCCAGGGCTTTGGGGACCCCCTGGTCTGGGGATAACTGAGCTTTGGGGACCCCCCCTCCCGGGTGTGGGGACCTTCCTGGGGTTACGGGACCCCCAGTTTTGGGGACAGCTGGACTTTGGGGCGGGGGGGGGCTGAACTCAGGGACCCCCAGGCTTGGGGCAGCCTGGATTTGGGGACCCCCCTGGGCTTTGGGGTGACCCCCCCCGTGTCTTCCCCCCCCCAGACTGGCTGAAGTCCTCTGCCCAGCGCCAGCGGGAGCAGCTGCTGCTGGAGGAACTGGTGTCACTGGTGAACCAGCGGGACCAGCTGGTGCGGGACCTGGACTGGCGCGAGCGGACGTGAGTTTGGGGGGGGGGAGTTTAGGGGTCCCCGGGGGGGGGGTCCCGGGGGTCCGGCCCCCCCCTCACCCCCTCCCCGCAGGGCGCAGGAGGAGGACGCCCGCCTGGAGCGCGGCCTCGACCAGCGACGCCGCAGATTCGCCCGCAGGGAGACCTGTCGCATCACCTGAGGGAGCGGGGACCCCCCCGGGACCCCCCCCGGACCCAACCGGGACCCCCCCGGACCCACGGTGGCTGCTGGCACCCGGCAGCAATAAAGGAGATTTTATGTGTGGACACGGATGGGTGCTGGGGCTGGGGGGGGCTGGGGGGGGGGGGGGGCTATAGGGGTGGGGGGGCTATAGGGAGCAGGGGCTGGGCTCTCTGGCTATAGGGTCCCCCCCGTCACAGGCTGGGGGGCTGCTGAGGCCGAAGGCTTTATTGCTGGGGGGGGGGGGGAGCTGGGGGGGTCCCAGCACATCCCCTCCCGGGTGGGGCTCCAGTGTCACACGGGGGGGTTGGGGGGGACACGGGGGTCGTCACAGCTTTGGCTTCACAGTTAGTGGGGGGCGCCCGGGCCGGGGGGGGCAGGGGCACGGGGGGGGGGGGAGTGTGCACGGGGTGCGCCTTGTCAGCGTGCACGAGGCGAGTGTGCACAAGGCGAGTGTGCAAAGGGTGTGAGCGTGCACGAGGTGTGGGCGTGCAGGGTGAGCGCGTGGTGTGTGCAAGAGGTGAGTGTGCACAGGCTGTGAGCGTGCACGAGGTGTGGGCGTGCAGGGTGAGCATGTGGTGTGTGCAAGAGGTGAGTGTGCACAGGCTGTGAGCGTGCACGAGGTGTGGGCGTGCAGGGTGAGCGCGTGGTGTGTGCAAGAGGTGAGTGTGCACAGGCTGTGAGCATGCACGAGGTGTGGGCGTGCAGGGTGAGCGTGTGGTGTGTGCAAGAGGTGAGTGTGCACAGGCTGTGAGCGTGCACGAGGTGTGGGCGTGCAGGGTGAGCGTGTGGTGTGTGCAAGAGGTGAGTGTGCACAGGCTGTGAGTGTGCACGAGGTGTGGGCGTGCAGGGTGAGCGTGTGGTGTGTGCAAGAGGTGAGTGTGCACAGGCTGTGAGCGTGCATGAGGTGTGGGCGTGCACAGCGTGGGCATGGCCAGTGTCCGCAGGGCGTGAGTGTGCACAGTGGGTGCAGGATCAGTGTGCACAAGGGTGTGAGCGTGCGTGGGGCGCGCACGGTGCGTGCACGGCCAGTGTGCATGAGGTGTGAGTGTGCACAGGGTGTGAGCGCATGAGATGTGATCGTGCAGAGTGTGACCATGCATGGTGTGTGCATGGGGTGTAAGCGTGCACGGGGCGTGCATGGGGTGTGCGTGGCCAGCGTCCACAGGGTGTGAGTGTGCACTGCCAGTGTGCATGAGGTGAGCGTGCACAGAGCATGAGTGTGCACGGTGCGTGCAGGATCGGTGTGCACAGGGGTGTGAGCGTGCATGGGGTGCACACTGCATGTGCACGGCCAGTGTGCATGAGGTCAGCGTGCACAGGGCGTGAGTGCACGTGTGAGCGTGCACAGCCTGTGCATGAGGTGAGCGTGCACGGGGCGTGAGTGCACGTGTGAGCGTGCACAGCCTGTGCATGAGGTGAGCGTGCACGGGGCACGAGCACACGCGGTGCGTGCAGGATCGGTGCGCACGGGGGTGTGAGCGTGCAGGCCGTGCGCACGAGGTGAGCGTGCACGGGGCACGAGCACGCACGGTGCCCGCACGGCCGGCCGAGCGTGGCTCTGCCACGGGCGCGTGCCCCACGTGCGAGGGTGCTGCCCGCAGCCCCAGGAGGTCGGGGGGGTCCCGGGGGGTCCCTAGGGCGCCGGGGGGGGGGGGGCGGGGCGGGGGGTCCCTAGGGCGCCGGGGGGGGCCCCGGGGGGGGCTGCAGCAGCCGCGTCACCCGGCTGAGCTGCGCGGCCGCGTCCTCCTGCTCCTGCTGCAGCCGCCGGTTGCTGCGTCGCAGCGTCCGCACCTCGGCCCGCAGCCGCTGCTGCGCCTCCTGCTCCTGCCCCACGGAGACCCACGCCTCAGCCCCACGGAGACCCACGGAGACCCACGCCTCAGCCCCACGGAGACCCATGGAGACCCACGCTTCAGCCCCACGGAGCCCCACACCTCAGCCCCACGGAGACCCACGCCTCAGCCCCACGCCTCAGCCCCACGGAGACCTATAGCACCCCACGGAGCCCCACACGTCACCCCCTCGATGCCCCACAGCACCCCACAGCCCCGTGCCCCCCCCCAGTGCCCCCCCACCTCCTGCAGATCCTCCTGCAGCCGCTTCAGCGTCGCCTCCAGCTGCGCCACTTTCTCCGAGAGGCTCCGGGACCTGGGGGGAGACGGGGGGGGGGACTGTAGCTGGACCCCCCCCAGCCCCTGCCAACCCCCCAGCCCCCCTGATCTCCCCCCCAGCCACGCTGCCTCCCCCTCAGCCCCTCCCTGGCCACCCCCAGCCCCCCCGTGCCCCTCCCTGAGCCCCCCCCGACTCCCCCCCCAAGCCCCCCCCCATCCTTACTCATCCTCAGAGGCCGCCTGGCTCAGGCTCTGCTGGGCCCCAGTGCTGGGGGGGTCCGGGAGCTGCTGCCCTGGGTGGGGGGGGGCACAGGGGGAGAGGTGAGAACCCCCCGCATGGGGGGGCCCTGACCTCCCCCCCCAGCCTCCCCTTCCCCAAAAACCCCTCCCAGCCCAAGACCACCCCCCCAGCCCCCCCTTCCCCCACAAGCCCCTCCCAGCCCAAGACCCCCCCCAAGACCCCTGGCCCCCCCCAACTCACCCCCCCGTGCCAAAGCCTCCAGGATGCCGCTGCAGGCGGTGGCCAGGCGGGCGATGGCGTCCCACTCCTCCTCCTGGGGCTCCCCGGCCCCCGACAGCACTGCGGGGGGGGCACCCGTGGGGGGGGGTGTGTGGGGGGACAC
Source organism: Necrosyrtes monachus (assembly GCA_037953605.1). Taxonomy (NCBI): domain Eukaryota; kingdom Metazoa; phylum Chordata; class Aves; order Accipitriformes; family Accipitridae; genus Necrosyrtes; species Necrosyrtes monachus. The sequence continues at coordinate 27,996 of JAZGTQ010000447.1, forward strand.
GGACACCCCCAGGGGACGGGGACACCCCCAGGGGACATGGGATGGCGGGCACCCCCCCCCCCGGGGGATGGGGGGGGGGAACCCTCAGGGGATGAGGGGACGGGGGATGGGGGCCCCCCTGTGGGATGGGGGGGGCACCCAGGGGATGCGGACACCCCCGTGGGATGGGGGGGCACCCAGGGGATGCAGACACCCCCAGGGGACACGGGACATGCCATGGGATGGGGGCACCCCCAGGGGGTGGGGGGAGTCACCCCCCCATAGGATGTGGGACCTGGGATGCAGGATGGGGGGGACACCCCAATGGGGGGGGGGCACCCCCAGGGGTTGGGGGGGACATGGGATGCCACTGAGCGATGCCGGATGGGGGACACGGGATGGGGGACGGGGGGGACGGGGGGGGGGTGACACGGGGGGGGACGACACCGGGGTGGGGGGTCGGGGGCCACTCACGCCTGCCCAGCGAGTGCCGCAGCGATGGGGCCAGGGGGGGTCCGGGCTCGGGGGGGGCCACAGGGTCGCCGGTGTCCGGGGGGGCTCCCTGGCGGGGGGGGGGAAATAGTGGGGTCAGCAGGGACATGGGGACACCGAGGGGGGGCTGACACAGGGGGAGGGGGAAACTGGGGGGGGCTCACCGGGTCGCCGGGCGGGGGGGGGCTGTGGTGCGGCAGCAGCAGGTCAGGCGTCGGGTCGGCCAGGGGCTGCCTGGGGGGGGGTCACGAGGGGTCAGGGGTCACGGGGGGGCAAGGTCATGGAGAGGTCAGGGTCATGGGGGGTCACGGAGGTGAGGGTCACAGGGGTCATGGTCATGGGGGGGTCATGGGGAGCTGCCCAGGGCACGGGGGGGGACACGGGTTTCCCAGGGGATTTGGGGGGGTCCCCGAGGTTTTAGGGGGGTCCCATGGGCTTGGGGGGGGTCCCAGGGGAACTGGGGGGTCCCAGGGGATTTGGGGGGGGGTGTCCCAGGGGGTCGGGGGGATCTGAGGGGGGTCCCAGGGGATCTGGGGGGAGTCACAGGGAATCTGGGAGGGTGCTGGGGGATCTGGGGGGGTCCCAGGGAGTTGGGGGGATCTGGGGGGGTCCCAGTGGGTTGGGGGGATCTGGGGGGGTCCCAGGGGAGCTGGGGGGGGGTCTCAGGGAATTGGGGGGAATCTGGGAGGGGGTCCCAGGGGATCTGAGGGCCCCAGGGGATCTGGGGGGGGGGTCCCAGGGGATGTGGGGGGATCTGGGAGGGTCCCAGGGAGTTGGGGGGAACCCCAGGGGATTTGGGGGGGGTGTCCCAGGGGATTGGGGGGGTCCCAAGGGATGCAAGGGGGGGAGTCCCCATGTCCGGGGTCACTCACGGGCCGGGGGGGCGGTCGGTCGATGTCTCGGGGGTCCCTGGGGAGCCGGGGCCCCCCCCGGGGGGGAAGGGGGTGCTCTCCTCGTCCAGCGCCAGCGAGCGCAGGAGCCGCAGGGTGTCGGGGCGCAGCCCCCCCTCCTCCCCCCCGCCGGCCCCCCCGTCACTGCTGTCGCCGCTGTCCCCCGTGTCGCCGCTGTCCCCCGTGTCGCTGGTGTCCCCGATGTCCCCGATGTCCCCCCCGGGGTCCCCCCCCGCGCCCCGGCCCTGCTCCAGCGACCTGGCGTACAGCTCCGAGAAGCTCCTGGGGGGACACGGGGGTGGGGGGACACACGGGGGGGGGACACAGGGGTGTCCTGGTCCTGGCTCCACTCGTCCCCCGTGTCCCTGCACCCCCCCATGTCCCCATGCCCCTCCACTTCTCCCCCCCACCCCCCCAATTCCTCCCTGTATCCACCCAGTGCCCCCTCCCTGGCATCCCCCCGTCTCCACAACCCCCCATATCCCTCAGTGCCCCCCCCATTCCCCCCTTATCCCCCATTCCCCCCAAGCCCCAATTCCCCCCAATCCCCTCAGTCCCCCCCATTCCCCCAAGACCCCCTTATCACCCCAATCCCCCCCAGTCTCCCCCAGTTCCCCCCATTCCCCCAAGAGCCCCAGTCCCCCCAATCCCCCCATTCTCCCCATTCCCCCAAGACCCCCTTATCCCCCCAATCCCTCCCAGTCCCCCCCAGTTCCTCCCATTCCCCCAAGCCCCCCCATGCCCCCGATCCCCCCCAGTTCCCCCCATTCCCCCAAGCCCCCCTCATCCCCCCAGTCCCCCCATTCCCCCAAGACCCCCTCATCCCCCCAGTCCCCTCCATTCCCCCAAGACCCCCAACCCCCCATTCCTCCCAGTCCCCCCCATTCCCCCAAGACCCCCTTATACCCCCAACCCCCCATTCCTCCCAGTCCCCCCCATTCCCCCAAGACCCCCTTATCCCCCCAATCCCCCCTAGTCCCCCCAGTCCCCCCATTCCCCCAAGCCCCCCTCATCCCCCCAATCCCCCCCCATTCCCCCAAGCCCCCCTCATCCCCCCAGTCCATCGCCCCCCCACCCACCGGCGGGGCCGGCCGTCGCGGTCGGGGGGCAGGAGGGTGAGGGGGGCCTTGGGGCGCCGCAGGAGGGCCCGCAGGCGGCGGGGGGCCAGGGTGGGCAGGGGGTGGTGGGCGACGCGCAGCAGGCGGGCGCCGGGGCGCAGCCCCGCCGTCTCGGCGAAGGAGAAGCGGGTGACGGCCGTCACCACCCCCGCCGCGTCCACGCGGAACCCGGGGCGACCCCCGGCCCCCCGCGGCAGCGCCAGCTCCCGAGCCTCGCACCCCCGCGTCACCGCCTGCGGGGGGGACACGACGGGACGGGGACTGAGGCGGGGGGGACCCCGGAGGTGACCCCCGCTGGGGTGGCCCCCTGGGAACCCCTACAGTGACCCCGTGGGAACCCCAACAGTGACACCCCCCGCGTGGGAACCCCAACAGTGACCCCCTGGGAACCCCAACAGTGACATCCCCCGCGTGGGAACCCCAACAGTGACCCCCTGGGAACCCCAACAGTGACCCCCTGGGACACCCAGCAGTGACACCCCCCTGTGGGAACCCCAACAGTGACCCCCTGGGGTGACCCCCATGGGACACTGCCCTCCCCAAGCCCCACAGCATCCCCCCGACCACCCCTGCCCCACGGCACCCCCCACCCTTGCCCCATTGCAGCCCCCATTGCACCCCCCCATCCCTTCCCCGTTGCCCCCTAGCCCTGCCCCATTGCACCCCTATTGCCCCCATCCCCACCCCATTGCCCCCCACCCTGCCCTGTTGCACCCCCATTGACCCATTGGAGCCCCCCAACCCTGCCCCATTACACCCTCCCATCCCCATCCCATTGCCCCCCAACCCTGCCCCATTGCACCCTTATTGCCCCCCCAACCCATTGCACCCCATCCCCACCCCATTGCCCCCCACCCTGCCCCATTGCACCCCCATTGCCCCATTGCACCCCACCCCTACCCCATTGCACCCACCATCCCCACCCCATTGCCCCCCCACCCCCGCCCCATTGCACCCCCATTGCCCCATCGCAGCCCCCGTTGCCCCCCACCCTGCCCCATCACACCCCCCATTGCCCCATTGCTCCCCACCGCTGCCCCATTGCCCCCCCACTGCCCCATCGCAGCCCCCGTTGCCCCCCACCCCTGCCCCATTGCCCCCCCACTGCCCCATCGCAGCCCCCGTTGCCCCCCACCCCTGCCCCATTGCCCCCCCACTGCCCCATCGCAGCCCCCGTTGCCCCCCACCCCTGCCCCATTGCCCCCCCACTGCCCCATCGCAGCCCCCGTTGCCCCCCACCCCTGCCCCATTGCCCCCCATTCCACCCCCCCTCCCCACCCCATTCCCCCCCCATTTCACCCCCCCAGCCCCACTCACCTGCAGCCTGGCCACCACCTGGGGGGCGACGCCGTGGGGGAGGCGCAGGCCCAGCCAGTCCCCCGCCCCATAGAAGAGCTCCAGGCGACCCTCGGCGAAAGCCCACCCCAGCACGTCCCGGCAGGCGCAGCTGAACAGCACCCCGGGGTGGGGGGCTGCCACCACCACCCGCTCCGCCGCCACCCCCAGCAGGCACGGCACCTCGGGACCGCCGGGGGTCCCCTGCGCCCGCGCCCCCCACACCAGGGCCCCCGCCACCCCCGCGAACCCCCCCCCGCCGCCGCCGCCGCCGTCGCCGCGGCCCCCCGCTCGACGCCGGCCCCCCAGAACCGGCAGCCCCCGGTGCGGGGCGGCGAGGGGGGGGCCGGTGGCGTGGGCGCGGGCCAGCTCCTGCAGGTACTGGTGGCGGGTTCGGGCGGCCATGGCCCCCAGCCGCCCCCCCCGGCCCGCCGCGTTCTCCCCGTTAATGGCCTTGGCCAGCAGGAACTCCCGCAGCCCCTCGCCCCCCGGGAACCGCTGCCCCGCCGCCAGCCCCGGCCCGAAGAGGGGGGTCTCCTCCGGCCGCACCACCGCCACGCTGCGGGAGAGAGCGCGGGGGGGGGGCCGTGAGACCCGCGGGGAGAGGGACAGGCAGACAGGCACACCCCCCCCCCCCGCGGGACACGCGGCACCCCTAAGGACCGGGAGAGACCCCCCCCAGGGACCCTGGGAGAACCCCCCTGGGACTGGGGGAGACCCCCGGGAGAGATGCCAGACCCCCGGGAGACATGGGAGGCCCCCGGGGGACACGCGAGACCCCCCCCGGGAGACATGGGAGACCCCCCCAGGAGACATGGGAGACCCCCGGGGGACACACGAGACCCCCCCGGGAGACATGGGAGACCCCCCTAGGAGACATGGGAGACCCCCGGGGGACACGCGAGACCCCCCCCGGGAGACATGGGAGACCCCCCCGGGAGACATGGGAGACCCCCGGGGGACACGCAAGACCCCCCGGGAGACATGGGAGACCCCCGGGGGACACGCGAGACCCCCCCCCGGGAGACATGGGAGACCCCCCTAGGAGACATGGGAGACCCCCGGGGGACACGTGAGACCCCCCCCGGGAGACATGGGAGACCCCCCCAGCAGACATGGGAGACCCCCGGGGGACACGCAAGACCCCCCGGGAGACATGGGAGGCCGCCGGGGGACACGCGAGACCCCCCCCGGGAGACATGGGAGACCCCCCCGGGAGACATGGGAGGCCGCCGGGGGACACGCGAGACCCCCCGCGGGAGACATGGGAGACCCCCCCGGGAGACATGGGAGACCCCCGGGGGACACGCGAGACCCCCCCGGGAGACATGGGAGACCCCCGGGGGACACGCGAGACCCCCCCCGGGAGACATGGGAGACCCCCCCGGGAGACATGGGAGACCCCCGGGGGACACGCGAGACCCCCCGGGAGACATGGGAGACCCCCGGGGGACACGCGAGACCCCCCCCGGGAGACATGGGAGACCCCCGGGGGACACACAAAGCCCATGCAAGACCCCCCAGGGACCAGGCAGCACCCCGAAGGAGCAGGAGAGACCCCCAGGGGACATGCGAGACCCCCAGGGACTGGGCGAGACCCCCAGGAGACATGCGAGACCCCCAGGGGACATTCGAGACCCCCAGGGACCAGGCAGCACCCCCAAGGACCAGGAAAGACCCCCAGGGGACATGCAAGACCCCCCAGGGACTGGGAGAGACCCCCCCCAGGAGACATGTGAGACCCCCAGGGGACACACAGCACCCTCAGCCCCCGTGTGAGACCCCCAGAGCCTGTGCAAGACCCCCAGCACCCAGACGAGCCCTGCAGATGCCGTGCAAAGACCCCCAGCCCCCATGTGAGACCCCTAACCCCCTAGCAAGCCCCCCAGCCCCCGTGTGAGACCCCCAGACCCTGTGCAAAGCCCCCCCAGCCCTTGAGCAAGCCCCCCCAAACCCTGTGCAAGCCCCTTGGCACCCATGTGAGACCCCCAGGGACTGGGAGAGACCCCCAGAGCCTGCAGAAAGCCCCCCCCAAGGGACTGTGCAAGCCCCCCTTGAGCCCGTGCAAGCCCCCCCGAGCCTGTGCAAGCCCCCCCAGCCCTTGAGCAAGCCCCCCCAAACCCTGTGCAAGACCCCGAGGCCCTGTGAACCCCCCCCCAGCCCTCGAGCAAGCCCCCCAGACCCTGTGCAAGACCCCCCAGCACCCATGTGAGACCCCCAGGGACTGGGAGAGACCCCCAGAGCCTGCAGAAAGCCCCCCCCAAGGGACTGTGCAAGCCCCCCTTGAGCCCGTGCAAGCCCCCCAGAGCCTGTGCAAGCCCCCCCAGCCCTTGAGCAAGCCCCCCCAAACCCTGTGCAAGACCCCGAGGCCCTGTGAACCCCCCCCCAGCCCTCGAGCAAGCCCCCCAGACCCTGTGCAAGCCCCCCCAGCACCCATGTGAGACCCCCCAGGGACTGTGCAAGCCCCCCCCCGAGCCCGTGCAAGCCCCCCCAGCCCTGCAGGAGCCCTTGGGGCCCCCCCAGCCCCCCACCTGTAGGCGGTGCGGGGGGTGCAGGGCTCGTGGGCCCGCACCACGATGAAGATGTGCTGGAAGTGGGAGCGGAGGGCGCGGGGGGAGAAGGGCCGAGCCCCCGGCTCCTGGAAGACGATCGTCACGATGTCGTTCCCGATATGCCGCTTCCGCAGGAGCTGGGGGGGCGAGGGGGGGGGTCAGAACCCCAAAACTGACCTGGAGGGGGGGGCCCCAGGGAGAGCCTGCGGCTGTCCTGGGCTCTCTGGGACCCCCTCAGTGGCCCCAGGGCCCCCTCAGAACCCCCCACCTGCATCCAGGACCCCCCCCCGCAAACCCCTGGGACCTCCAGGACCCCCTAGCTGCCTCCAGGACCCCCCCCAAACCCCTGAGACCCCCTGGGCCCCGCCTTACCCCCTGGGACCCCCCCCAAACCCCTGGGACCCCCAGGGCCCCGCCTTACCCCCTGGGACCCCCCCCAAACCCCTGGGACCCCCAGGACCCCCCAAGACCCCTGGACCCCCCCCCCCCCAACACCTCCCTGGACCTGCTGGGGGCTGCTAGGGGTGAAGAGCAGTATGGGGGGGGGGACCCTTAGGACCTCCCATGACCCCAGTCCCCAGGGACCCCCAGGACCCCCCAACCTTCCCCAGGAACCCCCCAGGACCCCCGCGGACCTGCTGGGGGTTGCTGGGGGTGAAGGGCAGCATGGTGCTGACGTGGAACATCACCTCGTAGCCGTGGTACGTCGTGTACAGGGAGTGGGTCCCCGTGGAGTCAGCTGGGGGGGGGACAGAGCCTGCACCCCCACCCTGGGCCCTGTCCCCTCATCCCTGAGCCACCGCCACGTGCGCACCCCGTCCCCCTGTGCATCCCCACCTCTGTCCCCAAGCCCCCATCCCCACGTCCTTCTGTCCCCATCCGTGTGTCCCCATCCCTGTCCCTGTGTCCCCATGTCCCTCTGCATGTCCCCACCTCCATCCCCGTGTCCCCCATGTCCCCCAAGTCCCAGTGTCCCCATCCCCATGTCCACACGTCCCCGTGTCCCAATCCCGGTCCCCGTGCATGTCCCCACCTTCATCCCCGTGTCTCCCAAGTCCCCCAAGTCCCAATGTCCCCATCCCCATGTCCACATGTCCCTGTGTCCCAATCCCTGTCCCTGTGCATGCCCCCACCTCCATCCCCGTGTCCCCCAAGTCCCCATGTCTCCACCTCCCTGTGCCCCCATCCCTGTCCCCATGTCCCCCTGCCCCCCTGTCCCCATCCCTGTCCCTGTGCATGCCCCCACCTCCATCCCTGTGTCCCCCCATCCCTGTATCCCCATCCCCGTGTCCCTGTGCGTGTCCCCATGTCCCCCCACCCATCCCTATATTCCCATCCCCATGTCCCCCATGTCGCGGTGTGTGTCCCCTCATGTCTCCCCCATCCCTGTATCCCCATGTCCCCGTGTCCCTGTCCCCATCCCTGTGCAGGTCTCCCTCTCCATCCCCGTATCCCCATCCCCCTGTCCCCATCCCTGTCCCTCTGCGTGTCCCCATGTCCCCCCATCCCTGTATCCCCATGTCCCCGTGTCTCTGTCCCCATTCCTGTGTGGGTCTCCCCCTCCATCCCCATGCACCCATCCCTGTCCCTCTGCGTGTCCCCTCCGTCCCCGTATCCCCATCCCTGTGCCCCCATCCCTGTCCCTCCACGTGTCCACCTCCATCCCCGTGCTGCCATCCTTGTCCCTCCACATGTCCCCGTGTCCCCCCCATCCCCATATCCCCATCCCAGTGCCCCCATCCCTGTCCCTCCATATGTCCCCATGTCCCCCCCCGTCCCCATATCCCCATCCCTGTCCCTCCGCGTGTCCCCGTGTCCCCCCGTCCCCATATCCCCATCCCTGTCCCTCCCTGTGTCCCCGTGTCCCCCCCCATCCCCATATCCCCATCCCTGTCCCTCCCTGTGTCCCCGTGTCCCCCTGCCGTCCCCATATCCCCATCCCCGTCCCCCCGCGTGTCCCCGTGTCCCCCCCCCCGGCTCACTCTGGGTGTCGAGCTGGGCGCGGTAGTGGGGGAAGCCGCGCAGGCGGACGCGGGTGCCCAGCAGCCCCAGGAACTGGGCGAAGGCGGGTCCCGCACCCTCGTTGTTGTACATCTCCTCCTCCGAGGCCTGGCCCCCCCGGCAGTACAGCACCCCCACCTTGCGCTGGAAGCTCAGCTGGGAACGGGGCAGGTGGGGGGCACGGCTCGCACGGGGACTCGCACGCGCAACCCCCTGCACGCCCTCGCCAGCCTCGTGCGAGGGCCAGCGCTGGTGCAATGCAAGCCCCGTCCTCGTGCAAGCCCCGTCCTCGTGCAAGCCCCAGTGTCGGTGCAAGCCCCACCCATGTGCAAGCCCCATCCTTGCACAAGCCCCAGCACTGGTACAAGCCCCATCCCTGTGCAAGCACTGTCTTTGTGCAAGCCCCAGCGCTGGCACAATGCAAGCCCCATCCTCGTGCAAGTGCTGTCCTCGTGCAAGTCCCAGCGCTGGTGTAAGCCCCAGCACTGGTGCAAGCCCCAGCACTGGTGCAAGCTCCACCCATGTGCAAGCCCCATCCTTGCGCAAGCCCCAGCACTGGTACAAGCCCCATCCCTGTGCAAGCACTGTCTTTGTGCAAGCCCCAGCGCTGGTGTAAGCCCCAGCACGGGTGCAAGCCCCAGCACTGGTGCAAGCTCCACCCATGTGCAAGCCCCATCCTTGTGCAAGTCCCAGTGCTGGTGCAAGCCCCACCCTTATGCAAGCCCCACCCTTGTGCAAGCCTCACCCCTGTGCAAGCCCCGTCCTTGTGCAAGTCCCAGCACTGGTACAAGCCCCACCCTCGTGCAAGTCTCACCCCTGTGCAAGCCCTGACCTTGTGCAAGCCCCTCCCATGCACCCCCAGCCCTCGTGCAAGCCCCGCCCTCCCGCAACCCTCACCCTCGTGACCCCCCCCCCCCGCTCACCCCCTGCTCGTCCAGCTTGAGGAGGGTCTCGGGCACGGCGGGGGAGGGGGAGGCCAGGCGCAGCCCCTGCACCCCCAGCCCCGGCAGCACCAGCTCCAGCAGCTTTTTTGGGGGGACCCCCCGCGCCCCGGGGGGGCGAGCGCCGGGGGGCAGCGCCTCCTCCAGCACCGAGCCCCGCAGCGTCCGCAGCTGGGGGGGGGCGGGGGGGAGGGGGTCAGGCCTGGGGGGACTCTCCCCCAGCCCCCCCCCCCCCCAGGGCTGCTGCTGGCACCCCAGGGACCCCCCCGGCCCCCCCCCGGCCCCCACCTGGCTGGTGCGCAGGATGATGCGGTGCAGGACCTGGGGCTGGGGTCCATCCTTCTCCTCCCGCCGCAGGGACACGGCCACCGGCCCCAGCTGCGCGTCCTCCCCCAGGAAGTTCTGGTGCTCTGGGGGGGTCGGGGGGGTTCGGGGGGGGTACCGGGACCCCCTTCTGCCCCCCCTGCCCCACACAGCCCCCCCCGGCCCCACGCAGCCCCCGCGTCACATGGGGATGTGCAATGTGCTGCAGCACCGTGCAACGCCCCACGGCCTCGTGCAACACCCCATGGTCTTGTGCAACACCCCACAACCTCGTGCAACACACTACATCCTCGTGCAACACCCCACAGCCTTGTGCAACGCCCCACGGCCCCGTGCAACATCCCACGACCCCGTGCAACGTCCCGCGACCTCGTGCAACACCCCACAGCCCCGTGCAACGCCCCACGACCCCGTGCAACGTCCCGCGACCCCGTGCAACCTCCCACGGCTGCAACAACCCGCCCGGCCCGCCGTGCCCCCCCGTGCCCCCCCCGGCTCACCCTTGCCGTAGAAGTACTTGCGGTAGTAGTCGGCGCCCGCGTCGCTGTGCTCGATGGGGTGGGGGGGCCGCGACCCGGCCGGGGGCTCCTCCAGCACCGCCACGGCCGCGTTGGGGAGGTTGCCCGGCCCGGGGGGGGCCCGGGGGGGCCCCAGCCCCGGCTCCTGCTCCCCCCCCGTCTCGCAGCAGAAGCGGGGGCAGCTCAGCACCAGCGCCTCGGCGTCGGGGGGCCCCCCCCCGGGCTCGGGGGGCTCCTCGGGCTCCAGGTGGGCGGCCGAGGCCCCCGAGGTGGGGCCGGGGGGGGCGGGGGGGGCCTCGGCCGGGTCGAAAAGGATGCTCTGCACGTCGTAGTGGGCGACGTGGGGGCCCCAGGGCGGGCGGGGGAAGAAATCGGGGCCCCCCCCGGCCCCCTCCCCGCCCGCCCCCAGCCCCAGCAGCAGCAGGGGGTCGCGGAAGCGGGGGGACGTGGGGCTGCCGCCCCCCCCCGCCTCCTCGTGGCTGTGGGCCCGGCTGCGGGGGGCGGCCCCCGGGCCCCCCCCCGGCCCCCCCCCCCCCAGGGCCGCCTCGCTGCTGCTGCGCTGCATGGCAGCGGCCCCCCCCGGCGAGGGGGGCGGCGAGGGGACCCCCCGGACCCCCCCGGCCGTGCTGGGGGGGGCGGCGGAGGGGGGGGGCCGGGCCGAGGGGCCCCGCATCTTGCGGAGGAAGAGGTCATCGGACTGCATGGCCCCCCCGGGACCCCCCCGGAACTCCCAGGGACCCCCTGAGACCACCCTGGGACCCTCCGAGACCACCCTGGGACCCCCCCTACCCCTGACCCCCCCCCCCCCCCGGGACCTTCCTCCCCCGCTAGCACGAACCTCTGACCCGCCCCGGGACCCCCCCGCTACCGCTGACACCCCCCAACACCCCCGGGACCCCCCGGTTTAGCGGGGACCCCCCACCCCGCAATTTGTCAATGGAAGCGTGGGAACGGACCCCGCGCCCCGATTGGCTGCCCGGGAATTCCCCCGTGCGGACGCTCCGCCCCTTTTCCCACGAGCCCCCCCCCACCTTCCTAGGTCGGGGTCAATGGGGGGGACACGGAGGGGGGACGGGGGGGGGCTCCGGCCGCGTCGCTCGCTCGGGGAGGGCGCGACGGCGCGACCTGGCGGGGGGGACAGGGAATCAGTGGGGGGGTCATTGAGGGGGGGGCTCCCCTCATCCCCCCCCACGTCCCTCTGTCCCTCCGTCCCCAGACACGTCCCCCCCTCCGTGCCCCCCCATTTGCCCCCCCATCCCTCTGCGGGGACCCCCCAGCACCCCCAAAACGCGGCTGGGGGGGGCGGGGGAGGCACCTGGGACCTGCCCGGATGCCTGGTACCCCCTGTGCCCCCCCACTCCCACCCCCCGGGAAGCCCCCCCGGCTCCTTGGGGCTCTGGGGGACTCTGGGGGGGTCGTGGTGCTGGGGGGGGGGGGTGCGGGGCCCGGACGCGCCAACGCCAGCGGCTTCCTGCCGTACGGGAAGTGGTGGCGGCCGATGGCCCCCCCCCAGGTGCTGCCCCCCAAGTGCTCCCACCCCCAGCACTAACCCCCCCCTCCTCGAGGGTCCCTCCCCATCTGCAGCACCCCCCCGACCCCCCCACCGGGTCCCTGCTCCTGACCTCGTCCCCTGCGTGAACTCAGACGTCCGGCCCCCCCCCCCGTCCCCCCCCCCGCCGCCACACTTCCCTCCTCCGGCTGCAGCGGACCCAGGCGTCCGGCCCCCCCCCCCGCCGTCCCCCCCCCCGCAAGGACCCTGGTGTCCGGGCCCCTCCCCCCACCTCCATCCGTTAAGATGCGATTAACGGAGTTAATCTGGGGGGGGGGGACAGGCAGGGTGACACCCCCCCCCCCCCCCGGACAGGTGGCTCCAGGCTGGGCAGGGACCCAGGCGTGGGGGGGGGGACACCCACACCCAGGCGTCCCCACCCCACGCAGGACACCCCCCTCCCCCCAACAACAACTCCCCCCCGGGACACAGTGGGCCCCGTCGTGCGTTGCACCAGGGAGCACGGAGGGGGCCGAGGTCACGGCCCCGTGCAAAGGCCTCGCACGAGGGCCAGTAACTGAGCGCCGGGGGCTTGCACGGGGGCTGGTGCCGCACACGGGGGCTCGCACGAGGGCCGGGGGCTTGCACGAGGGCCGGGGTCGCCCCGTGACAGCAGGCCACGGGGTCACGAGGGGTTTCACGTGGGGGACACGTAGGTGTGCAAGCACCGTTCAAGGGTGGCCCCACCGCCTGTGCACAGACCCTTGTGCGAGGCCTTGTGCCAATCACCCATGCAAAGTGCCGTGCGAGCCCCCCACCGTGCAAGCCCCTCCTCGTGCAAGGCCCCCCCCGCCATGCAAAGCCCCCACGAGACTCTTCTGTGCACGACCCTCGTGCAACCCCGCCGTGCAAAGCCCTCGTGCAAGGTCCCCCCCCCCCTTTTCACCCTGACTCGCTCCTACCTCCGGCCCCTCGTGTCACTGTCACTGTTGCTGGGGGGGGCACCCACCGCCCCACGCCGCCGTGGGACCCACGCGTCCGGGGGGGGGGACCCCCACGCGTCCAGGGGGGACCCCCAGGTGTCCGGGGGGGGACCCAGGCGTGCGGGACCCCCCGCTCGCACCCCGCCGCCGAGGCTGGGAGGGGACCCGAGCGTCCGAGCTCCCCCCCCCCCGCCCCCGCCCTTCCCCTTCGCTGTCGCTTCCTCCCGCCAGAGAGAACCCGGGCGTCCGGGTGGGCCCCCCCCACGACACCCCCCCCACGACACCCCCCCCAACACCCCCCCCCCTCGGGCAGGGGACCCAGGCATCCGGGACCCCTGCCCCCCCTCCCCGCAGTGCCGGGGGGGGGGCCCGGCGTCCGGCGCGGCGGGAAAACATCAAAACGACTTTTTGAACCATTTTTTTGTTTGTTTTTTTTGTTTTTTTTTTTTTTTTAATTTTTAGTATCAACCCCAAAACCCAACAAAAACCCCTCGACAATCGAAAGGAAAAAAAAAAAAAAAAAAATCCCTCGAAAAAGAGTCCAAGTCCCTGGGGGGGGCCCGGGGGGGCCACAGGCTCCAGTGGGGGGGAGGCCGTTGCTGCGGTCGGCTGCTCCGGGGGGGGGCCCTGTAGGTCCCCGGGGGTCCCTGTGGGTCTCCAGGGGTCTCGGCGGGTGGGGGGGGGCACCCGGGTCCTTATTGCTGTCCGTGGGGGGGTCGGGACCAGCCCAGGGGTGGGGGCCATGGCGGGGCCGTGGGGGTCAGTACTGGTGCTCCAGGAGGGGCTGCGCCGTGGGGCTCTCCTTGTCCTGGGGGGGCTCCGGGGGGGGGCGGGCGCCGGCGTCCGCAGGGGCCTGGGGGGGGGATGGAGTTTGGCGGGGGGGGGGCATGGGGACGCTGGGCCCCAGCCCCCCCCCCCCCAAAAAGTACAGGGGTCCGAGGTGTTCGGGACCCCCCCAAGGCACCCAGGACCTCCCTGGGATGCAGCCCCTGCCCCCCCCATCCAAAGAGACCTGGGGGGCCCCCAGGAGACCCCCATACCCTGGCCCCCCCCCCCAAAGGACCCAGGCGTGCGGGGGACTCACCTCTCCCACGGTGCCGGTGCTGCCCCCGGGGGTGCTGGGGGTGCCCGGGGGGGGGTCCCCTTCGTTGCCCCCCCCCTTGCGGCTGCCCAGGCTCCATTTGCCGCAAAGGCCGTCGTAGGCGAAGGGAGGGGGGGCTCCGGGGCCAGGCCCCGCTGGCAGGGGGGGTCCTGCGGGGGGGTCCCGCCGACCCTCAGGCCCCCCACGCCCCCCCCAGCCTGGCCCGGGACCCCCGCTCTGCTCGGGGCCTGTGGGACACAGGGACATGCTGGGGGGGGGGCAAAGCCACGCAGAGACACCCCCCCCCGCAACCCAGGGGACCCCCCCGTCCCCCTGTCAAGACCCAGACAACCCCCCCCCGCCACCGGCACCCACCTGGGTGAGGCTGGGTGGTGGTGGGGCCGGGCGGCTCGGGGGGGTTTGAAGCCCCCGGGGGGGCCGTGCCGCCCGTGGGGCCGCTCCCCGCCGAGCCCCCCCCGCAGTCCGGGTCCTCGATGTTGCCCCCGCTATTGCAGCCGGCACCGCAGCCCTTCTGCAGCCTGGGGGGGGGGGGGGGGACGGGGGGGAATGGGGGGGGCGTGGGGGGCACAGGGGGACATGGGGGGATGCAGGATGGGGGGAGACATGAAGTTGGGGGAGCAATGTTGGGGGGGATGGAGGATTGGGGGGATATGGGGGCTTGGGAGCCCCTGTGGGGTCCCCAGGAGGAGGTCACAGCCCCCCCAGGGAGGTTACAGCCCCCCCCAGCCCTGGGGGTCCCCAAGAGGAGATGACAGTCCCCCCCTCAGCCCTGGGGGTCTCTGAGACCACAGCCCCCCCCAGCCCTGGGGGTCCCCAAGAGGAGATGACAGTCCCCCCCTCAGCCCTGGGGGTCTCTGAGACCACAGCCCCCCCCCAGCCCTAGGGGTCCCCAAGAGGAGATGACAGCCACCCCCCCAGCCCTGGGGGTCCCTGGGAGCAGGCAGGGGGTCCCCAAGGAGGGGGGGGGGATGCCGTGGGTGCACAGGGACCAACCAGGGTCCCCGTGGGCACCTTTTTTGGGGACACACACACACACGACACGCGTCATTTCGGGGCGACTCACCGGGCCCAGGCGTTGGCCAGCCAGCGGGCAATGGCGGGGGGGCTGAGGGGGCCCCCGACGAGGGTGCGGAGCTGGGGGTGGGCGCCGGCGAAGGAGGTGGTGAGGGGGGAGACGTAGATGGGGTACCCCAGGGGCTGGTCGCAGGAGGAGTTGATGATGTTGCGCAGCGACTGCCGGGCGTTCTGGATGCTGCCCCGCTCCGGGTTGCGGTTCCGCAGGAAAACCAGCTCCTGCTGCTGCCCGGCCCACAGCCCCCGCACGCACTCCCGGTTCACCTGCGGGGGGGGGTGGCACTGGGAGTCACTGGGGGGGCACTGGGAGGGGACTGGGAGGCACTGGGGGGCACTGGGGGGTACTGGGAGGGGACTGGGAGGCACTGGGGGGCACTGGGAGGCACTGGGAGGGGACTGGGGGGTACTGGGAGGGGACTGGGAGGCACTGGGAGGCACTGGGAGGGGACGGGGGGGGCACTGGGAGGCACTGGGAGGGGACTGGGGGGGCACTGGGAGGGGACTGGGAGGCACTGGGAGGGGACTGGGAGGCACTGGGAGGACACTGAGTCCCTGGGAACGGACTGGGAGGGCACTGGGATTCGCTGGGGGGGCACTGGGAGGCGCTGGGGGGGCACTGGGAGGGGACTGGGAGGCACTGGGAGGGGACTGGAGGGGCACTGGGAGGGCATTAGGAGGTACTGGGAGGGCACTGAGTCCCTGGGAATGGACCGGGAGGGCACTGGGAGTCACTGGGGGGGCACTGGGGGTCCTTGGGGGGCCCTGGGGGTCCCTGTGAGTCCTTGGGGAGTCCTGGAGGGGGGCACTGGGGGTCCCTGTGAGTCGCTGGGGGGTCCGGGGGGGGGGCACTGGGGGTCCCTGTGAGTCCCTGGGGGGTCCTTGGGGGTCCCTGTGAGTCCCTGGGGGGGCACTGGGGGTCCTTGGGGGTCCCTGTGAGTCCCTGGGGGTCCCGGGGGGGGCACTGGGGGTCCCTGTGAGTCCTTGAGGGGCCCTGGGGGGGCACTGGGAGTCCTTGGGGGTCCCTGTGAGTCCCTGAGGGGTCCCTGTGAGTCCCTGGGGTGTCCCTGGGGGGGCACTGTGAGTCCCTGGGGGTCCCTGAGGGGTCCCTGTGAGTCCCTGGGGTGTCCCTGGGGGGGCACTGGGAGTCCCTGGGGGTCCCTGTGAGTCCCTGAGGGTCCCTGGGGGGTCCCTGTGAGTCCCTGGGGGTCCTTGGGGGTCCCTGTGAGTCCCTGGGGAGTCCCGGAGGGGGGCACTGGGGGTCCCTGTGAGTCCCTGAGGGTCCCTGGGGGTCCTTGTGGGTCCCTGTGAGTCCCTGGGGGGGCACTGGGGGTCCCTGGGGGGCCCTGGGGGTCCCTGTGAGTCCCTGGGGAGTCCTGGAGGGGGGCACTGGGGGTCCCTGTGAGTCCCTGGGGGGTCCCGGGGGGTGGCACTGGGGGTCCCTGTGAGTCCCTGGGGGGGCACTGGGGGTCCTTGGGGGTCCCTGTGAGTCCCTGGGGGGTCCCGGGGGGGCACTGGGGGTCCCTGTGAGTCCTTGAGGGGCCCTGGGGGGGCACTGGGAGTCCTTGGGGGTCCCTGTGAGTCCCTGGGGGGGCACTGGGAGTCCTTGGGGGTCCCTGTGAGTCCCTGGGGAGTCCCTGGGGGGGCACTGGGGGGCCCTGGGGGGCCCTGGGGGTCCCTGGGGAGTCCTGGAGGGGGGCACTGGGGGTCCCTGTGAGTCCCTGGGGGGTCCCGGGGGGTGGCACTGGGGGTCCCTGTGAGTCCCTGGGGGGGCACTGGGGGTCCTTGGGGGTCCCTGTGAGTCCCTGGGGGGTCCCGGGGGGGCACTGGGGGTCCCTGTGAGTCCTTGAGGGGCCCTGGGGGGGCACTGGGAGTCCTTGGGGGTCCCTGTGAGTCCCTGAGGGTCCCTGGGGGGTCCCTGTGAGTCCCTGGGGGGGCACTGGGGGTCCTTGGGGGTCCCTGTGAGTCCCTGGGGAGTCCCGGAGGGGGGCACTGGGGGTCCCTGTGAGTCCCTGAGGGTCCCTGGGGGTCCTTGTGGGTCCCTGTGAGTCCCTGGGGGGGCACTGGGGGGCCCTGGGGGGCCCTGGGGATCCCTGGGGAGTCCTGGAGGGGGGCACTGGGGGTCCCTGTGAGTCCCTGGGGGGTCCCGGGGGGTGGCACTGGGGGTCCCTGTGAGTCCCTGGGGGGGCACTGGGGGTCCTTGGGGGTCCCTGTGAGTCCCTGGGGAGTCCCGGAGGGGGGCACTGGGGGTCCCTGTGAGTCCCTGAGGGTCCCTGGGGGTCCTTGTGGGTCCCTGTGAGTCCCTGGGGGGGCACTGGGGGTCCCTGGGGGGTCCCTGTGAGTCCCTGGGGGGTCCCTGGGGTGTCTCCCCGGCGCCCCCCCTCACCTTGATGACGCGGAAGCCGAGGTGGCGGCGGTTGAGCGTCACCACCTTGTACTCGTCGGCGGCCTCGTCGGCCACGCGGCGCAGGGCCAGCAGCGCCGGCGCTTCGGCCAGCACGGCCGCCCGCCACGCCGGGTCCCCCTCGTGCGAGATGACCAGCCGCCCCTCGTGCGAGGCCACCGCCTCGTACAGCGCCGCCGCCTCCTCGTACTCCTCCGGCGACGTGAAGTGGTCCTGGGGGGCGGCAGGGACCCCCAGCCCGACCCCTCCGTCTCACGTCCTCCCGCCAAGGGTGTGGGGGGGAGCTCCGACGCGCGTCCCCCCCCGCGTCCCACCGACTGGCGGAGGGGACGGAGGGTCCCCCACGTGTCCCCCCCGCCTCCCACCGACTGGCGGAGGGGACGGAGGGTCCCCCACGTGTCCCCCCCCGTGTCCCACCGACTGGCGGAGGGGACGGAGGGTCCCCCACGTGTCCCCCCGGCGTCCCACCGACTGGCGGAGGGGACGGAGGGTCCCCCACGTGCGTGTCCCCGCGTCCCACCGACTGGCGGAGGGGACGGAGGGTCCCCCACGTGTCCCCCCCGTGTCCCACCGACTGGCGGAGGGGACGGAGGGTCCCCCACGTGTCCCCCCCACGTCCCACCGACTGGCGGAGGGGACGGAGGGTCCCCCACGTGTCCCCCCCGTGTCCCACCGACTGGCGGAGGGGACGGAGGGTCCCCCACGTGCGTGTCCCCCCCGCGTCCCACCGACTGGCAGAGGGGACGGAGGGTCCCCCACGTGCGTGTCCCCGCGTCCCACCAACTGGCGGAGGGGACGGAGGGTCCCCCACGTGCGTGTCCCCGCGTCCCACCGACTGGCGGAGGGGACGGAGGGTCCCCCACGTGCGTGTCCCCCCCGCGTCCCACCGACTGGCAGAGGGGACGGAGGGTCCCCCACGTGCGTGTCCCCGCGTCCCACCAACTGGCAGAGGGGACGGAGGGTCCCCCACGTGTCCCCCCCGTGTCCCACCGACTGGCAGAGGGGACGGAGGGTCCCCCACGTGTCCCCCCCGCGTCCCACCGACTGGCGGAGGGGACGGAGGGTCCCCCACGTGTCCCCCCCGCGTCCCACCGACTGGCGGAGGGGACGGAGGGTCCCCCACGTGTCCCCCCCGCGTCCCACTGACTGGCGGAGGGGACGGAGGGTCCCCCATGTGCGTCCCCCCCGCGTCCCACCGACTGGCAGAGGGGACGGAGGGTCCCCCACGTGCGTGTCCCCCCCGCGTCCCACCAACTGGCGGAGGGGACGGAGGGTCCCCCACGTGCGTGTCCCCGCGTCCCACCAACTGGCAGAGGGGACGGAGGGTCCCCCACGTGTCCCCCCCGCGTCCCACTGACTGGCGGAGGGGACGGAGGGTCCCCCACGTGTGTCCCCCCATGTCCTACCCCCCGGCAGCAGCCCCTGGGGTCCCTGACGTGTCCCCCACCACGTCCCACCCCCAGCAGCAGCTCCGGGGGGGGTCCCCAATGTGTGTCATCCCCCCCCCATCCCATCCACAGCGGCAGCTCCCCCAGGCACGTCCCCGCCACGTCCCATCCCCAGCGGCGGCTCTTGGGGGTCCCCAACGTGTCCCACCCCACGTCCCACCCCCAGCAGCATCTCCAGGGGGTCGTGTCCCCCCCCCCCGCCTGTGTGTGTCCCCCCCCGTGTCCCCCCCCACCTGGTGCAGCTTGAGGGCCATGCGGACGCCGGGGGCCACCACGCGGTGCAGCAGGTCCATGTCAGCGAAGACCCACTCGTCCCGCGGGGACGTGATGCGGAAATCGCCCTTGAAGAGGGCGTGGAGGCCGTAGAGGAAGGGTTCCAGGCTGGGGGGGGGCACGGGGGGGTCAGGGAGGGGGCTGTCCCCGTGCTGGGGTCCCCCCAGGTGGCTGGGTCCCCTCTGGATGCCCAGGTCCCCCCTGGATGCCTGGGATCCCCCCCCCCAAGATATCAGGGTCTCCTCCCAAATGCTGGGGTCCCCCCTGAACACCTGGGACGCCCCCCCCAGACACACGCGTCCCCCCCAACTCCTGGCTCCCCCCTGGACACATGGGTCCCCCCCTGGATCCCCCCAGATTCCTGGGACACCCCCCCCAGACATCCAAGTCCCCCTGGACCCTTGGGTCCCCCCCCCAGATGTCGGGGTACCCCAGGTGTGGGGGTCCCCCTGAATGCCAGGGTGCACCCCAGATGTCAGGGTTCCCCCCCCCCCAGATTCCTCAGACCCCCCCCCCCAGACATCCAAGTCCCCCTGGACCCCTGGGTTCCCCCCCCCGCAAACGCCAGGGTCCCTCCCCAGACGTCAGGGTCCCCCTCAGACGCTGGGATACCCCCCGCCCCGAGGTTGGGGTGTGTGTCCCCCCAAGATGTGGGGTCCCCCCCCAGATGTGGGGTCCCCCCCCCCAGATGTGGGGGTCCCACCTGGCAGACATGCTGTGGGAGGCAGTGCCCAGCGCCCGGCGGCCGAGGACGCAGAGCCCGAAGCAGAGGGTGACGAGGGGGGAGTCCCAGTCCTTGTCCACAGGCTGGGGGGGGGGACACACGACACACACACACGGGGGGGGGGGGCACAGGGTTAGAGGGGGTCCCCCCCCACATCCCTGTGTCCCCCCAAGTCCCCCTGTGCCCCCAGACCCACGGGTGGGCGGCACAGTGCTGGATCCAGCCCAGGAAGGCTGGTGCCCCCCCATGTCCCCCTGTCCCCCCCATACCCTGTCCCACCCCATACCCTGCGTCCCCCCCCACGCCGTGCGTCCCCCCCCTGTGCCCCCGGACCCACGGGGTGCCGTCGGGCGGCGCAGTGCTGGATCCAGCCCAGGAAGGCTGGTGCCCCCCCATGTCCCCCTGTCCCCCCAGTCCCCCTGTCCCCCCCATACCCTGTCCCACCCCATACCCTGCGTCCCCCCCCACGCCGTGCGTCCCCCCCCCGTGCCCCCGGACCCACGGGGTGCCGTCGGGCGGCGCAGTGCTGGATCCAGCCCAGGAAGGCCTGCCGGAAGGCGGGCAGGCTGGGCCCCCCCAGGCGGGGGTCGAAGTCCTCGTCGATGTTGGGGCTGAAGGTGGGGTCGGGGTCGGCGTAGCCGGGGGCCGTGACGGGGCGCAGCCCCTCGCGCACCCCCTCGTGCGACAGCCACTCCTCCAGCTTGGGCGACCGCGTCACGTAGTAGATGATGCTCTGGGGGGGGGACAGAGATGGGGAGGGGGGGTCACGGTGGCCCCAGGGTGGCCGGGGGGGTCCGACCCTCGTGCAAAGGGCGATCTGCCCCGTGCCAAGCCCCCTGCCCTGGTGCAAGGCTTGTTCTCCTGGTGCCAAGCCCCTTCCCCTCGTGCAAGGCCCCTTCCCCTCGTGCAAGGCCCCCTCCCCTCGTGCAAAGCCCCCCTCCCCTCATGCAAATCCCCCCTCCCCTCATGCAAAGCCCCTTCCCATCGTGCCAAGCCCCCTCCCCTGGTCCCAAGCCCACCTCCCCTCATGCCAAGCCCCTTCCCTCATGCCAAGCCCCCTCCCCTTGTTCAAATTCCCCTTCCCCTTGTTCAAATCCCCCTCCCCTCATGCCAAGCCCCCCTTCCCTCATGCAAAGCCCCCTCCACTCATGCAAATCCCCCCTCCACTCATGCAAAGCCCCTTCCCATCACGCCAAGCCCCCTCCCCTGGTCCCAAGCCCCCCTCCCCTCATGCCAAGCCCCCTGCCCTCATTCAAATCCCCCTTCCCCTTGTTCAAAGCCCCCTCCTCTCATGCCAAGCCCCCTGCCCTCATGCAAATCCCCCTTCCCTCATTCAAATCCCCCTTCCCCTTGTTCAAAGCCCCCTCCTCTCATGCCAAGCCCCCTCCCCTCATGCAAATCCCCCTTCCCTCATGCAAATCCCCCTTCCCCTTGTTCAAAGCCCCCTCCTCTCATGCCAAGCCCCCTCCCCTCATGCAAATCCCCCTTCCCTCATGCAAATCCCCCTTCCCCTTGTTCAAAGCCCCCTCCTCTCATGCCAAGCCCCCTCCCCTCATGCAAATCCCCCTTCCCTCATGCAAATCCCCCTTCCCCTTGTTCAAAGCCCCCTCCTCTCATGCCAAGCCCCCTGCCCTCATGCAAATCCCCCCTGCCCTCATGCAAATCCCCCCTCCCCTCATGCAAATCCCCCTTCCCTCATGCAAATCCCCCTTCCCCTTGTTCAAAGCCCCCTGCCCTCACGCCAAGCCCCCTCCCCTGGTCCAAAGTCCGTTCCCCCCCGGGCACCACCTTGACGTAGTAAGTGAGGAGGACGCGTCGCAGGTCGAAGCCCTGCAGCATGGCCCCCGCGTTGTTGTCGCTGATGCTGTACCCCTCCAGCACGTAGCGGGCGGCCGCCACCTCCCAGGCCAGCCAGCGCTGCCCGAAGGCCGCGTTGAAGCTCAGGGCGTGCGGGGGGTGGCCCGGCTCGCAGCAGCAGCAGCCCTCGTCCTCGTCCACCCCCTCCGTGATGGCCTCCACCTCCCGCTGCTGGCAGTACGTGCCTGCGGGGACCGGGACGTCAGCGGGGACGGGGAGGTCCCCGAGCCATCCCCGATCCCCCGGGAAGGGGGCATCAAGTGGGGCTGGAGACGTCAGCGGGGACGGGGAGGTCCCCGAGCCATCCCCGATCCCCCGGGAAGGGGACATCAAGTGGGGCTGGGGACGTCAGCGGGGACGGGGAGGCTCTCAAACTGTCCCCCGTCTCCCACAAAGGGGATGTCAGCGGGGACAGGGAGGTCCCCAATCCATCCCTGATCCCCTGGGAAGGGGACATCCAGAGGGAACAGGATCCAATCCCCCGGGAAGGGGACATCAAGTGGGGCTGGGGACGTCAGCAGGGACGGGGAGGTCCCCGAGCCATCCCCAATCCCCGGGGAAGGGGACATCAAGTGGGGCTGGAGACATCAGCGGGGACGGGGAGGTCCCCGAGCCATCCGCGATCCCCTGGGAATGGGACATCAAGCAGGGTTGAGGACTTCAGTGGGGACAGGAAGGTTCTCGAACTGTCCCCAATCTCCCACGAAGGGGATGTCAGTGGGGATGGGGACGTCAGCAGGGACAGGGAGGTCCTCAATCCATCCCTGATCCCCCGGGAATGGGACATCAAGTGGGGCTGGGGATGTCAGTGGGGACACAGATGGCCCTGATCTGTTCCCATTCCCCAGTGAAGGGGACGTCAGCGGGGACAGGGAGGTCCCCAATCCATCCCCGATCCCCCGGGAAGGGGACATCAAGCAGGGATGGGGACACCAGCAGGGACAGGGATGGTCCCAGTCTATCCCCACTCTCCTGTGAAGGGGACGTCAGCGGGGATAGGGACCCCAGCAGGGACAGGGCTGTCCCCGATCCCCAGTGACGGGGACAGGGACACCCCAACCCCCTGCTCGCAAGGCTGGGGGACATCCCCCCGACCTCCACCGCGTCCCCCCGCCTCCGCCGAGGCCCCCGCTCACCCCTGAACTCGAGGCCGCGCAGCTGGAAGGTGACGAGCCCGTGTCCCACCTCCACCAGGTGGACGAGGGCGTTGAGGGAGTCGGAAGCCAGCACGAAGCAGTCCCCGGCGGCGGCCGGGCCCCAGCGCCCCAGTTCCAGGTCCCCGCTCAGCGCCCGCTGCAGCGCCCGCGTCAGGTGCTCGTAGAAGATGGAGTTGAGGTTGTTGTCGTCCGAGCCTGCACGCCCGCACGTCAGTTGGGGGGGGGGAATATGTTGGGGGCAAGGGGGGTATGGGGAGGGGTGCTGTGGGGCTGGATGGGACAGCCCCTGGGTGCTGGGACAGCAGTGGGGGGGGCTATGGGGTTGATATGGGGGGCTATAGGGGTGGCCGGGACAGATCCTGGGCACTGGGACAGCACTGGGGGGCTATGGGGTGGATATGGGGGGCTATGGGGCTGGCTGGGGCAGCCCCTGGGCACTGGGACAGCAGTGGGGGGGGGCTATAGGGGTGGCCGGGACAGATCCTGGGCACTGGGACAGCACTGGGGGGCTATGGGGTGGATATGGGGGGCTATGGGGCTGGCTGGGATAGCCCCTGGGTGCTGGGATGTCGGGGGGGCGGGCAGGGGAGGGCTATGGGGCAGGCTTGGGGCTGCAGGGTCCCAGGAGGGAGTCTGGGGCAGGCTGGGGGGGTCCCAGGCACCGCGATGGGGGGGCTGTGAGGGGCCGTGGTGTGGGGCAGGCGCTACGGGGACCCCGCCGTGGGGTGGGCACCGTGGGGGCCGCGCCGTGGGGCACCCACCGGGGTTGCGGTCGAGCTGCGTGGCCAGGCGGGTGTTGGAGTGATCCACCCTCTTGGTGCTGTGGGGCCAGGGGGGACAGTCAGACCCACAGTGCCCCCCAAGTGCCCTGCACCCCCCCAGCCCTACAACCCCCCCATAACCCCCCACAGACCCCCATAACACCCCACTGACCCCTACAACAGCCCCAAGCCCCCCCCCAGATCCCCCCAGACCCCAAGGACCCCCCTAGCCCCCTCATGGTCCCTCCCCAGACCCCTCCCAACCCCAAAGACCCCCCTAGCCCCCTCAAGGCCCCTCCCCAGACCCCCCCCAACCCCAAGGACCCCCCTAGCCCCCTCATGGTCCCTCCCCAGACCCCTCCCAACCCCAAAGACCCCCCTAGCCCCCTCAAGACCCCTCCCCAGACCCCAAAGACCCCCCCTAGCCCCCTCAAGACCCCTCCCCAGACCCCAAGGACCCCCCTAGCCCCCTCAAGACCCCTCCCCAGACCCCAAGGACCCCCCTAGCCCCCTCAAGGCCCTACCCCAGCCCCCCCCATATCCCCCAAGGCCCTTCCCCAGCACAGACGATGAGGAAGGGAGTGCTGCCCCCAGGCCCCCCCCCCCCAGACCCCCGGACCCCCCCTCACTTGTAGTCGCGCTCCCAGAACTTGACGGGGCGGGCGTAGGAGAGGAGGAAGAGGGCACTGCCCAGGAGGGGGGCCAGGGGGGAGGAGAGCAAGGCCCCCAGCACCGCCTGCGCCAGCAGCAGCCCCGAGTCTGACCGGTCAAGGACCACCGACCCACTGAGAACCCCACCCACGGGGGGGCCTGACCCCACCGAGAGTCCCTGACCCCACAGAGGGACCCCCCCCGACCCACAGCAAGACCCTGACCCATAGGGAGGACCCAGGTCTGGGGGGCCCCGACACACAGCAAGACCCTGACCCATAGGGAGGACCCAGATCTGGGGGGCCCCGACCCACAGGGGGACCCTGACCCACAGGGAGAGCCTGGCCCAGGGGGTCCCAACCCACTGGGGGGACCCCAATCATCCCCATGAGAGACCCAGACCCACAGCAAGACCCCAACCCATAGGGACAATCCAGCTGGGGGGGGCCCCCCACCCACACGGGGGCCCTGACCCCAGAGAGGGACCCCCCTGACCCACAGCAAGACCCTGACCCATAGGGACATCCCAGTTTTGGGGGGCTCCAACCCACAGAAGCACCCCCTGCCCCATACCCAGCCCCTGCCCCCCCGGGAGAGCCCAGCTCTGGGCGAGACCCCAACCCGTGAAGAGGACCCTGAGCCCATAGAGAACCCCCAGCCCCCTCCCCACAGCCCGGCGAGAGCCCCCCCGTGCCCCGGGGAGCCCCCAGCCCCCCCGGCAGCCCCCCCGATTCCCTCTGTCCCATAGGATACGGGGCACGGCGAAGGGCTGGGCGAAGGCGTGGAAGGCAGACCCCCAGGTGATCTGCCACGGGGCGATGTAGGTCAGCACGAAGCGCAGCTTGTACAGCAGGTCCCAGAGCTGGGGGCACACGTCAGCCCTGACGCCGGGGGGGTCCCGTCCCGTCCCGTGTCCCCCCCCCCGGACACCTGGGTCCCTCCATGTCCCTCCCTGCAGTCCCACATCCCCCCAAACACCCGGGTCCCCACTGGATGCCAATGCCCCCCCCCCCATCCCTGGATGTCTGGGTCCCCCCACCTCCCAAATGCTTGAGTCTCCCCCACACACCCACGCCCCCCCCACCCCCATCGTGGATGCCTGGGTCCCCCCCCCGAACACCCAGGTCCCCCCCAGACACCTCCTTGCAGTCCCATGTCCCCCCCAAATGCCTGTATCACCCTGGATGCCTGTGCACCCCCCATCCTGGACACCTGGATCCCCCCATATCCCTCCCTCCAGTCCCACCCCCCCCAAATACCCCCCCCCATCCTGGATGCCTGGGTCCCCCCCCAAACACCTAGATCCCCCCCCCAAATGCCTCCTTGCAGTCCCATGTACCCCCCAAATGCCTGTATCACCCTGGATGCCTGTGCCCCCCCATCACCCCTCCCTCCAGTCCCACCCCCCCCAAATACCCCCCCCCCCCATCCTGGATGCCTGGGTCCCCCCTCAAACACCTAGATCCCCCCCAAATGCCTGTATCACCCTGGATACCTGTGCCCCCCCCATCCTGGATGCCTGGGTCCCCCCCCAAACACCTAGATCCCCCCCAAATGCTTCCTTGCAGTCCCATGTATCCCCCAAATGCCTGGATTTCCCTGGATGCTTGCGCCCCCCCCATCCTGGACACCGGGGTCCCCCCATATCCCTCCCTCCAGTCCCACCCCCCCCCAAATGCCCCAGTCTCCCCCAGACAACCCCCCCGCCATCCTGGATGCCTGGGTCCCCCCCCCAAACACCTAGATCCCCCCCCCAAATGCCTCCTTGCAGTCCCACGTCCCCCCCAAAGACCTGCCTCGCCCTGGATGCCCATGCCCCTCCCCACCCCGCACACCGGGGTCCCCCCCACGCCTTGGGGTGTCCGTTGCCCCCCCCCCCCGGACCCCCCCCACCTTGGCGGCGAGGAAGGAGGCGAGGAAGAGGTCGAGGAGCAGCCCCTGGGAGAGGCGGGGGAAGTCGCAGCGGAAGAGCAGGAGGGCGAGGGCCAGGGCGGGGGGCAGCTGCGAGGGGCTGCAGAAGGACCCCCGCAGCAGCCGCAGCCCCGCCGCCGTCAGCAGCAGCGCCCGCGCGCTGGGGGGGGGACACGGGGGACACGTCAGTGGGGGGGGGAATAGACCACCTGGGGGGACCCCAGCAACCCCCAGACCACCCTGGGGGCCCCTAGCACCCCCCAGACCCCCAGAGACCCCGCCCAGGGGCACCCAGCTCCCCCCAGACCCCCCCCCCAGCCACCCTGGGGGGACCCCAGCAACCCCCAGACGACTCTGAGTTTCCCTAGCACCCCCCAGAACCCTGGAAACCCCCCCAGGAGCACCCAGCACTCCCTAGACCCCCCCCACAGCCACCCTGGGGGACCCCAGCACTCCCCAGACCCCCAGAGACCCCTCCAGGGGCACCCAGCACCCCCCAGACCACCCCAGCACCCCAGACCACTCTGGGGGTCCCTAGCACCCCCCAGAGACCCCTCCAGGGGCACGCAGCACCCCCCAGACCACCCCAGCACCCCAGACCACTCTGGGGGTCCCTAGCACCCCCCAGAGACCCCTCCAGGGGCACCCAGCACCCCCCCCCAGACCACCCCAGCACCCCGTGGACTCCCCCCTGCCCAGGACAGAGAAGGATGCAGACAGCAAACCAGCACCCAAGCAGGTGGGGCCTTGCTGGGGGGTGCAAACATGGGGTGGGGGGGGTCCTGTGGGGTCCCCAGAGGTGGGTTGGGGGGTCCGGGGGTGCACTGGGGAGCCCCAAAACGGGCTGAGCCGCAGCAGGGACCCCAGGGTGGACAGCGCAGGGGGTTCTGCCCAGGGACGGGGCTGCCTGAGGAGGTCCCAGGGAGAAGGGGGGGGTCCCAGGGAGAACAAGGGGGGGTCCCAGGGAGGAGAAGGGGGGGTCCCAGGGAGAACAAGGGGGGGGTCCCTACTGCAGGCAGCCGGTGTCGGGGCGGGCGCTGATGGCCTGCGCCTGGTGGGTGAGGGCGTGCAGCACGACGGCGGGGTGCAGGCAGAGCCGCTCCAGCGCCTGCAGCCCCGCAAACGCCTTCTCGAACCACATCAGCTGCGCCGCGCCTGGGAAACGGGAGGGAAGGGGGTCAGTGGGGTGGGGGGGGGGGACACACACACGACACCCCCACGTCCGTCCCCCCCAAAGGCTGCCCCCCACTTACCGCGGACCTCGAACTGGCTGTACTCACGGGGCCGCAGCACCGGCCCGGCCAGGCAGCCCCAGGGCAGCTGCTTGCGGAGCTGGGGCAGGAGGTAATGGGCTACCAGCCCCAGTAGGGCTACTAGCCCGTGCAGGACGTAGCCCAGCACCGACTGGCAGGGAGGGGGAGACACACGGGGGGGGGTGTCAGGGCCGCTGGGACCACCCTGTGTCCCCCCCTCCCCGCGGTGCCTCCCCTGTCCCCTCCACGCACCTTGAGGGCGATGAAGACGGTGCTGGCGCTGATGGCGAAGGTCAGCACGGCCACGGCCGGGCAGACCACCAGGTCCGAGAGCAGGACCTCCCGCTGCGGGGGGGTGTCAGCGGGGAACCCCCGGGGCGTGTGTCCCCCCCACCCCGGGTCCCCAGGGGGGCCACCTGTGTCCCCACGGGGGCCCGGCCCCACCGCGGTGTTCCCAACGATCCCCGATGTCCCCAACATCCCACCGTCACCCCCAACACCCCCCCGCGTCCCCCTCCTGGTGTCCCCAATTCCCCCCCCCCAGCATCCCCAACGTCCCCCCATCATCCTCAACACCACCCTGGTGTCCCCAGCGTCCCCCCCCCGGTGCCCCCCCATCTCCCCCAACACCCCGCCAGCATCCCCAACATCCCCCAAGCACCCACATTGTCCCTGGGGCCCCCCACGGTGTCCAAGATCCCCCCCCTCCATGGCATCTCTGCCCACCCCCCAGCACCCCCGATGTCCCCCCCCCACCCCATCCTCACCAGGGAGGCACGCAGCTGCTCGGGGAGGGGGTCCCGGATTTCGCTGCCCGGCGGCCCCTCGGGACTGCGGCTCTCCAGCTCGGGGAAGAGCTTGGCCCGGATGAGGGACCTGCGGGGGGGGACCCAGGCGTCTGGGACCCCCCCCCCCCCCCCCAGCCCAAGAGAGGGGACCCAGGCGTCTGGGACCGCCCCCCCTCCACCAGGAGAGAAGGGACCCAGGCGTCCAGGACCCCCCACACACACCCCAAGAGAGGGGACCCAGGCACCTGCGACCCCCCCACCCCCCGAGAGAGAGGACCCAGGCGTCCAGGACCCATCCCAGCCTCCCCATGGGACCCCCCACCCCAAATGACCCACCAGGTACCCCCCCGCGCCCCCACCCCAGGGGACCCAGGCATCTGGGCTCCCTCTGTCCCCCTCCTCACCCCGAGACCCCCCAGCCCCTCCCCAGTCCCCCCTGTTCCTCCTGCAGACCCCCCCGGGGACCCTGCTGGTCCCTGTCCCCTCCCCGGACCCCCTGTCCCCCCCCAGGCCCCCCCCCGGACCCCCACCACAGCAGGGCTGGGTCGCTGCTCTGGCGACTGAGGTGGTAGGAGGAGGCGACCAGGAGCCCGCAGAAGACAGAGAAGAGGAGAGGGACCTGCTGCTCCCCCCACGGTGCCTGTGGGGTGGGGGGGGGCATCAGGGGGGGCCCACGGGCACCCCACCAGCCCCACAGGCACCCTACAACCCCACTGGGGCCCACAGGGACCCCACAAGCCACCCCAGGGACCCCAAAAGCCTCATAGGCTGGTTGGAGACCCCCCCACCCGGCAGGTTTGAACCCCCCCAGGGACACCACGAGCCCCCCCAGGACCAGTCAGGGCCCCCCCCCAGGGGCAGATTCAAACCCCACAGAGACCCCGGGGCAGCTCAGGGACCCCCAGAGAGATCAGGGACCCCCACCCGGGGCAAGTTGATACTCCCTGGGGCAAGCCAGGGACCCCCCTGAGGACCCCATGGCAGGTCAAGGACACCCCCCAGGGACCTCTGGGGCAGATCAAGACCCCCTGGGGCAGATTGAGACCCCCCCCCCCAGGGCAGATCGAGACACCCCCCCCCCCCCCCCCCGGCAGATCAGGGACACCCCCCAGGGCAGACCAAGACCCCCTGGGGCAGATCAGGGACCCCCTGGGGACCTCCAGGATAGATCGAGACCCCCTGGAGGAGAT
This sequence comes from Necrosyrtes monachus, assembly GCA_037953605.1. Classification (NCBI taxonomy): domain Eukaryota; kingdom Metazoa; phylum Chordata; class Aves; order Accipitriformes; family Accipitridae; genus Necrosyrtes; species Necrosyrtes monachus. Next base: position 57,208 of record JAZGTQ010000447.1, read on the forward strand.
CAGGGCGCCCCCAGGGACCCAATGGCACATCAAGGACCCACAGGGCATGTCAGGGACCCCCTGGGGACCCCCCCCCCCGGAGCCCCCCCCCCCCCCCGTACCTGGATGGCCCCCAGGCAGAAGCCGTAGAGTGCGGCAGCGACCAGGAGGCTGCGGGCCAGCCCGTACAGAGCGGCCAGGGGACTGGTGGCGGCTGCGAGGTGGGGGAAAGAGGTGAACGAGACCCCCCCCAGCTGAAATGGGGTATGGGGGGTCCCCCCAGACCCTGGGGGGGGGGTCCAAACCCTACCGGTGCCACCGAAGACGTGCATGTCGACCTGCTCCAGCAGGTACATCAGGCAGGTGTTGACCTGGGGCAGCAGCCCCAGCAGGAAGACCAGAGGGAAGCAGAGGGTGAACACTGGGGGGGGGGGGGGGGCACCAAAATTACCGGGGGGGGGTCAGTGAGGCACCCCCACGGTGCCCCCCCCATCCCCAGAGACCCCCCGGGGTCCGCATCTCACCGGTGGCGACGTCGCGGGCGGCGCGGGCAGCGGCGGGGGTGAGGAGGGGGAGCCCGCAGAGTGGAGTGGGGGCTGGGGGGGGCGCGGGGGGGGCGTGGGCGGCAGCGTCTAGCCCCCAGATGAGGGCACAGGCCAGGCAGAAGTAGACGGGGCGGCTGTAGGCGATCAGCCGGTTGTGGCCCTGCGGGGATGGAGGGGAGCGTTTGGGGGGGAGCACATGGACCCCCCCCCAGCTCCCCCAGCGCTGCCCTACGCAGGCAAAGGGACCCCCCCCTCGGGGCCATACGGCATGTTTAGGGACCCCCATGGGCCATATAGTGTGCACAGGGACCCCCACCTCGGGGCCCCCAACACAGCCTACTTAAGAACTCCACTCAAACTTCATACACCACGCAGAAGAACCCAAAATACATATGGGGCCCCCCCGGTGCCATAAAACGGATATAAAACTCTCTAAATAACCCCATCGCATACACGTACCCCCCCCGAGCCATATAGCATGTGCAATAAGACCCCCATGGCCATACAACTTGCGCGTGGACCCCCCCAGACCATATATCACCTGTAGAACCGCCCCCCCCCCCCCCCGGTGTGTACAAGGACGTTCTTAAAACCATATGGCATTTATAGAGCTCCCCCCAGAGCATCATATGACGTGTGTAGGGCCCCCCCCAGGCCATACAACACCCCTAAGGATGCCCCTAAACTCACGTAATACACATAGGGCCCCCCCATGACCACACACCACGTATAGTGAACGCCAAAAACCAACCAACCCATATCAGCACACCTTCCCCAGGACCTCATAATAGATGTAAAGACCCCCCCAAAAAACAACACAGCACATATAAGTACACCCCCTGGGCTGCGCAGCAGATGTAGGGCCCCCCCCAAAGCGATAGAGCTCCCTCAGACCCACATGGCACCTATAGAACCCCCCCCCGATCACTCACGTGCATGGGGGAGGCGGCATCCGGCTGCACGCTCTGGAAGAGGAGAGGGGACGTGGTGGGGACGGCGGGGACACCTTGGGGACCCCCTTAGCACCCCAAGGACCCCTTTGCCCCCCCCCACCTTGAGCAGGGAGTACTGGCAGCCGGCAATGACGAGGCAGAACTGGAAGAGGCCGAGGTCGCGGAAAAGCCCCCGCAGCAGCAGCCCGTAGCCCAGGAAGGCCACCAAGGCCACCAAGGCCACCGCCAGCACGTTCTCCGGCACCCGGCGGTTCCTGCGAGGTGACGGATTGTGAGGGGGGGACACACACACATCTGGGACCACCAGGAGTGGGGGGAGCGGATGGGGGACCCCGGTTGTGCTCCGGGAGGACAGGGGATGGCGCTGCAGGTGGGGAGGGGGCGCTTGGGGATGTCCCTGGGGTCATGAGGGGGGGTCTTGGGATGTCCCTGGGGTCACTGGGGGGCTTTGGGAACGTCCCTGGGGTCATTGGGGGGTCTTGGGGATGTCCCTGGGGTCATTGGGGGGCTTTGGGAATGTCCCTGGGGTCACTGGGGGGGGGGGGTTTGGGGATGTCCCTGAGGTCACTGGGGGGCTTTGGGAACGTCCCTGGGGTCATTGGGGGGTCTTGGGGATGTCCCTGGGGTCACTGGGGGGCTTTGGGAATGTCCCTGGGGTCACTGGGGGGGGGGGTTTGGGGATGTCCCTGAGGTCACTGGGGGGGTCTTGGGAATGTCCCTGGGGTCATTGGGGGGGGGGGTTTGGGGATGTCCCTGAGGTCACTGGGGGGGTCTTGGGAATGTCCCTGGGGTCACTGGGGGACTTTGGGACATCCCTGGGGTCACTGGGGGGGTCTTGGGGATGTCCCTGGGGTCACTGGGGGACTTTGGGACATCCCTGGGGTCACTGGGGGGGTCTTGGGGATGTCCCTGGGGTCATGGGGGGGCTTGGGAACATCCCTGGGGTCATTGGGGGGTCTTGGGGATGTCCCTGGGGTCACTGGGGGGCTTTGGGACCTCCCTGGGGTCATTGGGGGGGTCTTGGGATGTCCCTGGGGTCACTGGGGGGGGGTCTTGGCGATGTCTGCAAGGTGGGAGAGGGCTTGGGGACATCCGTGGGGTCATGGGGGGAGGTCTTGGGGATGTCCCCGGCGTTGGGGGGGATCTTGGGGATGTCCCCGGGGACAGGGGGCCTTGGGGGCATCCCTGGGGTCATGGGGGGGGTCTCAGAGATGTCCCCAAGGTGGGGGCAGAGATAGGGACATCCCTGGTGTCCCCAAAGCCAGGGGGGTCTCAGGGCTGTTCCCAGGACACCGAAAGATCTCAGGGAGGTTTTGGGGCCACCCTCCAGTGTCACAGAGGGGTTGGGGGGGGGTCCCGGGGGGGGGTCCCGGGGGGGGGTTCCCACCCCCCCCCGGTGCCACTCACCGGTCCAGCAGGGCCAGCAGGGCCAGGCGGTCGTAGCGCAGGCGCACCCAGCGCCCCGGCAGCACCCGGCAGCGGTAGGCACGGCGAGGGGGGGGCCGGGCCCCCGCCGGCTCCCGGGGGGGCTCCAGCAGCTCCAGCTGGGGGGGCAGGGGGTGACACCGGTCCCCTGTCACCCCCCTGGACCTCCCCTGTACCCCTTTACCCCTGCACCAAGCCCCTCCGAGGGAGACAGATGTGGGGTCAGGTATGTGTTCCGCCCGTGTCCCCCCCATTCCCCCCCCCACTCACCTCAGGCGCCTCGAGGGGTCCTCGGCGCAGCGGCAGCCCCCCCGGGGGACGGGGGAGACCCTCGGCCGCCTCCGCTGAGGTGACGCTGGAGGAGGGCGAGTGACGGTCCCTGGGGGGGAGACGGGGTGTGAGCGGGGGGTGGGAACCCCCAACTCCCCCCGCTATGGGGCTGGGACCCCCCAAATCCCCTGCTACGGACCCAGGACACCCTGAATTCCCCCGCTTTGGGGCCCAGACCCCCCAAACCTCCCGCTACAACGCTGGAAGATCCCCAATCCCCCAGCTAAGGAGCCAAGACCACCCAAACTTTCCCTTATGGGGCTGGGGCACCCCAAATCTCCCAGCTATGCAGCTGGGAACTCCCAAACCCCCCAGCTATGGGGCCAGGACACCCCAAATCTCCTGCTACAGGGCTGGGACACCCCAAATCCCCCAGATATGGAACCAAAAAGTTCTGAATCTCCATCTACAGGATTAGGACACCCCAAATCTCCCAGCTATGCAGCTGGGAACTCCCAAACCCCCCAGCTATGGGGCCAGGACACCCCAAATCTCCTGCTACAGGGCTGGGACACCCCAAATCCCCCAGACGTGGAACCAGAAACTTCTGAATATCTGTCTACAGGACCGGGATACCCCAAATCTCTCATCTGCAGAGCTGCAAACCCTGAAACCCCACACCTATGGGGCCAGAGCACCCCAAATCTCCTGCTACAGGGCTGGGACACCCCAAATCCCCCAGATACGGAACCAAAAAGTTCTGAATCTCCATCTACAGGACTAGGACACCCCAAATCTCCCAGCTATGCAGCTGGGAACTCCCAAACCCCCCAGCTATGGGGCCAGGACACCCCAAATCTCCCGCTACAGGGCTGGGACACCCCAAATCCCCCAGACATGGAACCAGAAACTTCTGAATATCTGTCTACAGGATCGGGATACCCCAAATCTCTCATCTGCAGAGCTGCAAACCCTGAAACCCCACACCTATGGGGCCAGAGCACCCCAAATCTCCTGCTACAGGGCTGGGACACCCCAAATCCCCCAGATACGGAACCAAAAAGTTCTGAATCTCCATCTACAGGATTAGGACACCCCAAATCTCCCAGCTATTCAGCTGGGAACTCCCAAACCCCCGAGCTATGGGGCCAGGATACCCCAAATCTCCCCCTACAGGGCTGGGACACCCCAAATCCCCCAGATACGGAACCAAAAAGTTCTGAATCTCCATCTACAGGACTAGGACACCCCAAATCTCCCAGCTATGCAGCTGGGAACTCCCAAACCCCCCAGCTATGGGGCCAGGACACCCCAAATCTCCCCCTACAGGGCTGGGACACCCCAAATCCCCCAGATACGGAACCAAAAAGTTCTGAATCTCCATCTACAGGACTAGGACACCCCAAATCTCCCAGCTATGCAGCTGGGAACTCCCAAACCCCCCAGCTATGGAGGCAGGACGCACCAAATCTCCCGCTACAGGGCTGGGACACCCCAAATCCCCCAGACATGGATCCAGAAACTTCTGAATATCTGTCTACAGGATCGGGATACCCCAAATCTCTCATCTGCGGAGCTGCAAACCCTGAAACCCCACACCTGTGGGGCCACGGCACCCCAAATCTCCTGCTACAGGGCTGGGACACCCCAAACCATCCAACTATGGGACTGGAAGCTCCTCAAACCCCACAGCCATGGGGCCAGGACACCTCAAACCTCCCAGTTATGGTGCCACAAACACCCCAAATTTTCTGCTACAGGGCTGGGACACCCCAAATCTCCCACCTGCAGAGCTGCAAACCCTGAAACCCCACACCTATGGGGCCAGAGCACCCCAAATCTCCTGCTACAGGGCTGGGACACCCCAAATCCCCCAGATACGGAACCAAAAAGTTCTGAATCTCCATCTACAGGACTAGGACACCCCAAATCTCCCAGCTATGCAGCTGGGAACTCCCAAACCCCCCAGCTATGGGGCCAGGACGCACCAAATCTCCCGCTACAGGGCTGGGACACCCCAAATCCCCCAGACGTGGAACCAGAAACTTCTGAATATCTGTCTACAGGACCGGGATACCCCAAATCTCCCACTTACAGAGCTGCAAACGCTGAAACCTTACACCTGCGGGGTCAGGGCACCCCAAATCTCCTGCCACAGGGCTGGGACACCCCAAACCATCCAACTATGGGACTGGAAGCCCCCCAAACCCCACAGCCATGGGGCCAGGACACCTCAAACCCCCCAGTTACGGTAGCAGGGACACCCCAAATTTTCTCCTACACGGCTGAGACACCCTGAATCTCTCAGCTACAGGGCAGGGACCCCCCCAAACTCCCCTGCTATGGGGCAGGACCCCCCAAATCCCCCCCTCACCACGCGCCGCCGGCCGGGGGCTCGGTCCCGCTCTGTTGCCCCACGGGGTTCTCGTAGCCGCCGCCGGCCGCCCCAAAGGTGTAGGAACGCCGGACGCCTGCGGGGAGCGAGGAAGGTGTAAGGGGGTCCCGGGGTGCTTTTTGGGGGGCCCCGGGGGGGCCCCGTCTCACCGCTCTCGTCGTAGAAATAGTGGACGGCTCCCTCGGAGGTGTCGTCGAAGGCGGCCGCCTCGTGGAGGGCACCGCGGGGCAGCAGCAGGGCCCCCGCCAGCTGCAGGGCCGCCGGCAGCGTCAGCGTCCGTCCCGGGGGGGCCGGGCGGCCCCGGGGGGGCTCGGGCAGCCTGGGGGGAAAAGGGGGGGGGTCAGGGGAGAGAGGGGTAGGTGTGGGAAAGGGGTGGGGGGCAGAGGAAGCAAGGGGGGGCTTACCTGGGGGGGGAGCCCATGGCAGAGGAGGGCGGCGTGGGGTTGGAGCCGGCGTGGTGGCGGCGGCGGGTGGCCTGGCCAGGGGGAGCCCCCCGCTGCCCCCCCAGTGCTGGGGTTGGGAGGGGGAACAGGGGTTGGGGGGGTGCCCACAAGTCCCCAGGATCCCCCCGGCTATGGGGCTGGGCACCCCAAGTCTGCCCGTTATGGGACAGCATCCCGCCCCCCCCCAAAAACGTCCCAGGCAATCCAGTCACGGGGCAGCTCACCCCAACTCTTCTCACTATGGGGCTGCACCACCCCCCCCAGCCCCCCAGAACCCCCCAGTTATGGGGCTGGACCCCCCAAGGTTCCCCACTGTGGACCAGGACCCCCCCAGGACTTCCCCGTTAGGGCACTGGACCCCCCACTTATGAAACCAGACCTCCCAAAGTTTGCCACTGTGAACCATGACCCTCCAGTTATTGTGCTGGACCCCCGAAAGCTCCCCACTGTGGACCAGAACCCCCCCAGGACTTCCCAGTTATGGCGCTGCGCACCCCCAATCCTCATGCTACGGGGCTGGTTCCTCCCGCCCCCCCCCCCCCCCGGCTATAATCCTGGACCCCCAAATCTTCCCCTAATGGGGCTGAACCCCCCCCCCAAGCCCCCCTGCTCTGGGGGCAGCCCCCCAGCCCCACTCACCTCCTGCGCCGGGGGTCTCCCCTGGCTGGTCGCCCTCTGGGGGGGCCCCCCCGTCCGCCTCCCCCCCACCCCCCTCGGGGGGGGCCTCCAGGTCAGCCTTGGCCAGGGGGGCCGGGTGGGGGCGGCGGGGGGGGCGGCGGGGGGGGGAGTCGGCCGAGAGGCTGGAGGAGGAGGAAGAGGAGGAGGAGGAGGAGGAGGAGGAAGAGGAGGGGGGGCGGTGGCTGGAGGCCAGGCTGAGGCTGGAGCCCCCCGAGGACCCCCCCCGGCCCCCCCCCGCCCTCGGGGGGGGCTCTGCCTCCGAGAGGGGGTCGGTGTCGCTGCCCACCGGGGGGGCCCCGGGGCTGTCCAGGCGGGTGGAAGCCGTGCGCTGGCTGCTGGGGGTCCCGCGCCCCGGCCCCCCCCCGCTCAGCCCGCTCTCCGACGAGCCCCCGCGCCGGGGGGGGGACGGGGGGGGGCTGCCAGATGGGACCCCCTCCTCCACGCCGGCTGACGAGGGGCTCCCTGCTGCTGTGGGGGAGGGAGGGGGGCAAAGGGTCAGGGGGGACCCCGGTGTCCAGGCTGCCCCCCCCCTCCCAGCACCCTGTGCCCCCCCCCAGCGCCCCATGCACCCCCCCAGACCCACCGGTGGTGGCGGGGGGGCCACGGCACAGGCGGTCGCGGTCGGCCGCGGTGACGATGACGTTGTTGCTGCCCTGCTCCCGCACCAGCTGCCGGATGTCTGGGGGAGTGGAGGGGGCCGTTAGGGATTGGGGAGGACGGGACACGGCGGGGGGGGGTCTCAGGGCTGGGGGGGGTCACGGTGACAGCGCTGCTCACCCCTGGCCGTTCCGGTGTCCTCCAGATGGGGCAACAGCTCCTGGGCGGGGTGGGGCAAATAGGTTACGGGGGGGACACAGGGACCCCCCCCCGCTAGGGGATGCCCCGTCCCCCCGTGTGTCCCCCCGCGCAACTCACCGAGAGCTGGTTGAAGCCGCAGAGCGAGTGCTGGGAGCTGCAGCGCACGGGGGGGGTCGAGCCCGGCCGCCGGAACACCGTCAGCTCCACTCCCTCCCCGGGGAGCCTGCGAAGGGCTGTTAGTGATGGGGGGGGCACAAGGGGACCCCCCCTGCACCCCCCCTTCCACTCTGGGGTACCCCCAGGCTCGCAGGGAGCCCCTCCCCAGCCCCAGGGCACCCCCAGGCCCCTGGGATCCCCCCCCCAGCACCCACGGCCCCCCCCATATGGCCCCGCTCTTTCACCCTGGGGCACCCCCAGACTCACAGTGTGCCCCCCAGCCCCCCCAAAACCCCCAGGGTGCCCCCCAGACCCCCCCCCCACACACCCCCCAGCCGCTGGGGACCCTCCAAACCCCTCACTGTCCCCCACAGCCCCCCCCCCGACTCACCTCAGGGAGCTCTCCCCCTCCTCAGGCGTGCGGGGGCGCAGCAGGGCGGCCGCCCCCCCCTCGCCCCCCCCCTCGGGGTCCCCCTCGGGCTCGGCCCCCCGGTCAAACATGGCGTGCAGCTGGTAATTCACCGTCTTCACCGCCGCGAAGAAGGTGGCCACCAGCCCGCAGTACAGGGCCCCCACCCCCGGGCTGGGGGGCAGCGCCTGCGTTGGGGGGGGGGGTGGTCAGGTGGCACCCCCAAGACCCCCCCCCGGCCTCCCTCCCAGCCCCAAGAGCCCCCCCCAGGCCTCCCGGGACCCCTCCCAGAGCCTCCTCCAGCCCCCAGGACCCCCCCCAGGACTGCTCCCGACCCCCAGAACCCCCCTCAAGCCCCCTCCCGCCCCCCCAGACCCTCTCCGCCCTGCCCCCAGGACCCCTCCCCTCCCCCCCAGACCCTCTCCCACCTCCCAGGACCCCTCCTGCCCCCCCCAGAACCCTTTCTTTCCCCCCAGACCCTCTCCCACCCTCCTCCAGACCCTCTCCCCCCACCCAGGACCCCTCCCGTCCCCCCTAAGGCCCTCTCTCTCCCCCCAGGACCCCTCCCGCTCCCCCCCAGACCCTCTCCCACCTCCCACGACCCCCCCCACCCCCTCCAGACCCTCTCCCCCTCCCCTAAGACCCTCTCCCCCTCCCCTAAGGCCCTCTCTCTCCCCCCAGGACCCCTCCCGCTCCCCCCCAGACCCTCTCCCACCTCCCAGGACCCCTCCTGCCCCCCCCAAGGCCCCTTCTTTCCCTCCAGACCCTCTCCCGTCCCCCCCCAGACCCTCCCACTCCCCCCAGGACCCCTCCCGTCCCCGCCTCAGACCCTCTCCCGGCTCCTAAGATCCCCCTGAGCCCCCTCCCCGGACCCCCCCGTCCCTCCCTCCGGCTGACCGTGTAGAGGACGAGCGGCAGCCCCAGCAGGAAGAGCCAGGCGTAGAGGTGGAAGCAGTTGGCGAAGGCGCTCTGGTGGGGGTCCAGGAACCAGCCGCCCGTCAGCGAGGCCCACACGCCCTGCCGCAGCACCTGCAGCGCCTGCGACCCCATCGCCGCCGCCGCCGCCGCCGCCCCCCCCCCGGCCCCGCGGCCATGGGCGGCCCCCGCCGCCCCGCTCCGCCGGCGGCCGCCGCCGCTTCCGGGTCCTCGCCGGAAACGCTCGGCAGCGCTTCCGGGGCGCGCGAGGGGACTTCCCCTCCGACGCATGCGCGGCGGGGGAAAAGGAGGTGGGGCCGGGCGAGAGACACGCCCCTCCCGCTGGGAGCATGCGCGCTAGCGCCGCTGCGCAAAGCGCATGCGCCCGCCGCGACACGCCCACCTTCCCACACCCACACGCCGGGCGCATGCGCACTAACGGTTGGCCGCGCCTGCCCGTGAACGGAAGCGGGTTGGTGGGGCGGGTTGCGCATGCGCCTTGAGAGCGGCGCCGGTAGCCGGGGGGGTGATGCCCCGCCCACTCCCGCCGCGCCTGCGCACAACGCGCCGCGCTCGCTGAGGAGGGGGCTCCGCGCATGCGCGTAGAGAGAGGTTTTTATTTTGGGGGGGGTAAGTAGGCCTAGACCCCCTCTAATGATGCCGGGGGGGTGTCCTGCCTCCCCCCCCCGGTCCCCCCGTTCGGGGGGACCGGGGGGGGGGAGGCAGGACACCCCCCCCCTCCCCGGTGGGGATCCAGGCCTCGCCGCCCCACCGCGGGCCTAGGCCTCAGGGTAGGCCCCGGGGCCCCACAAGTGGTCCCCGTGTCCCGTCCCCCCCCCCCCCCCAGTGGGCCCAAGCGTCCGGTTCCCCCCCCCGCCTTTTTCTCCTTCTTCCCCGGTCCCGCCCCGTCCGGCCCTGGTTCCTTTTCCTTTGTCCCGGTGACAATGTCCCGGCTCCGCCTTCCCCGGTGCCGCCTCCAGCCAGCGCGGGACGGGACTGGGGGGGGGGGGGCTGTGTGGGAGAAACCGCCGCCGACCCCCCCGGGGAACCCACAGGCGTCCGGGTCGACCCCCTTTTCCCGCCCGCTTCCCCCCCCCCCCTTTTACCCCCAGCAACATCCCAGGGGACGCCGCTTCCTTACACCCCCCCCCCCCACCGCCCCGGGACGCACCGGCGGGGGCGGGACGGGGGCTGCTGGGGGTCGGGGGGGGTCGGGGGAGGGACCCTGGGGGCCCACAGGGGCTTGTAGCGGCTGGGGGGGGGACCTATAGGGCCCCCAGGGACCCCCAGGGACCCTGGCAACCCATCAGGGACCCGTAGGAGCTGTAGAGACTGAGGTAAGGTATAGCGGCCCGTGGGGACCCCTGGTGACCCCTAGACGCCCCCCCCATAGGCATCCCTAGACCCCTATAGGGCCCCAGAGACCCCCATAGGCACCTATATGCACTCCTAGATCCCCATAGACCCTTCTAGACCCCCATAGACCCCCCCGGGCCCCCAGAGACCCCTGCTAGACCCCCATAGGCACTCCTAGACCCCCATAGATCACTCCTAGACCCCCATAGATCCCCGTAGACCCCCACGGGCCCCCAGAGACCCCCTCCTAGACCCCTATAGGCACTCCTAGCCCCCCACAGGCCCCCCGTTGCCCCAGCGGGACCCCCCCGCCCCTCCCCCCCGGAGCTGTCAGACCTTGCAGGCAGCACCTATAGGGAGACCCCGGTGACCCCCAGGAGCTATAGGACCCCCCATGGGGTCCCCCAGGCACCCGTAGGACCCCCCAGGCACCTGTAGCAGCCCCCCCCCCTCCCCGAACACCCATCGGACCCCCAGCGGGGGGCTGGGGTGGGGGGGGAGCACCCCATGGAGTGGGGCCGGGCATCCCTCTCCCCGTCCCCCCCGGGGGGGTCCCGCTCCCCCTCGCCCCCCTTCCTGGGGGGGTCCCGCTCCCCCTCCCCGTCCCCTCCAGGGGGGTCCCGCTCCCCTTCCCCCCCCTTCCTGGGGGGGTCCCGCTCCCCTTCCCCCGCCTCCGCGGGGGGGTCCCGCTCCCCTTCCCCCCCCTCCCCGGGAGGGTCCCGCTCCCCCTCGCCCCCGGGGGGGGGCCCGGCGCGGGCGGCTTTCGGGGAGCTGCGGCTGGAGGAGGTGATCGGGGCGGGGGGCTTCGGGAGGGTCTTCCGGGGGACCTGGCGGGGGCAGGTGGTGGCGGTGAAGGCGGCGCGGGGGGACGCGGGGGCGGCGGGGGCGGCCAGCCTGCGGCGGGAGGCCCGGCTCTACGCCCGCCTGCGGCACCCCAACGTGGTGGCCCTGCGCGCCGTCTGCCTGGAGCCCCCCCACCTCTGCCTGGTGATGGAGTTCGCGGCGGGGGGGCCCCTCTCGCGGGCGCTGGCGGGGCGCAGGGTGCCCCCCGCCGTCCTGCTGGACTGGGCCCGGCAGGTGGCCCGGGGGATGCGATACCTGCACGCCGGGACCCCCGTCCCCCTCATCCACCGCGACCTCAAGTCCAGCAACGGTGAGCACGGTGGTGGCGGGGGGGGGCACCCGTGGGTGCTGCCGGTGGACGGGGTGGGGGGCCACGCCGTGTAGTGGGGTAATGGGGCACCCGTGGCTGCTCCTGGTGATGGGGCGGGGGGACGCACCATTTAAGAGGCTAATGGGACACCCATGGGTGCTTCTGGTGAGGGGGTGGGGGGCAATGGGGCAGGGAGACGCACCATGCAGTGGGTAATGGGGCGCCCATGGGTGGTCCTGGTGATGGGGGGGGATGCAGTGGGTAATGGGGCGCCCATGGGTGGTCCTGGCGATGGGGGGGGGGGACGCACCGTGTAGCGGGGTAATGGGGCACCCATGGGTGCTTCTGGTGATGGGGGGGGATGCAGTGGGTAATGGGACACCCATGGGTGCTCCTGGCGATGGGGTGGGGGGACGCACCGTGTAGCGGGGTAATGGGGCACCCATGGGTGCTCCTGGCGATGGGGTGGGGGGACGCACCGTGTAGCGGGGTAATGGGGCACCCATGGGTGCTTCTGGCGATGGGGGGGGATGCAGTGGGTAATGGGGCACCCATGGGTGCTCCTGGCGATGGGGGGGGGATGCAGTGGGTAATGGGGCACCCATGGGTGCTCCTGGTGATGGGGCGGGGGGGACGCACCATGTAGTGGGGTAATGGGGCACCCATGGGTGCTTCTGGCGATGGGGCGGGGGGACACGCCGTGTAGTGGAGTAATGGGGCACCCATGGGTGCTCTTGGCAATGGGGGGGGATGCAGTGGGAATGGGGCACCCATGGGTGCTCCTGGCGATGGGGGGGGGGATGCAGTGGGTAATGGGGCACCCATGGGTGCGATGGGGGGGGGGATGCAGTGGGTAATGGGGCACCCATGGGTGCTTCTGGCGATGGGGGGGGATGCAGTGGGCAATGGGGCACCCATGGGTGCTCCTGGCGATGGGGGGGGATGCACTGGGCAATGGGGCACCCATGGGTGCTCCTGGCAATGGGGCGGGGGGCAGCCGGTGGGGCAGAGAGGGACCCCAGAGCCCCTTGGGAGTCGGGGCTGGGGTCCCAGGGGTGGGGGGTCCCGGATGCCGGGGTCCGCTGACCCCCCCCCCGCCCCCCCCTCAGTTCTGCTGGCGCAGCCGGTGGAGGGAGACGACGTCAGCGGGAAGACGCTGAAGATCACCGACTTCGGCCTCGCCCGCGAGTGGCAGCGGACGACGAAGATGAGCGCGGCCGGCACCTACGCCTGGATGGCGCCCGAGGTCATCAAGGCGTCCACCTTCTCCAAGGGCAGCGACGTCTGGAGGTGCCGCGTCTTGGGGGGGGGTCCCGGGGGGTGCCGTGGGGAGGATGGGGACCCCTGAGTCCTGGGGGACCCAGACATTTGGGTCCCTGGGGGCGGGGGGAGTGGAAGACCCCTAGACGCGTGTGTCCGTGGGTGGGTGGGGGGGGGATGAAGGGTGCCTGGATGTCCTGGGCGCCCTGGGGGGGCATGGGGACCCCCACCCCTGAGTCCTGGGGTAGCCGGCCACCTGGGTCCGTGGGTGGGGGGGATGCAGGGCACCCGAACACCTGGGTCCCCGGGGGTTTTGGGGGGTGTCAGAGCGGGTCCAGGCTCTGACATCGCCCCCCCCGCCCCCCCCCCCAGTTACGGGGTGCTGCTGTGGGAGCTGCTGACGGGGGAGGTGCCGTACCGGGGGATCGACGGGCTGGCGGTGGCCTACGGGGTGGCCGTCAACAAACTGACGCTGCCCATCCCCTCCACCTGCCCCCAGCCCTTCGCCCAGCTGATGGCAGGTCCGTGCCGGGGGGCTCGGGGGGGCTGGGACCTCTGGGGGGTACCCAGACACCTGGGGGGCACTCAGGGGGCTGGGTCTTTTGTGGGGTTGGGGGGTACCCGGACGCCTGGGTCCCTGGGTGGGAAGGTTGGGGATGGGGACCCCCACTCCTGAGTCCTGGGGTACCCGGACGCCTGGGTCTGTGGAGGGGGGGGCGGAGGGTGCCTGGATGTCCTGGGGACCCTGGGGGGGCGTGAGGACCCCCACTCCTGAGTCCTGGGATACCCGGATGCCTGGGTCCATGGGTGGGGGGGGATGGAGGGTGCCTGGATGTCCTGGGGACCCTGGGGGTGGTGTGGGGGCCCCCACTCCTGAGTCCTGGGATACCCGGATGCCTGGGTCCGTGAGGGCGCTCCTGGGTCCCCGGTGGGAGCCCCTGCGTCCCATGGGGGACACCGGGGTTCCCCAGGAGCCCCCCCCGGACGCCTGGGTCCCCCCGCAGCCTGCTGGGAGCAGGACCCCCACCGACGGCCGGGCTTCGGGGCCATCCTGCGGCGGCTGTCGGGGCTGGAGCCGGAGGGGCTGGGGCCCCCCGAGTCCTTCCACTCCCTGCAGGAGAGCTGGCGCCGCGAAATCCAGGGGCTCTTCGACGAGCTGCGGGCGCGGGAGAAGGTGCCCCCCCCGGGGACCCCCCGGGACCCTCCCCAAACACCTGGGACCCCCCTGGGCCCTCCTGGGACCCCCTGCAACCATGGGGACACCCTGGGACTCTCTGGGATCCTTTTGGGACATCTGCGGGACCCCCCTGGGACACTCTCAGATCCTCTGGGACCCCCTCGGGACACTTAGGACCCCCTGGGACCCCCCCTTGGAACCCCCTCAGATCCCTTGAGACCCCTCCGGGACACTTAGGAACCCCCGGGACATGCTCAGATCCTCAGAGACCCCCCTGGGACACCCTCAGATCCTCTGGGACCCCCTTGGGACACTTAGGATCCCCTAGGACCCAGCCCCGGGACACCCGCAGATCCTCTGGACCCCTCCGGGACACTTAGGACCCCCTGGGACCCCCTTGGGACCCTCTCAGATCCCCCTGTGACCCCCCCGGGACACTTAGGACACCCTGGGACCCCCCTGGGACATTTTCAAATTCTCTGGGACTGCTTTGGGACACTTAAGACCCCCTGAGGCTCCCCTGGGACACCCTGAGATCCTCAGAGACCCCCCTGGAACACCTAGGACCCCCTGGGACCTCCTTGGGACCCCCTCTGATCCCCTGGGACCCCCCCAGGACACCCTGCAACCCCCCCGGGCCACTTTCAGACCCCTTGGGACCCCCAAGTGCCCCCCCAAACCCCGCAGCGGCAGCCCGACCCTGCCCCGGTGCTGCTCACGGCTGGTCCGTGTCCCCCCCCGTCCGTGTCGTCCCCCCCCCAGGAGCTGCGGAGCCGGGAGGAGGCGGTGGCGCGGGCGTCGCGGGCGCAGCGGTGCCAGGCCGAGGCGCTGCGGCAGCGGGAGGCGGCGGTGGCGCGGCGGGAGCTGGAGGTGCTGGAGCGGGAGCTCAGCCTGATGCTGCGGGGACCCCCCCGGCCCCCCCCGGCCCCCAAACGACGGAAACCCCCCTTCCGACGGCCCCGACGGCCCGCCGACCACATCGGCATGCCCCAGGGTACGGGTGGGGGGGGCTTTGGGGGGGCAGTTGGGTTTGGGGGGGGACTGGGGGCTCTGCTGAGCTCTGTGCCCCCCCCCACCCCCCAGATTTCAAGCACCGCCTGACGGTCCAGGCCGCGCCGGGGGGGGACCCCCGGAGCCGCGACCCCCAGGAGGGGCCGGGGGGGGGGTCGCCCCCCTTCCCCCGCCTGCGCGCCATCCAGCGTGAGTGATGTCATCACTTGGGGGGACGGGCAGCCAATCAGGGAGGTGCTGCCTTCGGTGTCACGTCTGCTGGGAGGTGATGTCAGAGGTCCTAGCTGGCTGGGGAGTCTTGGGTGGTGATGTCGCCGCTGCTGGCATATGACATCACCAGCTGGCCGGTGGAGAAAGCGATGCCGCACCCCGGCGGGAAGGGAAGCGGGAGGAAATGACATCACAGACCCGGCTGGGATTGGTGGGTGGGGTGTGACCTCACGACTAGGGGAGCGCGGGAGTGTTTTGCAATGACGCCGCGCCAGGTGTGATGTCATGCCGCCCCGCGGATGACATCACGCCCCTGTCTGCCCCCAGTGGAGCCGGAGGAGGAGGAGGAGCCGCCGCGGGGGCTCGGGGGGCCGGAGCGGCGCGGGGGGAAGGGCAGCGCCCTCAACGGCAGGTGGGTCCCGCACCCCTGGGGGGGGGGGGTCCTGGGGGGGGGTCTCGGTCCCCCCCACCCCGACACCTGGGTCCCCCCCGCAGGCGGAGGCTGCGGCCGGAGGAGACCACCTGGTACCTGGACGCCGACGAGCTCAGCCCGGGGGACGCGTCCCCCAACGGTGAGTCCCCGGGGGGGTCCCCGGGGGCGGGAGGGCGGGTGGTCCTGGGGGGTCGTCGGGGGTCCCGCCCCCGCTCACGACGCCCCCCCCTCATCTCCCGCAGGCGAGGCCGGGACCCCCGAGCCTGAGGAGGGCCGGGGGGAGCGGGGGGGGACCCCGCGGCTGCTCCGCCGGGCGCTGCTGCGGGGTTCGGCCCTGCTGGCGTCCCTGGGGCTCGGCCGCGACCTGTCCCCCGCCGAGACCCCCCGCAGCCCCCCACCCTCCCCCGGCCTCCTCCGCCTCTCCCCCCGCCGGCCCGCACGCGCGCCCGGGACCCCCGAGACGGGGCGGGCTCGCACCCCGGGGTCCCCGGAGCTGAGCTCGCCTGGGACCCCTGAGCCAAGCCGGGCCCGGGTCCCCGGGTCCCCAGAGCTGAGCTCGCCCGGGACCCCCGAGCCGGGTCGCGCCCGGACGCCCGGGACCCCCGAGCCAGGTCGCGCCCGGACGCCCGGGACCCCCGAGCCGGGTCGCATCCGGACGCCCGGGTCCCCTGAGCCAAGCCAGGCCCGGACGCCTGAGTCCCCAGATCCGAGCCAAGTCCGGAGTCCTGGGACCCCAGACCCAGGTCAGGCCCGGACCCCCGGGACCCCCGAGCAGGGGCGAGCCCGGACCCCTGGGACCCTGGAGCTGAATTGGTCCCGGACCCCTGAGCAAGGGGGAGCCCGGACCCCCGGGACCCCCGAGCCGAGCCGTGCCCGGACCCCTGGGACCCCCGAGCCAAGCCGTGCCCGGACCCCCGGGACCCCTGAGCTGGGTCACACCCGGACCCCCGGGACCCCCGAGCAGAGCCGTGCCCGGACCCCCGGGACCCCCGAGCCGAGCCGTGCCCGGACCCCCGGGACCCCCGAGCTGGTGCTGCAGCCATCGCCCCTGGGTGCCCGGAGACCCCGCGAGCTGAGCCCGGGCGCTGGGACCCCCGGGTGGGGTAAGTGGGGCTGGGGGCAAGGGGTGACTTGGGGGGGGGTGTCTGTGGGGCAGCTACAGGGTAGTTGGGGTGTCCGAGGGCTGGGGCTCTATGGGGAGCTTATGGGGCAGTTGTGGGGTCTGTGGGGCGGTTATGGGGCAGTTGTGGGGTCTGTAGGGCAGTTATGGGGCACTTGGGGGTCTGTGGGGCGGTTATGGGGCAGTTGTGGGGTGGTTATGGGGCAGTTGTGGGGTCTGTGGGGCGGTTATCGGGCAGTTGTGGGGTCTGTAGGGCAGTTATGGGGCAGTTGTGGGGTCTGTGGGGCGGTTATGGGGCAGTTGTGGGGTCTGTGGGGTGGTTATGGGGCAGTTGTGGGGTCTGGAGCGGTTATGGGGCAGTTGTGGGGTCTGTAGGGCAGTTATGGGGCACTTGGGGGTCTGTGGGGCGGTTATGGGGCAGTTGGGGGGTCTGTGGGGCGGTTATGGGGCAGTTGTGGGGTCTGTAGGGCAGTTATGGGGCACTTGGGGGTCTGTGGGGCGGTTATGGGGCAGTTGTGGGGTGGTTATGGGGCAGTTGTGGGGTCTGTGGGGCGGTTATGGGGCACTTGGGGGGTCTGTGGGGCGGTTATGGGGCAGTTGTGGGGTCTGTGGGGTGGTTATGGGGCAGTTGGGGGGTCTGTGGGGTGGTTATGGGGCAGTTGGGGGGTCTGTGGGGAGGTTATGGGGCACTTGGGGGTCTGTGGGGCAGCTATGGGGCAGTTTGGGAGTCCAGTGGCTGGTCACGGGACTCTGCGGGGCAGTTATGGGGCAGCCGGGGGGCCCGGGGGGCAGATACGAGATGGCGGGGGCATCCGTGGGGCGGGTGTGGGGCTCTATGGGGAGGCTGTGGGGCAGTTGGGGGGCCCGGGGGGGCAGTTGGAGGCCCGGGGGGGCAGTTACGGGGTGGTTGGGGCAGCCGTGGGGGGGGCCGTGGGGCAGTTTCGGGGTTCAGGGAGGGCCGCGGGGCCCCCCTTGACGCCCCCCCCCCCCCGGCTCCCCCCCCGCAGGCGTGGCGCTGCCCAGCCCCCCGTCCCCGCGCCCCCCCGGCTCCCCCGGCCCCCCCGGCCCGGCGGCGCGGCCCCGCCCCTCCCCCCTGCGCCCCCGCATCGACCCCTGGAGCTTCGTCTCGGCCGGACCCCGGCGGGACCCGCCCCCCGGCGACCCCTGGGCCCGCCCCCGCGACCCCTTCAACGACCAATGAGGGACGACGACGCTCCCGCCTCCCCGGGGCGGGCGGGCGGGGCAGGGGGCGACGCAGGAAGTCCCGCCTCTGCAGGGATGCCCCGCCCTCCCCCACCCCCGGGAGGGGACAGACAGCTGGCGACAGAGGAAGTCCCGCCCACTCAGGCACCCCATAGGTCAAAGCAAAGGGCATTACAGGAAATCCCGCCTTCGCCAAGGCGGGGACACCTTCTACGGCAGGAAGTCCCGCCCCCCCCCTTCTGGCAGTGAAAAGCGGAAATCCCGCCCCATCAGTGGGGGGAAAATGGGAAGTCCCGCCCCCTCTGGTGGGGAAAACAGGAAACCCTGCCCTCATCTGGGGGGGGGGGGGGGGAACAGGAAATCCCACCCCCTCTGGTGGGGAAAATGGGAAGTCCCACCCTCATCCGTGGGGGAAAACAGGAAATCCCACCCCCTCTGGTGGGGAAAATGGGAAGTCCCACCCTCATCCGTGGGGGAAAACAGGAAATCCCACCCCTTCTGGTGGGGAAAATGGGAAGTCCCACCCTCATCCGTGGGGGAAAACAGGAAATCCCACCCCCTCTGGTGGGAAAAACAGGAAGTCCCGTCCTCATCCATGGGGAAAACAGGAAATCCCACCCCCTCTGGCAGGAAAAACAGGAAGTCCCGCCTCCGGGGGGGCTGATTATACACTGGAAGGGGGTGCTGCTCCTCCTCCCCTCGTTAGCGCTGACGAAGCGGCGCCGATGGCGGGGGGGGGGGGGTTGGGTGGGAGCGAACGCAGCCAAATAAACTCCTGACGACCCCCCAGCCCCCGCCTCCTCCTTGCGCCCCACGGCGGGACCCGGGGGGGCCCCATCCCCCCCCATCCCCCCACGGGGGGGGACGCCCGGGTGTCCGGGAGCCGCCCCCCCCCCCCCAATCCCCATCCGGCCTTTCCCAGCGCTGGAAGAGGACCCGGCCATCCGGGTTCCTCCCCTCCCCCCCCCCCCCCCCCCCCCCAATTCCTGGCGAGCACCCGGCCGTCCCGGCTCCCGCCCACCCTCCCCCGCTCCAGCGGGATCCCAGCCGGCCGGGCCCCCCCCACCCCCATTCCGGAGCGAACCCGGGCGTCCGCCTTCCCGAGGCCGACGGGAACGCGGGCGGCCGGCGGGAAAAACACCCGACCCGCCCCCCCCCCGCTGACCCCCAACGCCCCCCCCCCCGCCCCCGGCATCCAGCCCAGGGGGGACCCCCGCGTCCCGGCCTCCGGGAGCCCCCCCCCGGGGGGGGGACCCCGGCATCCGCGCTTGGCCTCGCTCTCGGCCGGGGCCGGCGGCGGGGGGGGGGGGGGGGGTGTGGCGCGAAGGCCGGCGTCCGGCCCTGACCCCCCCACCCCGGGCTTGGCGTGACCCCTCGCGGCCCCCCGAATCGGGGTGCCGGGGTCGGGGGGAGAGCCCCCCCCGTCCGGGCGCCATGGGGCGGTGGGGGGGGGTGTGGGTGGTGCTGGGGGCGCTGGCGGCCTTGGGGGGGGGCGGCGGCGGCGGGGGGGGGGCGGCGGTGGCCCGCGAGCGCTTCAAGGTGGTCTTCGCCCCCCTGATCTGCCGCCGGACGTGCCTGAAGGGGCTCTGCCGCGACTCCTGCCAGCCCGGCTCCAACATGACGCTCATCGGCGAGAACGGGCACGCGGCCGACACCCTCACCGGCTCCGGCTTCCGCGTCGGTGAGCGCCAGGCCGCGACCGGGACCGGGGCCGGGGCCGGGATCGGGATCGGGGGCCGGGGTGGGATGGGGATCAGGACGGGGACGGCGTGGCACGGGGATGGGCGCGAGGACCAGGATGGGGACGGGGGCGGGACGGCGGGTGGCAACGGGGTGGGATGGGGACGGGGATGGGGACAGGGACGGGGTGGGATGGGGACGGGGATGGGACGGGACAGGGACAAGGATAAGGAGCAGGATGGGGACAGGGAGGCACAGGGATCAGGATGGGGTGGCACGGGGATGGCACAGGGACGGGATGGCAGGTGGCGACGGGATGGCACAGGGATGGGGTGGGATGGGGACAGGGACAGGATGGATGGGACGGGGACGGGGATGGGGACAGGATGGGGACAGGGACAGGATGGAATGGGGACAGGGATGGGATGGGACAGGGACAAGGATAAGGAGCAGATTGGGGACAGGGTGGTACAGGGATCAGGATGGGGTGGCACGGGGATGGCACAGGCACAGGGACCAGGATGGGGACAGGGACAGGATGGGATGGGACGGAGATGGGGACAGGGACAGGGATGGCACAGCACAGGGATGAGACAGGGACGAGGATCAGGATGGGGACAGGGACAGGATGGGACAGGGACAAGGACAAGAACCAGGATGGGGACAGGGTGGCACAGGGACAAGGAGGGGGTGGCACAGGAATCGGGATGAGGACAGGGATGGGAACAGGGACGGGAACAGGGACAGGGTGGCACAGGGATGGGACAGGGACCAGGATGGGGACAGGGATGGGGACACAGACCGGATGGCAGATGGGGACAGGATGGCATGGACGGGATGGGATGGGGACAGGGACAGGGTTCAGGATGGCGGATGGCAACAGGGTGGCACAGGGACAGGATGAGATGGGGATGGGGACGGGGATGGCACTGGGACAGGGATGAGGACCAGGATGGGCACAGGGACAGGACGGGGTGGCACAGGCTGGCATGAGGACAGGGATGGGGACAGGGACAGGATGGGACAGGGACAAGGACCAGGACCAGGATAGGGACAGGGTGGCACGGGGACAAGGAGGGGGTGGCACAGGAATCGGGATGAGGACAGGGATGGGGATGGGGACAGGGTGGCACAGGGACAGGATGGGGTGGCACAGGGATGGCACAGGCACAGGGACCAGGATGGGGACAGGGACAGGATGGGATGGGACGGAGATGGGGACAGGGACAGGGATGGGCACAGCACAGGGATGAGACAGGGACGAGGACCAGGATGGGGACAGGGTGGCACAGGGACAGGATGGGATGGCACAGGGATGGCACAGGGACAGGGACAGGATGGGGACTGGGATGGGGGTGGGATGGCACAGGGATGGCACGGGCACAGGGACAGGGATCAGGATGGGGACAGGGACAGGATGGGGTGGCACAGGGACAGGGATCAGGACGGGGACAGGGATGGGGACAGGGACAGGGTGGCACAGGGACAAGAATGGGGACAGGGACAGGGATCAGGATGGCAGACAGGGACAGGATGGGATGGCACGGGGATGAGGACAGGGATGGGGATGGGCACAGCACAGGGATGGGACAAGGATGAGGACCAGGATGGGCACAGGGACAGGATGGGGTGGCACAGGGATGGTACAGGCACAGGGACAGGGATGGGGACGGGGACAGGGATGGGGACGGGGACAGGGTGGCACAGGGACAAGAATGGGGACAGGGACAGGGATCAGGATGGCAGACAGGGACAGGATGGGGTGGCACAGGGATGGGACAGGGACAGGGACCAGGATGGGGACGGGGTGGCACGGCGACAAGGACAGGGTGGCACAGGGATTGGGATGGGGACAGGGATGGGGACAGGGACAGCCGGGGATGGGGACACAGGGACAGACGCCCGCCCTGTGCACCAGGACACGGGCACACACGCGTGTGCGAGCACACGGCACCCAGCCGGGCCCAGGCTGCGGGGGGGGCGCAGGGGGTCTGGGGGGCGCAGGGGGTTTGGGGGAGCACAGGGATTTTGGGGGATGCAGGGATTTGGGGGGGCACAGGGGGTCTGGCGGGGGCACAGGGATTTGGGGGGGCACAGGAGTTTTGGAGGGGTACAGGGATTTTGGGGGACACAGGGATTTGGGGGGACGCAGGGGGTCTGGGCGGGCACAGGGGGTCTGGCGGGAGCACAGGGATTTGGGGGGGCACAGGAGTTTTGGAGGGGTACAGGGATTTTGGGGGACGCAGGGATTTGGGGGGACGCAGGGGGTCTGGGCGGGCACAGGGGGTCTGGCGGGGGCACAGGGATTTGGGGGGGCACAGGAGTTTTGGAGGGGTACAGGGATTTTGGGGGACGCAGGGGGTCTGGGGGGGGCGCAGGGGTTCGGGGGGGGCACAGGGCATTCAGGAGGCCCTTGCAGGGTGTGTGGGGGGGGTCAGGTCACCCTGTGCCCCCCGGCCCCCCCCCGACCCCCCCTTCCCCCCGCAGTGGTGTGCCCCCTGCCCTGCATGAACGGGGGCCAGTGCAGCTCCCGCTCCCACTGCCTCTGCCCCCCCGCCTTCACCGGCCGCTTCTGCCAAGTGCCGGCGGGGCGCCAGGGGGGGCCCCCCCCGCCGCCCCCCCCCGCACCCCCCGACGCCCCCCCCGAGCCCCCCCCGGGGGCCAAGGTCGCCGTCTACGCCGTCCAGGTCATCGCCGACGGCCCCGGCGCGGCTGCCCCCCCCGAGCCCCCCTCCGGGGGAGCCCACGGGGGGGGCCACGGGGGGGGGCACGTCAGCCACGCCACCTTCGTCGTGCCCCTGGGGCCCGGGCACCACTCGGCTGAAGGTATCGGGGGGCTGGGGGGGCACAGGGCTGGGGGGGGGTCTGGGGGGGGCCAGGGGTAGGGTGGGGATATGGGGGACACGGGGGGGCTGGGGGGGGGCACGGGGGTGCCCGTACCGGGGAGCTGGGGGTGCCGGTGCTGGGGGGCACAGGGGTCCCACGCTGGGGTGCCCTTTCCTGGGGGTGCCGGGGGTCCCGTGTTGGGGTCCCAGGGAGCCCGTTCCCAGGGGTCCCATGTCAGGGGGTCTGGGGGTGCCCATATGGGGGGTCCCACCTATGCTCGGGGTCCTGGGGGTGCCCATTTCTGGGGGTCTCAGGGGTCTAGCGTGGGGTGTCTGAGGGTGTCCATACGGGGGGTCCTGGGGGTCCCACACACCCCCATTGCCAGGGTCTCGGGAGTCCTGGGGTGCCCATACTGGGGGTCCTGGGGGGCAGGGGGTCCCGGGGGTCCCACATATGCCCGGGGTCCTGGGGTGCCCATACTGGGGGTCTCGGGGTCCCCCACACGCCCATTCCCAGGGTCCCGGGGGTGCTGGGGTGCCCATGCCAGGGGTCCCGGGGGTCCCACACGTGTCCGTTCCCGGGGTGCCCGTGCCGGGGGTGCCGGGGTGCCGAGGTGCCGGTGCCCCCCCCAGTGCAGGTGCCGCCGCCGCTGGTGAACGTGCGGGTCCACCACCCCCCCGAGGCCTCGGTGCAGGTTCACCGCATCGAACCCCGGCCCCCCGAGGGAGCCCCCCGCGGCCCCGGGCTGCTGCTGGCCCACCCGGCGCAGCCCCCCGCCGGCAGCAAGCCCCCCGCGCCCCCCCGGCCCCACACCCACAAGCCCCTCGGCCGCTGCTTCCAGGAGACCCTGCCCAAGCAGTCGGTGAGTGGGGGGGGGGGATTGGGGGGGGTCTGGGGGGACGTGGGGTGCAGGGGGGACACAGGGTGGGGGGGTCGTGGGGTGCAGGGGAGGATGTGGGGTGTGAGGGGGACACGGGGTGAGGGGGGGTCGTGGGGTGCAGGGGGGGGACACGGGATGCACGCTTTGCACAAGGAGCAGACGTTGCAATAGGTGCCGGGGGGCTGTGGGTCATTGGGGGGTGCTGGGGGGTATTTGGGGGTGCTGGGGGGGGGTGTTTGGGGGTGCTGACACCCTGACACCCCCCCCCCCAGTGCGGCAGCAATCCGCTGCCGGGGCTGACCAAGCAGGAGGATTGCTGCGGCAGCATCGGCACCGCCTGGGGACAGAGCAAGTGCCACAAGTGTCCCCACCTGCAGTGTGAGTGGGGGCCCCCCCCCGGCCACCCCCCCCCAGGGACCCAGGCGTCCGGGACCCCCACCCTGGGGGGACGCAGGCGCCCGAGTGTGACCGTGGGGGGTGTTGCAGACACGGGGGTGCAGAAGACGGGCCCCGTCCGGGGGGAGCACGGGGGGGACTGTCCCCAGGGCTACAAGCGCCTCAACAGCAGCCACTGCCAAGGTAGGGCACGCGAGCGTGCAACGGGCGTGCGAGGGCGTGCAGGGAGCGTGCAAGCGGGGTTGAGCATGTTTGTGCATGGGGGGGGCGTGTGCACAGGCCAGGTGCGTGCGTGCGCGGGGCCACGTGCGTACGTGCACCATGGGGGCGCGTGCAGGATTACGCGTGTGCGTGCAGAAAAAACACACGCGTGCGCGCACAGGGGATGCGCGTGGGGCCAGGGGTGTGCGTGCACCGTGGCGTCACCCGCAGGAACACGTGTGTGCGTGCACGGGGATGCGCACAGTGCCGCGCGCATGCGGGTACACGCACGAGGGCGTGCACAGGCCACGCGTGCGCACGCAGGACCACGCGTGTGCACGCACGGGGTCGCGCGCGGGCCGGGCACGTGCACGCACGGGGGGGATGCGTGTGTGTGGGGCGTCGCGGGCGCGCGGGGCACACGCGTGGGGGGGGGGCCGGTCACGCGTGCGCGCGCCCACGCGTGTGCGGGGCGCTGACGCGGCTGCCGCAGACATCAACGAGTGCGCCATGCAGGGCGTCTGCCAGCACGGCGACTGCCTCAACACCCAGGGCAGCTTCCGCTGCGCCTGCAAAGCCGGGCACGTGCTGGGGCCCTCCCGCAGCCAGTGCCTGCGTACGTGGGGCTGGGGGGGGGGGGGGGGGTCCCGGGGGTCCGGGGGGGGCGTTGGGGGATTCCGTGGGATGCGCTGGGGGGGAGGTTCTGGGGGGGCTGGGGGAGTCCCAGGGGTCCTGGACAGGGTCTGGGGGTGTCCGTGGGAGGGTTTGGGGGGGTCTATGAGGGTCTGGGGGGCTGCCAGGGGTACCCTGGGGGGGGTCCATGTGGGATCTATGGGGCTCTGGGGGGTCCCAGGGGTCTGGGAGGGGCATTGGGGGGCTCTGTGGGATGCTCTGGGGGTGCTGGGGGCTGCCCAGGGGTCCTGGAGGGGTGTAGCGGGGCTCTGTGGGAGGGCCTGGGGGGGTCTGGGGAGTCTATGAGGGACTGGGGGGCTGCCGGGGTACCCTGGGGGGGGTCTATGTGGCATCTTTGGGTTCTGGGGGGTCCCAGGGGTCCGGGAGGGGGTGTAGGGGGGCTCTGGGGGGGTCCCAGGGGTCCGGGACAGGGCCAAGGGAGGGTCCATGGGAGGCTCTGGGGGGGTCTACGAGGGTCTGGGGAGGTCTCTGGGGGTCTGGGGGGGTGCCGCCCCGGCTGTGGGGGGGTCCCGTAGGGTTTTGGGGTGCGTGACCGTCCCCCCGCAGCGGAGAAGGGGGAGGAGAGGGGTCTCTGCTTCCGGCTGGTGTCGGGGGCCCAGCAGTGCCAGCACCCCCTGCCCACCCGCCTGACGCGCCAGACCTGCTGCTGCAGCGTGGGCAAGGCCTGGGGGGGCCGCTGCGAGCGCTGCCCCGCCGACGGCACCGGTATGGGGGGGCCCTGGGGGGGGGACGGGGACAGGGTCCCCATCTTTGGGGGGTGGGGAGGGATGTGGGGGCAGGGTATGTGTGGGGGGAGGGAGGGGCAGGATGGGGGGCCCCATCTTTGGGGTGGGGGGGGGTGCGGGGTCAGGGTTCCCATCTTGGGGGGGGGTTTAGGGTACCATGAGGGGGGGCTCAGGGCACCCATCGGGGGGCTGCGGGATGGAGGTACCCATTTTGGGGGGATGCTGGGTCGGGATCCCAGCTGGGTTTGGGGAGGGGGGAGCACAGCCCCCCCCCCCCAACACCCACTGACCCCCCCGGCCCCCCCCAGCTGCCTTCAAGGCCATCTGCCCGGCGGGGAAGGGGTACCACGTCCTGACCTCCCACCAGACCCTCACCATCCAGGGCGAGAGCGACTTCACCCTCCACATCCACCCCGACGGGGCCCCCGAGCGGCCCCCCCGGCCCCCCCCGCCCGCCCCCAGCCCCGAGCCCCCCGACGCGCCCCCGCCCCCAGGTCGGTCACCCCCCCGCCCCCGTGTTCCCTCGGGGTCCCCCCCCGCTCCCCTGGGGTCCCCTGTGTCCCCCCCCAGGTCCTCATGACCCCCCTGTGCCCCCCCCGTGTCCCCTGGGGTCCCCCATGTCCCCCTATGTCACTCCTAGAGCTCCATGACCCCCCCCACGTCCCTTGGGTTCCCTTGTGTCCCCCCCATGTCCCTGTGCCCCCCCCATGTCCCCTGGGGTCCTTTGTATCCCCCCCCCATGTCCCTGTCCCCCCCCCCATGTCCCTGGGGTCCCTTGTTCCCTCCATGTCCCCGTCCCCCCCTCCATGTCCCTGTGCCCCCCCCATGTCCCCTGGGGTTCCCTATTCTTCCCTTGTGTCCCCCCATGAACCCCCTTTGTCCCCCCCCATGTCCCCCGGGGTCCCCTGTGTGTGTGTCCCCCCCCATGCTCCCCCATGTGTGTGTCCCCCCATCCATCACCCCCTGAGGACCCCGTATCCCCCCGGGGTCCCCCATGTCCCCCCGTGACCCCATGTTGTGTCCCCCCCTCCCGCGGGGGGGCCCATTTGGGGTCTCACCGCCCCCTTCCCCCGCAGCCGTGACCCCCCCGGCCATGGTGAGTGTGGGGGGATGGGGGGGGCAATGGGGAGAGCATTGGGGGGGGGAACAGGGACATTGGGGACATCGGGGGTGGGACAGGGGATGGGCAGGATGGTGGGGGCCTGGGGGGGGCAGAGGGGGCTGGGGGGCCGGGGGGGGACACACGAGGAGAGCGGGGGGGCTGGGGGGGACGTGGGGGAGCCGGGGGGGGGGACGACACGGGGGAGCAGAGGGGACAGCAGTGTCCCCCCAGCTCCCGGCTTTCTGGACCCACTCGGAGGAGCAGGGCCTGGAGCAGCCCCCGGGGAGCACCGACCCCCCCCGGTACCCCGGTAAGGGGGGGGGGACACCGGGGGGGGGACACACATGGGGACATGCACAGGGATGGGGACAGGGGTGGGACACGCGTGGGGACAGGATGGGACACGCACGGGGACAGGGGTGGGACACGCACGGGGGCAGGAAGGGACACACGTGGGGACAGGGGTGGGACACGCGTGGGGACATGGGTGGGATGCACAGGGACAGGATGGGACACGTGTGGGGACAGGATGGGACACGCGTGGGGACGGGGGTGGGACACGCGTGGGGGCAGGATGGGACACGCGTGGGGACATGGGTGGGATGCACAGGGACAGGATGGGACACGCGTGGGGACAGGATGGGACACGCGTGGGGGCAGGATGGGACACGCGTGGGGACATGGGTGGGATGCACAGGGACAGGATGGGACACGCGTGGGGACGGGAATGGGACACGCGTGGGGACAGGGATGAGGATGGGGACAGGGACAGGATGGGACACGGATGGGGACAGGGGTGGGATGCACAGGGACAGGATGGGACACGCGTGGGGACAGGGGTGGGACACGCGTGGGGACAGGATGGGACACGTGTGGGGACAGGATGGGACACGCGTGGGGACGGGGGTGGGACACGCGTGGGGGCAGGATGGGACACGCGTGGGGACATGGGTGGGATGCACAGGGACAGGATGGGACACGTGTGGGGACAGGATGGGACACGCGTGGGGGCAGGATGGGACACGCGTGGGGACATGGGTGGGATGCACAGGGACAGGATGGGACACGCGTGGGGACGGGAATGGGACACGCGTGGGGACAGGGATGAGGATGGGGACAGGGACAGGATGGGACACGGATGGGGACAGGGGTGGGATGCACAGGGACAGGATGGGACACGCATGGGGACAGGGGTGGGACACGCGTGGGGACAGGATGGGACACGTGTGGGGACAGGATGGGACACGCGTGGGGACGGGGGTGGGACACGCGTGGGGGCAGGATGGGACACGCGTGGGGACAGGATGGGAGACGTGTGGGGACAGGATGGGACACGCGTGGGGACGGGGGTGGGACACGCGTGGGGGCAGGATGGGACACGCGTGGGGACATGGGTGGGATGCACAGGGACAGGATGGGACACGTGTGGGGACAGGATGGGACACGCGTGGGGGCAGGATGGGACACGCGTGGGGACATGGGTGGGATGCACAGGGACAGGATGGGACACGCGTGGGGACGGGAATGGGACACGCGTGGGGACAGGGATGAGGATGGGGACAGGGACAGGATGGGACACGGATGGGGACAGGGGTGGGATGCACAGGGACAGGATGGGACACGCATGGGGACAGGGGTGGGACACGCGTGGGGACAGGATGGGACACGTGTGGGGACAGGATGGGACACGCGTGGGGACGGGGGTGGGACACGCGTGGGGGCAGGATGGGACACGCGTGGGGACAGGATGGGAGACGTGTGGGGACAGGATGGGACACGCGTGGGGACGGGGGTGGGACACGCGTGGGGGCAGGATGGGGCACGCGTGGGGACATGGGTGGGATGCACAGGGACAGGATGGGACACGTGTGGGGACAGGATGGGACACGCGTGGGGGCAGGATGGGACATACGTGGGGACATGGGTGGGATGCACAGGGACAGGATGGGACACGCGTGGGGACGGGAATGGGACAGGCGTGGGGACAGGGATGAGGATGGGGACAGGGACAGGATGGGACATGGATGGGGACAGGGGTGGGACACGCGTGGGGATAGGATGGGACACGCGTGGGGACAGGGGTGGGACACGCACGGGGGCAGGAAGGGACACACGTGGGGACAGGGGTGGGACACGCATGGGGACATGGGTGGGATGCACAGGGACAGGATGGGACACGTGTGGGGACAGGATGGGACACGCGTGGGGACGGGGGTGGGACACGCGTGGGGGCAGGATGGGACACGCGTGGGGACATGGGTGGGATGCACAGGGACAGGATGGGACACGCGTGGGGACAGGATGGGACACGCGTGGGGGCAGGATGGGACACGCGTGGGGACAGGGGTGGGATGCACAGGGACAGGATGGGACACGCGTGGGGACGGGAATGGGACACGCGTGGGGACAGGGATGAGGATGGGGACAGGGACAGGATGGGACACGGATGGGGACAGGGGTGGGATGCACAGGGACAGGATGGGACACGCGTGGGGACAGGGGTGGGACACGCGTGGGGACAGGATGGGACACGTGTGGGGACAGGATGGGACACGCGTGGGGACGGGGGTGGGACACGCGTGGGGGCAGGATGGGACACGCGTGGGGACATGGGTGGGATGCACAGGGACAGGATGGGACACGTGTGG
The DNA here is from genome assembly GCA_037953605.1 of Necrosyrtes monachus. NCBI lineage: Eukaryota > Metazoa > Chordata > Aves > Accipitriformes > Accipitridae > Necrosyrtes > Necrosyrtes monachus. The sequence goes on from JAZGTQ010000447.1 coordinate 86,248, forward strand.
GGACAGGATGGGACACGCGTGGGGGCAGGATGGGACACGCGTGGGGACATGGGTGGGATGCACAGGGACAGGATGGGACACGCGTGGGGACGGGAATGGGACACGCGTGGGGACAGGGATGAGGATGGGGACAGGGACAGGATGGGACACGGATGGGGACAGGGGTGGGATGCACAGGGACAGGATGGGACACGCATGGGGACAGGGGTGGGACACGCGTGGGGACAGGATGGGACACGTGTGGGGACAGGATGGGACACGCGTGGGGACGGGGGTGGGACACGCGTGGGGGCAGGATGGGACACGCGTGGGGACAGGATGGGAGACGTGTGGGGACAGGATGGGACACGCGTGGGGACGGGGGTGGGACACGCGTGGGGGCAGGATGGGACACGCGTGGGGACATGGGTGGGATGCACAGGGACAGGATGGGACACGTGTGGGGACAGGATGGGACACGCGTGGGGCAGGATGGGACACGCGTGGGGACATGGGTGCGATGCACAGGGACAGGATGGGACACGTGTGGGGACAGGATGGGACACGCGTGGGGGCAGGATGGGACATACGTGGGGACATGGGTGGGATGCACAGGGACAGGATGGGACACGCGTGGGGACGGGAATGGGACACGCGTGGGGACAGGGATGAGGATGGGGACAGGGACAGGATGGGACACGGATGGGGACAGGGGTGGGACACGCGTGGGGACAGGATGGGATACGCACGGGGACAGGGGTGGGACACGCACGGGGGCAGGAAGGGACACACGTGGGGACAGGAGTGGGACACGCATGGGGACATGGGTGGGATGCACAGGGACAGGATGGGACACGTGTGGGGACAGGATGGGACACGCGTGGGGACGGGGGTGGGACACGCGTGGGGGCAGGATGGGACACGCGTGGGGACATGGGTGGGATGCACAGGGACAGGATGGGACACGCGTGGGGACAGGATGGGACACGCGTGGGGGCAGGATGGGACACGCGTGGGGACATGGGTGGGATGCACAGGGACAGGATGGGACACGCGTGGGGACGGGAATGGGACACGCGTGGGGACAGGGATGAGGATGGGGACAGGGACAGGATGGGACACGGATGGGGACAGGGGTGGGATGCACAGGGACAGGATGGGACACGCGTGGGGACAGGGGTGGGACACGCGTGGGGACAGGATGGGACACGTGTGGGGACAGGATGGGACACGCGTGGGGACGGGGGTGGGACACGCGTGGGGGCAGGATGGGACACGCGTGGGGACATGGGTGGGATGCACAGGGACAGGATGGGACACGTGTGGGGACAGGATGGGACACGCGTGGGGGCAGGATGGGACACATGTGGGGACAGGGGTGGGATGCACAGGGACAGGATGGGACACGCGTGGGGACGGGAATAGGACACGCGTGGGGACAGGGATGAGGATGGGGACAGGGACAGGATGGGACACGGATGGGGACAGGGGTGGGATGCACAGGGACAGGATGGGACACGCGTGGGGACAGGGGTGGGACACGCGTGGGGACAGGATGGGACACGTGTGGGGACAGGATGGGACACGCGTGGGGACGGGGGTGGGACACGCGTGGGGGCAGGATGGGACACACGTGGGGACATGGGTGGGATGCACAGGGACAGGATGGGACACGTGTGGGGACAGGATGAGACACGCGTGGGGACGGGGGTGGGACACGCGTGGGGGCAGGATGGGACATACGTGGGGACATGGGTGGGATGCACAGGGACAGGATGGGACACGTGTGGGGACAGGATGAGACACGCGTGGGGACGGGGGTGGGACACGCGTGGGGGCAGGATGGGACACGCGTGGGGACATGGGTGGGATGCACAGGGACAGGATGGGACACGTGTGGGGACAGGATGGGACACGCGTGGGGGCAGGATGGGACACGCGTGGGGACATGGGTGGGATGCACAGGGACAGGATGGGACACGCGTGGGGACATGGGTGGGATGCATAGAGACAGGATGGGACACGCGTGGGGACGGGAATGGGATACGCGTGGGGACAGGGATGAGGATGGGGACAGGGACAGGATGGGACACGGATGGGGACAGGGGTGGGACACGCGTGGGGATAGGATGGGACACGCGTGGGGACAGGGGTGGGACACGAACGGGGGCAGGATGGGACACACGTGGGGACAGGATGGGACACGTGTGGGGACAGGGGTGGGACACGCACGAGGGCAGGATGGGACACGCGTGGGGACAGGGGTGGGACACGCGTGGGGGCAGGATGGGACACGCGTGGGGACATGGGTGGGATGCACAGGGACAGGATGGGACACGCGTGGGGACAGGGGTGGGACACGCGTGGGGACAGGATGGGACACGCGTGGGGACAGGGGTGGGACACGCGTGTGGACGGGGATGAGGATGGGGACAGGGACAGGATGGGACACGCGTGGGGACAGGGGTGGGACACGCGTGTGGACGGGGATGAGGATGGGGACAGGGACAGGATGGGACACGCGTGGGGACAGGGGTGGGACACGCGTGGGGACGGGGATGAGGATGGGGACAGGGACAGGATGGGACACGGATGGGGACGGGGTGGGATGCACAGGGACAGGATGGGACACGCGTGGGGACAGGGGTGGGACACGCGTGTGGACGGGGATGAGGATGGGGACAGGATGGGACACGTGTGGGGACAGGGGTGGGACACGCGTGTGGACGGGGATGAGGATGGGGACAGGGACAGGATGGGACACGTGTGGGGACAGGGGTGGGACACGCGTGTGGACGGGGATGAGGATGGGGACAGGGACAGGATGGGACACGCGTGGGGACAGGGGTGGGACACGCGTGTGGACGGGGATGAGGATGGGGACAGGGACAGGATGGGACACACGTGGGGACAGGGGTGGGACACGCGTGTGGACGGGGATGAGGATGGGGACAGGGACAGGATGGGACACGCGTGGGGACAGGGGTGGGACACGCGTGGGGACGGGGATGAGGATGGGGACAGGGACAGGATGGGACACGGATGGGGATGGGGACAGGAGGGGACGCGCACGGGATGGGGGTGGGATGGGGACGGGGACACCGGGGGGGACGACACACACAGACCCCGCGGCCCCACCCGCGGCGTGTCCCCCCCAGAGGTGGTCGCCCGTCCCACCACGGCCGTCGTCTGGCGGGTGGTGGCCGAGCAGCACACGCGCAGCGCCGCCGAGATCGCCCCCACCCAGGTCACCGGTGAGGGACCCCCGGGACCCCCAGACCCTCCTGGGAGCCCCCTTGAGACCCCCCCAGTCCCTCTGGGACCCCCACCCCGACCCCCCTAAGCCCCTCAGATCTCCCCAGAACACCCCTGGGACCCCCCTAAGCCCCCCAAACCTCCCCTGGGAGCCCCCTGAGCCCCCCTTGGGACCCCTCAATCATCCTGGGACCCCCAGACCTCCCTGGGATATCCCTGGGACTCCCTCTAAGCCCCCCAAACCTCCCCTGGGACCCCCCCCCAGGACTCCTGTTGAGACCCTGGGACACCCCCAATCCCTCTGGGACACCCCCCCCGGACTCCCCTAAGCCCCTCAGATCTCCCTGCGACCCCCTCTAAGCCCCCCAAACCTCCCCTGGGACACCCCTGAGACCCTCCTGGGACCCCCCAGAACCCCTCTGAGTGCCCCAGACCTCCCTGGGACCCCCTCTAACACCCCTAAAGCTCCCCTGGGACCCTCTGACCCCCCCTGCGTCCCCCCCCATCAGAGACGGACGAGTGCAAACTGAACCGCAACATCTGCGGCCCCGGGGAGTGTGTGATGGGGCCGGGGGGGTACAGCTGCCTCTGCTACCCGGGGTACCGCTGGCACCCCCAGCGCCGCTACTGCACCGGTACGGGGGGGCTGGGGGGGGTCTGCCTGCACCCCAAGTGCTGCTGCACCAGTACAGGGGGGCTGGGGGGGCTGTGTGCACCCCCAGTGCTGCTATGGGTGATAGTCAGCCTCGCTGCATGGCTGCACACGCGTGTGCATGGTGCAGGACAGCTCATTGTGAGTACACGTGCGTGCATGGGGGAACACAGCTGCACACATGTGCACGGTGCAGGACAGCTCATTGTGAGTACACGTGCGTGCATGGGGGAACACAGCTGCACACGCGCATGCATGGGGGGAACACAGCTGCACATGTGCACAGTGCAGGACAGCTCATTGTGAGTACATGCACGTGTGCATGGGGGAACACGGTTGCACACGCGCATGCATGGGAGAGTCACAACCGCACACGCACGTGCGCATATGACCACACGCCTGTGCACAGCAGGCCACGACCGCACACGCGCGTGCCTGGCGCAGCACGTCTCGCCGTGCACGGGGAGGGGTGCTCATGTGCGTGTTGTCACGCCTTCACACGCGTGTGCCCCCGCGCAGACGTGAACGAGTGCGAGGCGGAGCCGTGCGGCGCCGGCCGCGGCGTCTGCATGAACACGGGCGGCTCCTACAACTGTCACTGTCACCGCGGGTTCCAGCTCAGCCTGCACAAGGGCGTGCGATCCTGCGCCGGTGAGCGGCTGGGGACACGACACGGGGGGCACGGGGACGCGGGGACACGGGACAGGGGGACGTGGGACACGGGGACATGGCACGGGGACGTGGGGACACCGGACATGGGGACGTGGGACACGGGGACACGAGGACACAGGACATGGGGACGTGGGACACAGGGACATGACACGGGGACGCGGGGTCACCGGACATGGGGACGTGGGACACGGGGACACGAGGATACAGGACATGGGGACGTGGGACACAGGGACATGACATGGGGACGTGGGGACACAGGACATGGGGACGTGGGACACGGGGACGTGGGGACACCGGACATGGGGACGTGGGACACGGGGACATGACATGGGGATGTGGGGTCACCGGACATGGGGATGTGGGACACGGGGACGTGGGACACAGGACATGGGGACGTGGGACACGGGGACACGAGGACACAGGACATGGGGACGTGGGACACGGGGACATGACACGAGGACGTGGGGACACCGGACATGGGGACGTGGGACACGGGGACGCGGGGTCACCGGACATGGGGACGTGGGACACGGGGACATGACACGGGGACGTGGGGTCACCGGACATGGGGATGTGGGACATGGGGACGCGGGGTCACCAGACATGGGGACGTGGGACACGGGGACATGACACGGGGATGCAGGACATGGGGACGTGGGACACGGGGACATGGCACGGGGACGTGGGGGCATGGGGAAGGGGCAGGGGACAAGGGACATGGGCAGCGGGTGGGGGAGACGGGACAGGGATTGGGACATGGGACGAGTTTGGGGACACGCGACAAGGTTGGGGACGGGATGAGGTTGGGGACACGGGACAGGGTTTGGGAACACAGGACGAAGTTGGAGGACGCGGGATGAGGTTGAGGATGGGATGAGGTTGGGGACACAGGACAGGGTTTGGGGATGCAGGGCAGGGTTTGGGGACACAGGATGAGGCTGGGGACACGGGGTGGGGTTGGGGACACAGGACAGGGTTTGGGGATGCAGGGCACGGTTTGGGGACACTGGATGAGGTTGGGGGACATGGGATGAGGTTGAGGATGGGATAAGGTTGGGAATGCAGGGCAGGGTTTGGGGACACGGGATGAGGTTGGGGGACACGGGATGGGGTTGAGGACACAGGACAGGGTTTGGGGACATGGGATGAGGTTGAGGATGGGATAAGGTTGGGAATGCAGGGCAGGGTTTGGGGACACGGGACGAGGTTGGGGGACACGGGATGGGGTTGAGGACACAGGACAGGGTTTGGGGACATGGGATGAGGTTGAGGATGGGATAAGGTTGGGAATGCAGGGCAGGGTTTGGGGACACGGGACGAGGTTGGGGACACGAGCGCGCGTCCGCAGACATCGACGAGTGCGCCAAGGCGGACATCTGCGGGGACGGCGGCACCTGCGCCAACGTCCCCGGCCACTACAAGTGCGAATGCCACCCGGGCTACCGGCGCAAGAGCTCGAGGCAGCCCCTCTGCGAAGGTGACACCCCCGCGGGGACCCTGCGGGGATGACCCCCCCATAACGGGATGCTGCGGGGTCTCCCCCTGTGCGCGTGTGTCCCTGACCTGTCCCCGTGTGTCCCCCCCCCCAGACATCAACGAGTGCCTGGACGTGGGGACGTGTCCCGAGGGCAAATGCGAGAACCAGCCCGGGGGGTTCCTCTGCAGCCCCTGCCCCCCCGGCTTCCGCGGCCACAACGGCGCCTGCATCGGTGCGGACCCCCCCGGGGACCCCCCCACCCCAGGACCCCCATCCCTGGGACCCCCTCCTTGGGGACCCCCCCGGGGACCCCCTGCCCTGGGGATCCCCCATCCCGGGACCCCCTGCCCTGGGACCCCCTCCTAGGGACCCCCCCGGGGACCCCCTGCCCCGAGGACCCCCATCCCTGGGAGCCCCCCCCCTTGGGCCCTCCCATCCCAGGACCCCTTGCCCTGGGACCCCCCCCTTGGGGACCCCCCCGGGGACCCCCATCCCTGGGGACCCCAATATCCATGTGCCCGCAAGCTGGGGACCCTGGGATCTGTGTTCCCCCCCCCCGGGGACCCCCACCCCCGGGATCCCCTGCCCTGGGATCCCCCTCTTCACCCTGGGGTCCCCAATATCTCTGTTGCCCCACCCCGGGGACCCCCAGACGTGAACGAGTGCGAGGCGGGGGGGCTCTGCCCCAGCGGGGTCTGCGTCAACACCCCCGGCTCCTTCAAGTGCCAGTGCCCCCCCGGGCTGCAGCCCGCCAGGGACCCACCCCGCTGCGAAGGTGCCCCCCCCCCCCCCCCCCGGGATCTATAGGGGATGGGGGCTACAGGGGGGCTGGGGGGGTATGGGGGGGCTGGGGGCTTACCTGGGGGCTGGGGGTGCACCCCACCGGGAACCTGCCCTGCTGGGAAAGGTGGCCCCCCCAGGATCTATAGGGGCTGGGGGTCTGGGGGGGTTGGGGGTATAGGGGGTCTGGGGGGTTTGGTGGGGTCTGGGGGGGTATATCGGTCTGGGGGGGTATATGGGGGTCTGGGGGGTATAAGGGGTTTGGGGCTATATGGTGTTGGGGGGGCATATGGGTCCGGGGGGTATATGGGGGTCTGCGGGTTTTTTTGTGGGGTCTGGGGGGGGTATATGGGTCTGTGGGGGGTCTGGGGGGTTTGGGGGTATATGGGTCTGGGGGTGCATAGGTGGGGGGGTATATGGGTCCGGGGGGATAAATGGGTCAGGGTCTGTACATGGGGGGGCTGCTGCCCAGCGCTCTCGCCCCCCCCCAGACATCGACGAGTGTGAGTTCGCGGCGGCGTGCGTGGGGGGCGAGTGTGTGAACACGCCGGGCTCCTACCGCTGCCTCTGCCGGCCCGGCTATGCCCTGCTGCACGGCCGCAAGTGCCAAGGTGAGCGCTCGCACGCGCGCGTGCAAGGGCCCTGTGGCCCCCCCCAAGCGTGCAACGGCCCCCGGCAAAACTCTTGCACGGCTTGAGCTGCGGCGTGTGCACCCTCTGTGCGACGGAGCGTGCAAAACTCCCGTCGCGTGCATGCAAGGGCCCCGGGGGGGCTGGGCGTGCAAGGGCTCTTTGCACGAGTGGGTGTGCGTCACACGGTGCCGTGTGTCAGGGCTGGCAGGCTGAGGGAGCGGGGGTGGCCTCGCGGTCCATACCGGGGCGCCTTGCACGACCGTACGTTGCACGATGGTGCGTGCAAGAGCCCCTCGCGCGTCCCCCCGCCTTGCACAACAATGCGCGCCCCTCGCGCGACTGCGTATCGCACGACGGCGCGTGCAACGTCCCTTGCACGACCGCTCATCGCACGATGACGCCCGGTCGACCCCGTCCGTCCCCTTGCGTGCGAGGTTGGGGGCGGGTGTGCGCGTGCCCCGCGTGCGCGTGCCTTGCACGAGGGTCGTGCGAGGCCGGCGGCTCCCGCAGACATCGACGAGTGTGCGCTGGACGCGGGGCTCTGTGCCCCCCACGGCGCCTGCACCAACCTGGAGGGCTCCTTCGCCTGCCTCTGCCCCCCCGGCTTCAGCCCCTCGCCCGACCGCCGCGGCTGCCAGGGTGGGCACGGCGGGGGGGGGGCACCGGGGGGGCTAGAGGGGTCCATGGGGGGGCTGGGGGTGCCCAGGGGGTTATAGGGGCTCTGGGGGGGGGGTCCCTGGGGGGGGTCCCTGGGGGTGCCCAAGGAGTTATATGGGCTCTGGGGGGGTCCCTGGGGGTCTCCAGGGGGTTACAGGGGCTCTGGGGGAGTCCTTGGGGGGGGTCCCTGGGGGTCTGGGGGTGCCCAGGGGGTTATGGGGTCTCGGGGGGGTCCCTGGGGGGGGTCCCAAGGGGTTACAGGGGCTCTAGGGGGTCCCTGGGAGGGTTCCTGGATGTCCGGGGGTTCCCAAGGTGTCTTATGGGCTCTGGGGGGTCCTGGGGGTCCCCAAGGGGTCATTTGGGCTCTGGGGGGGCCCTGGGGGCATCCGTGGGGGTCGGGGGGTCCCCAAGGGGTTATTTGGGCTCGGGGGGGGTGTCCCTGGGTGTCCAGAGGTCCCCAAGGGGTCATAGGGGTTCTGGGGGGGTCCTGGGGGTCCCCAAGGGGTCATTTGGGCTCTGGGGGGGCCGCGGGGCCGGCGGCAGCGGGGCTGACGGGGGTCTCAGCGCGGGAGCCCCCGGCCCCCCGGAAGGAGTGTTACCTCAACTTCGACGACTCCGTCTTCTGCGACTCGGTGCTGGGCACCAACGTGACGCGGGGGGAGTGCTGCTGCTCGCTGGGGGCCGGCTGGGGGGACCACTGCGAGGTGTACCCCTGCCCCCTCCCCTCCTCCGGTACGGGGGGGTCCCCGCCAGGGCTCGCCCCAGCTCCCGCCCCTGCTTGGGGGGACGGGGGGGCCTCTAGGACGGGGCTGGGGGGGGCTGCGGTGGGCATGGGGGGCTCTAGGATGGGGCTGGGGGTCCCCAGCGAGGGGTACCCCAGCCCTGTCCCCTCCTTGGGGGGTCCTGGGGGCTCTAGGATGGGGCTGGGGGGGCTGCAATGGGCATGGGGGGGCTCTAGGATGGGGCTGGGGGGCTGCAATGGGCATGGGGGCTCTAGGATGGGGCTGGGGGTCCCCAGCGAGGGGTACCCCAGCTCTGTCCCCTGCTTGGGGGGGGCTCTAGGATGGGCCCCAGCGATGGGGACCCTTAGGGGATCCGGGGGTCCGCGCGGGCTGAGGGAGGGGGCTCCCCACCCCACCCCCGGCTCCGCTCTGGGGGTGGGGGCCCCTGGTGCGGTTTGGGGGAGCAGGACCCCCCCCCCCTCCACTGACAGCCCCCCCCCCCCAGCCGAGTTCCTGGCACTCTGCCCCGACGGGAAGGGCTTCATCCAGGACGACAACGGCCTCGACTACGGGGTCCCCGCGCACCGGGGTGAGGCCCCCCCGTGTCCCCCCCCCCGCGTCCCCGTGCCTCTGCCCACCGGGGTCCCCCACCCCCCATCCCAAGGGGGTCCCCCGTGTCCCCACCTCCCCATCAGGGACCCCCATTCCCCCCCTGCACTCCGCTGCCGGGGTCCCCGTCCCTTGGGGGTCCCCCCGGGGGGGGGAGTCCCTGTCTCTGACCCCCCCCCGACCCCCCCCCCAGACATCGACGAGTGCGGGCTCTTCGGGCCGGAGATCTGCAAGGAGGGAAAATGCGTGAACACGCAGCCGGGCTACGAGTGCTACTGCAAGCAGGGCTTCGACTACGACAGCGGGCTGCTGCAGTGCTTGGGTGCGGGGGGGCACCCGGGGGGGCTGGGGGGCCATGAGGGGCCGTGGGAGGCAGTGGGGGGCGATGGGGAGTGATGGGGGGCGATGGGAGGCAGTGGGGAGTAATGGGGAGCAATGGGGGGCTATGGGGAGTGATGGGGGGCAATGGTGAGCGATGGGAGGCAACGGGGGGAGTGGGGGCAATGGGGAGTAATGGGGAGTAATGGGGGGCAATGGGGAACAATGGGAGTAATGGGGGGCAATGGGGGCAATGGGAATAATGGGGGGCAATGGGAGGCAATGGGGAGCAATGGGGAGTAATGGGGGCAATGGGGGGCAATGGGGAGTAATGGGGAACAATGGGAGTAATGGGGGGCAATGGGGGCAATGGGAGGCAATGGGGGCTATGGGGGGTGATGGGAGGCAATGGGGGGCAGTGGGGGGGCAATGGGAGGCAATGGGGAGTAATGGGGAGCGATGGGGGCAATGGGGGGCTATGGGGGGTGATGGGAGGCAATGGGGGGCAATGGGGAGTAATGGGGGCAATGGGGAGCTATGGGGGGCAATGGGGGCAATGGGGAGCAACGGGAGGCAATGGGGAGCAATGGGGGGCAATAAGGGGGGTCCCCACGAGCCGCCCCCCTCCCCAGACGTGGACGAGTGCCTGGATGAGTCCAACTGCGTGGACGGGGCGTGCGAGAACACGCGCGGCTCCTTCCGCTGCACGTGCCCCCCCGGCGCCCGCTACCACCCCCTGCAGCGCCGCTGCCTGCCCCCCCCCGAGACCGGTCAGCACCCGTGGGCGCGGGGGCGTGCGAGGGGTCTGGGGGCGTGCGAGGGGTTGGGGAGGCGTGCCAGGGGCGTGCGAGGGCGCGGGGCAGTGTGCAAGGGCCACGTGAGGAGCGTGCAAGGGGGTGTGCAAAGGCCGTGCGAGGCACCTGAGTTTGTGCGAGCCCTCGTGCAAGGCCCCACGTGAGCTGCGCGAGCCCCATGCGAGGCATGTGACCCTCGTGCGAGCCCCCATGCGAGGCACATGCAAGGCACGTGATCCTCGTGCGAGCCCCCGTGCAAGGCGCGTGACCCTCATGCAAGCCCCGTGCGAGGCACGTGACCCTCGTGCGAGCCCCCATGCGAGGCACATGCAAGGCACGTGATCCTCGTGCGAGCCCCCATGCAAGGCACATGCAAGGCACGTGACCCTCGTGCGAGCCCCCATGCGAGGCACATGCAAGGCACGTGATCCTCGTGCGAGCCCCCATGCGAGGCACATGCAAGGCACGTGATCCTCGTGCGAGCCCCCATGCGAGGCACATGCAAGGCACGTGACCCTCGTGCGAGCCCCCATGCGAGGCACGAGCCCCATGTGAGGCACGTGCGCAGCACGTGATCCTCGTGCGAGCCCCGTGCGAGGCGCGTGACCCTCGTGCGAGGCCCGGTGCGAGCCCCCGTGCCCCTGCAGAGCGCGCCCCCCCCGAGCGGCCCCCCCCGGAGCGGCGGGACGTCTGCTGGCAGCGGCGGGGCGAGGAGGGGGTGTGCGGGGCACCCCTCGGGGGGGGCCCCCTCTCCCTGGAGGAGTGCTGCTGCCGGGGGGGGGCCGGCTGGGGGCACCACTGCCGGCCCTGCCCCCCCCGCCCCCCAGGTGACCCGGGGGGGGGCCCTGGGGGATTGGGGGGGCCCTATGGGGTACGGGGGGGCCTATGGGGGGATACTATGGGGTATGGGGGAGGCCCTATGGGATTTGAGGGGGTCTTACGGGGTATGGGGGGGCTCTATGGGGTTTGGGGGGGCCCTGTGGGATTTGGGGGAGCCTTATGGGGTATGGGGGGGCCTATGGGGGGACCCTATGGGGTATGGGGGGGTCCTATGGGGTATGGGGGGTCCTCAGGGGGTATGGGGGGGGCCCTATGGGATTGGGGGGAGCCCTATGGGGTACAGGGGGGCCTATGGGGGGACACTATGGGGTATGGGGGGACCCTATGGGATTTAGGGGGACCTTATGGGGTATGGGGGGGCTCTATGGGGTTTGGGGGGGCCCTGTGGGATTTGGGGGACCCTATGGGGGACCCTATGGGGTATGTGGGGGTCCTACGGGGTATGGGGGGGCCTTGGGGGGGCCCTGTGGGATTTGGGGGGGCCTTATGGGGGAACCCTATGGGGTATGGGGGGGTCCTACGGGATATGGGGAAGCTGGAGGGGACCCTATGGGCTGGGGGGGGGAGGTCCTACAGGATATGAGGGGGGCTGCATGGGATTTGGGGGGTCTATGGGGTATGTGGGGGTCCTACGGGATATGGGGGGGGCCTATGGGCTATGAGGGGATCTCTATGGGATATCGGGGGGGCTGCAGAGGGTTCTGGGGCCAAGCGGTGCATGTGGGGGGCCTGGGGGGGTTTGGGGGGGGTCGGGTGGTGACGCGGGGGCCCCCCCAGGCCTGCAGTGCTCCTCCTCGCAGAGCGAGAGCAACTCCTTCTGGGACGTCAGCCCCCTCGGCCTGGGGGGGCCCCGCAGAGGTGGGACCCCCGACTGCGCCCGGGACCCCCAAACAGCAGCTGTGGGACCCCCATAGCCCCTGGGGACACCCCCAAGCTTCGGACCCCCCACCCCAGGGACCCCAAACCTTGGCCCTGAGACTCCCAGGGACCCCCCCCACTTTGGAACCCAAAACCTTGGTCAGGGGACACCGAGGGACCCCCCCCCAGCCCCAGGGACCCCAAAATCACAGCCCAGGGACCCCCAATGCCCCCAGGGGATGCCCCCTACCCTGGGACCCCCCACCCTGGGGACCCCAAAACCTTGGCCCAGGGCCCCCCATAGTCCCCGGGGACCCCCCAACCTGGGGACCCCCCACCCCAGGGACCCCAAACCTTGGCCCTGGGACCCCCCAACCCGGGGACCCCCCTATGCTGTGGACCCCAAAACTTTAGCCCAGGGTCCCCCATAGCCCCCCCAACCTAGGGACCCCCCAACCCCGGGACCCCACACCTTAGCCCAGGGCCCCCCATAGCTCCCCCCCAACCTTGGGACCCCCCAACCTTGGCTGTGGGAGCCCCCAGGACCCCCCCAGATCCCCCCCATCTGCCCCCCCCAGGCGAGGAGAGCTCGGAGGAGGACTCGGCCGAGTGCCCCTGCCCCGGGGGGGGCCGCTGCCTCCGCTCCTTCCCCGGCCGGGGCTGCGAGTGCCCCCCCGGCTTCCAGCCGGACCCCTCCCGCACCCGCTGCCTGGGTGAGACCCCCCCCCCAACGCCTGGGTGCCCCCCGAATGCCTGGGTGTCCCCCCCCGCAAACGCCTGGGTCCCTGGGGGGGTGGTGGGAGGTGGGGAGGGGGTCAGGACCCCCCCCATACTCCTGGGTCCCCTAAGGGGGTTGCTGGGGGGGGTCCCCCAAATGTTGGGGTCCCTGTTGGGGGGGGTGCATATGGGGGACCCCCCAGACACCAGGGACCCCAAAGGGGGGGGGGCTGGCTTTGGGGTGCATACAGAGGACCCCCCTACCCACCAGAGACTCCAAAGGGGGGGGGCTGGCTTTGGGGCACATATGGGGGACCCCCCCCAGACACCAGGGACCCCAAAGGAGGGGGGCTGGCTTTGGGGCGCATACAGAGGACCCCCCTACACACCAGGGCCCCCAAAGGGGGGGGGGGGCTTTGGGGCACATATGGGGGACCCCCCCCAGACACCAGGGACCCCAAAGCGGGGGGGGGTGGCTTTGGGGTGCATACAGAGGACCCCCCTACACACCAGGGCCCCCAAAGGGGGGGGGGGCTTTGGGGCACATATGGGGGACCCCCCCCCAGACACCAGGGCCCCCAAAGGGGGGGGGCTGGCTTTGGGGGACCTCTCCCTAGACATTGGGGACCCCCAAGGGGGGGTGCTGGGCTGTACTGGGGGGCACTGGGGGGGGTGGTTGTGTGTTTGGGGGACACCAGTGGGGTTGCCAGGCCCTGCCGCCCCGGGGGCGCGTGGGGCGGGTTTGGGGGTCCCGGGGGGTTGTTCACGGGGGTCCCTGACGCCGGTCGCCCGCAGACATCGACGAGTGCCGGGAACCGAGCCGGGGGGGGCTGCGGTGCCGCCACGAGCGTTGCGTCAACACCAGCGGCTCCTTCCGCTGCGCCTGCAAAGCGGGGGCCACCCGCTCCCGCCAGCACGGGGGGCTCTGCCTCCCCCAGCGCCGCCGCTGAGACCCCCCCCCCCGCGCCCCAATAAAGGCTGGGGGGAAACCGCCACGGTGCCCGCTGCCTTCCTGGGGCTTTGGGGGGGGGAGATTGGGGGGCTTGGGGGGGGGATTTGGGGCCTTTGGGGGGAGATTGGGGCACTTGGGGGGGGATTTGGAGGGGGGCTTGGGGGGCTTTGGGGGAGGATTTGGGGCCTTTGGGGGGGAGATTGGGGCACTTGGGGGGGGATTTGGAGGGGGGCTTGGGGGGCTTTGGGGGAGGATTTGGGGCCTTTGGGGGGGAGATTGGGGCACTTGGGGGGGGATTTGGAGGGGGGCTTGGGGGGCTTTGGGGGAGGATTTGGGGGGAGATGGAGCACTTGGGGGGATTTGGAGGGGGACTTGGGGGGCTTTGGGGGAGGATTTGGGGGGAGATTGGGGCACTTGGGGGGGGATTTGGAGGGGGACTTGGGGGGCTTTGGGGGAGGATTTGGGGCCTTTGGGGGGGAGATTGGGGCACTTGGGGGGGGATTTGGAGGGGGGCTTGGGGGGCTTTGGGGGAGGATTTGGGGGGAGATGGAGCACTTGGGGGGGATTTGGAGGGGGGCTTGGGGGGCTTTGGGGGAGGATTTGGGGCCTTTGGGGGGGAGATTGGGGCACTTGGGGGGGGATTTGGAGGGGGGCTTGGGGGGCTTTGGGGGAGGATTTGGGGGGAGATGGAGCACTTGGGGGGATTTGGAGGGGGACTTGGGGGGCTTTGGGGGAGGATTTGGGGGGAGATTGGGGCACTTGGGGGGGGATTTGGAGGGGGACTTGGGGGGCTTTGGGGGAGGATTTGGGGCCTTTGGGGGGGAGATTGGGGCACTTGGGGGGGGATTTGGAGGGGGGCTTGGGGGGCTTTGGGGGAGGATTTGGGGGGAGATTGGGGCCTTTGGGGGGATTTGGGGGGAGATTGGAGCACTTGGGAGGGATTTGGGGCACTTGGGGGGATTTGGGGGGAGACTGGGGCCTTTGGGGGGGAAGAGAGGGGGCTTTAGGGGGAGTTGGGGGGTGTTTGGGGCCTTTGGGGGGAGATTGGAGCACTTGGGGGGGATTTGGAGGGGGGCTTGGGGGGGATTTGGGGGAGGATTTGGGGGGAGATTGGGGCCTTTGGGGGGATTTGGGGGGAAATTGGAGCACTTGGGAGGGATTTGGGGCACTTGGGGGGGGGATTTGGCAGGAGATTGGGACACTGGGGGGGATTTGGGGCATTTGGGGGGATTTGGAGGGGGGATTGGGGGGCTTTGGGGGCATTTGGGGGGAGATTGGGGCCTTTGGGGGGGAAGAGAGGGGGCTTTAGGGGGACTTGGGGGGTGTTTGGGGCCTTTGGGGGGAGATTGGAGCACTTGGGGGGGATTTGGGGCACTTGGGGGGGATTTGGAGGGCGGCTTGGGGGGGATTTGGGGGCTTTGGGGGAGGATTTGGGGGGAGATTGGGGCACTTGCGGGGGATTTGACAGGAGATTGGGACACTTTGGGGGGATTTGGGGCACTTGGGGGCATTTGGGGGGAGACTGGGGCCTTTGGGGGGGAAGAGAGGGGGCTTTAGGGGGACTTGGGGGTGTTTGGGGCCTTTGGGGGGGGATTGGAGCACTTGGGGTGAATTGTGGGGAGAATGGGGGCTTTGGGGGCAATTGCGGGCAACTGGGGCCTTTCGAGTGATTTGGGTTGAAATTGGGGCATTTGGGGTGAGTTGGGGGGAGCTCGGGGCCTTTGGGGTGAATTGGGGGGGGTTGGGGGGAGAGAGGGGCCTTTGGGGGCAATTTCGGGGTAAATTCCAGCTCTTTAGGCCCATTTGGGGTGAAGCTGTCACATTTGGGGGGGGGGAATCGGGGCCTTTGGGGCGATTTGGGGTGAAATCGGGTGCCTTTGGGGCTGGGGGGGGGCAAGATGGCGGCGGCGGGACACCCCCACGATCCCGGCAGCCCCCGCGCTGCCCGGACTACAACTCCCGTCGTGCCCCGCGCGGAGGCTCCGCCCACTCCCGTCGTGCCCCGCGCTGCCCGCGGCGGCGGCGGCGGCCACGGTGAGGGGCGGGGGGGGCCCGGGGGGGTCTCCGAGGGTGTGGGGGGGTCCCCGAGGGTCCTGGGGGGGTCCGGGGGGTCCGGGAACCGTGGGGCCGGGGCCGGGGGGGGCCCTGGGGGGCTGCGGGGCCGGGGGGACCCTCGGGGGGCAGCGGGGCCTGCGGGGGGCGAGGGGCCGGGCGGGGCCTTGAGGGCCGGGGGCGTCCTGAGGGTCCCGGGGGGGTCCTGAGGGCCGTGGGGGTCCTGGGGGGGTCCCTGAGGGCCGGGGGCGGGGGGGGCTGTGGGGTGAGTCTTGGGGCCGGGGGCTTTGGGGGGACAAAGGGGGTGGCGTGGCTCCTCCCCCGACCCCCCCCAGCCCCGTGGGGGGGCCTCCCCGACCCCCTAATCCCCTCCCTGACCCCATAGAGCCCCCCACAGCCCTGTGCCCCCCCCGTCGTCCCCCCCAGCCCCTCCCTGACCCCATACAGCCCTCTACAGCCCTGTGCCCCCCCCAACCCCTGTCCCCAACCCCCTATCCCCCTCCCCGACCCCCTGTCCCCCTCCCTGACCCCATACAGCCCCCCCAAACCCCCCTCCCCACCCCCATCCCCCCTCCCTGACCCCATACAGCCCCCCAAACCCCCCTCCCCGACCCCCTGTCCCCCTCCCTGACCCCATACAGCCCCCCCAAACCCCCCTCCCCGACCCCCTATCCCCCCTCCCTGACCCCATACAGCCCCCCCACCCCCCCCTCCCCGACCCCCATCCCCCCTCCCTGACCCCATACAGCCCCCCCAAACCCCCCTCCCCGACCCCCTGTCCCCCTCCCTGACCCCATACAGCCCCCCAACCCCCCCTCCCTGACCCCCTGTCCCCCTCCCTGACCCCATACAGCCCCCCCATCCCCCTCCCCACCCCCTATCCCCCTCCCCGACCCCCTGT
Organism: Necrosyrtes monachus; assembly: GCA_037953605.1. Taxonomy (NCBI): domain Eukaryota; kingdom Metazoa; phylum Chordata; class Aves; order Accipitriformes; family Accipitridae; genus Necrosyrtes; species Necrosyrtes monachus. Next base: position 103,115 of record JAZGTQ010000447.1, read on the forward strand.
CCCCCTCCCTGACCCCATACAGCCCCCCCATCCCCCCTCCCCGACCCCCTATCCCCCCTCCCCGACCCCCTGTCCCCCTCCCTGACCCCATACAGCCCCCCCATCCCCCTCCCCGACCCCCTGTCCCCCTCCCTGACCCCATACAGCCCCCCCATCCCCCTCCCTGACCCCCTATCCCCCCTCCCCGACCCCCTGTCCCCCTCCCTGACCCCATACGGCCCCCGAAACCCCCCTCCCCGACCCCCTGTCCCCCTCCCTGATCCCATATGGCCCCCTATCCCCCCTCCCCGACCCCCTGTCCCCCTCCCTGACCCCATACAGCCCCCCAACCCCCCCTCCCCCACCCCCTATGACCCCCTGTCCCCCTCCCTGACCCCATACAGCCCCCCCATCCCCCTCCCCGACCCCCTGTCCCCCTCCCTGACCCCATACGGCCCCCCAACCCCCCCTCCCCCACCCCCATCCCCCCTCCCCGACCCCATACAGCCCTCCCCTAACCCCCCCGTCCCCCCCTGCAGGCGCCGCCATGGGGCTGAAGGCCTGGCAGAAGGCCCTCTTCCCGCTGCGCTCGGTGGGCGCGGTGGTGCGGCTCTTCGAGGCCGAGCTGCGGCAGCCGGAGCCCGACCTGGTGCTGCTCTCGCTGGTGCTGGGCTTCGTCGAGCACTTCCTGGCCGTCAACCGCGTCCTCCCCACCAACGTGCCCGGCATCAGCTTCGAGGCCCGGCCGGGCCCCGAGCCCCACACCCTCGCCTACTTCCCGGTGGCCGAGCTCTCCATCGTGGCCGCCCTCTACGCCCGCTTCACCGCCCAGATCCGGGGGGCCGTGGACCTCTCCCTCTACCCCCGGCCCGACGGCTTCTCCTCCCGCGACCTGGTGAAGAAAGTCTCCGACGTCATCTGGAACAGCCTCAGCCGCTCCTACTTCAAGGATCGGGCCCACATCCAGTCGCTCTTCAGCTTCATCACCGGTATGGGGGCTGGGGGGCTGCCCCACGGGGCTGGGGGTCGCACTGGGGGCTGCCCCGTCACTGGTAAGGGGGCTGGGGGGTGCCCTATTGGTGTGGAGGTCATGTTGGGGGGTGCCCCATAACTGATAAGGGGGCTGGGGGGTGCCTTATGGGTGTGGAGGTCACGTTCGGGGGTGCCCCATAACTGATAAGGGGGCTGGGGGGTGCCCTGCAGCGGTTGGGGTCACTTTGGGGGCTGCCCTGTAACCAGTATGGGGTCCGTGGGGTGTTCCACGGGGCTTGGGGTCACACTGGAGTCTGCCCCGTAACTGATAAGGGGGCTGGGGGGTGCCCTATGGGTGTGGAGGTCACGTTGGGGGGTGCCCCATAACTGATAAGGGGGCTGGGGGGTGCCCTGCAGCGGTTGGGGTCACTTTGGGGGCTGCCCCGTAACTGGTAAGGGGGCTGGCGGGTGCCCTGCAGCGGATGGGGTCACTTTGGGGGCTGCCCCGTAACTGATAAGGGGGCTGGGGGGTGCCCTGCAGCGGTTGGGGTCACTTTGGGGGCTGCCCCGTAACTGATAAGGGGGCTGGGGGTGCCCTGCAGCGGTTGGGGTCACTTTGGGGGCTGCCCCGTAACCAGTATGGGGTCCGTGGGGTGTTCCACGGGGCTTGGGGTCACACTGGAGTCTGCCCCATAACTGATAAGGGGGCTGGGGGGTGCCTTATGGGTGTGGAGGTCACGTTGGGGGGTGCCCCATAACTGATAAGGGGGCTGGGGCGTGCCCTGCTGTGATTTTAGGGTCACTTTATGGTCTGTCCCATAACTAGTATGGGGTCCATGGGGTGCCCTACAGGGCTTGGGGTCCCTTTGGGGGCCGCCCCATGGCAACTGGGGGGGGCTGCGGGCTGCCCCTCGGTGCTGGGGGGTCACCTGAGGCCCTGCCCCGCAGCACCCGGGGGGGTGGGGGGGCCACCCACCGCAGGGCTCCACAGCGGCCGCGAGCAGACCCCCCACGGCGCCAGGGAGGAGAGGCGGCGGCGAGGAGGACCTGTGGGGCGGGCGACCCCCCCCTCACCCGGCCCCGCGTCCCTCTGCCCCCCCCCAGGGACGAAGCTGGACAGCTCGGGGGTGGCTTTCGCGGTGGTGGGGGCCTGCCAGGCCCTGGGGCTGCCCGACGTCCACCTGGCCCTCTCGGAGGATCACGCCTGGGTGGCCTTCGGCGCCGGCGGCGAGCAGACGGCCGAGGTCACCTGGCACGGCAAGGGCAACGAGGACCGGCGGGGACAGACGGTCAACGCCGGCGTGGCCGAGAGGGTGGGTGGCGGGGGGGGGACATGACACAGCCGGGGGGGTGGCCAGGGGGACAGGGAGGACACAGGGGGACAAGGACGGGGGTGGCGGGCACTTGAGGGGACAGGGATGGGGAGAGGGGGGGACCCAGAGGGACGAGGATGGGGATGGGGGGTCTGGGGGGGGCCCAGAGGGACAGGGATGGGGAGAGGGGGGGACCCAGAGGGACAAGAATGGGGATGGGGGGTCTGGGGGGGCCCAGAGGGACAGGGATGGGGAGAGGGGGGGACCCAGAGGGACAAGGACGGGGATGGGGGGTCTGGGGGGGGCCCAGAGGGACGGGGACAGGGATGGGGGGGGGGGGGACCCAGAGGGATGAGGACGGGGATGGGGGGTCTGGGGGGGGCCCAGAGGGACGGGGACAGGGATGGGGGGGGGGGGACCCAGAGGGATGAGGACGGGGATGGGGGGTCTGGGGGGGGCCCAGAGGGACGGGGACAGGGATGGGGAGAGGGGGGGACCCAGAGGGACAAGGACGGGGATGGGGGGTCTGGGGGGGGCCCAGGGGGACAGGGATGGGGAGAGGGGGGGACCCAGAAGGACAAGGACGGGGATGGGGGGTCTGGGGGGGGCCCAGAGGGACAAGGACGGGGATGGGGGGCACTTGAGGGGACAGGGATGGGGGGGGGGACGACCCAGAGGGATGAGGACGGGGGGTCTGGGGGGGAGCCAGAGGGACAAGGGACAAGGAGGGTCTGGGGGGGGCCCAGAGGGACAAGGACGGGGATGGGGGGCACTTGAGGGGACAGGGATGGGGAGGGGGGGGACCCAGAGGGACAAGGACGGGGATGGGGGGCACTTGAGGGGACAGGGATGGGGAGAGGGGGGACCCAGAGGGACAAGGACGGGGGGTCTGGGGGGGACCCAGAGGGATGGGGGGTCTGGGGGGGAGCCAGAGGGACAAGGGGGGTCCGGGGGGGACACAGGCAGCTGGGGACAATGAGGACAGGCAGGGACAGACCGTCAACACTGGCGTGGCTGAGAGGGTGGGTGCCTCAGTGGGGATGGGGGACGCACGCACGGGGCAGATGTCTCCCCCGCGTCACGGCGTGTCCCCTCCGCGTCCCCCCGTGTCATCGCGTGTCCCCTGTCGTGTTCCCCCCCCCCACCAGAGCTGGCTGTACCTGAAGGGCTCGTACCTGCGCTGCACGCGGCACATGGAGGTGGCCTTCATGGTCTGCGCCATCAACCCCTCCATCGACCTGCACACCGACAGCCTCGAGCTGCTGCAGCTCCAGCAGGTGGGGCGGCCGTGGGGCAGGGGGGGCGGCCGTGGGGCTGGCCGTGGGGCGGGGGGGGCGGCCGTGGAGCACCCCCCAGCTTCTTCCTCCTCCCTTGCAGCGTCTGCTCTGGCTGCTCTACGACTTGGGGCACCTGGAGAGGTGAGAGGGCCCCCCCCCTCCGATCCCGCCGTGGGGCTGGCCCCCCAACCCTGCCATGAGGCTGCCCCCCAACCCGCCGTGGGGCTGCCCCCCAACCCGCCGTGGGGCTGCCCCCCAACCTTCCCCACAGATACCCCATGGCCCTGGGCAACCTGGCCGACCTGGAGGAGCTGGAGCCCACCCCGGGGAGACCCGACCCCCTCACCATCTACCACAAGGTGAGCCGTGGGGCCGGGCGGCCGGGCGCCGTGGGGCAGGGTGTGGGGCTGACCCCCCCGGCCCCCCCCCCCCCCCAGGGCATCCTCTCGGCACGGACCTACTACAACAACGAGCACATCTACCCCTACATGTACCTGGCCGGCTACCACTGCCGCAACAAGAACGTGAAGGAAGCGCTGGAGGCCTGGGCCGACACCGCCACCGTCATCCAGGAGTGAGTTGGGGGGCGATGGGGGGGCCGGGGGTCCCCAGCCCTCGCCGTGGGGCCGGGCCGGGCTGTCGGGGGGTTTCCCTCCCTCTCTGTGTCACTTTGGGGGGGGGGGGATGGTTGGGGCTGTGGGGCAGCCGTGGGGCTGGGAAGGGGGGGGGGGGCTGATCTCCTGGGGGTCCCCAGCCCTCTTGGGGGTCCGCATCCCTCTGTAGCTGTGGGGCAGCCCGTGCTCAGCCCCTGTTGGGGCTGTGGGGCAGCTGTGGGGCTGGGCACTTGGGGGTCCCTCTTGGGGGGGGGGTCTGTATCCCTCATCGGGGTTGTGGGGCAGCCGTGGGGCTGGGGAGAAGGGGTGCTCCTGCCCGGCACTGGGCTGGGCTCTTGGGGGGTCCCCCCCACCTCCCTCCCTCCCCAGGCTCCACGTCCCTCTCGGGGGTCCCCAGCCCTCTCTGTGGCCGTGGGGCGGCCCCCCCCCGGCACCGTGGGGCAGCCCCCCAGCTGCCCCCCGTCTCTGCCCCACAGCTACAACTACTGCAGGGAGGACGAGGAGATCTACAAGGAGTTCTTCGACGTGGCCAACGACGTCATCCCCAACCTGCTGAAGGAGGCGGCCAACGCTGCTGAGCCCCCCGGGGAGGGCGACGGTGCCGAGGTGGGGGGGGGGGGGCGGGCGGGCGAATTGGGGGGGCGCCGGGTGCGGTGGGGGGGTCCCCAGGTGTGGGGCAGCCCACGGGTGAGGGTCTGCCTTGTGTCAGGGGGGCGTCCCTGCCGTGGGGTGCTGCATTTGGGGGGGATGGTGGCGTGGGGGGGAGCTCCCACCGATGGGGGGTGGCATTGTGGGGTGCCCCACGTTTGGGGGTCCCCATCTGGGGTGCCCCAGGGGGTGCCCCGCATCCAGGGGTCCCAATTTGGGGCATCCCGCATAGGGGGGAGCTCCCGTTTGGGGGGGGCGGGGGGGGAATGTCTCTGCTGTGGGGTGCCCCGCAGAGGGAGTCTGCATTTGGGGGGGTGCCCCAGATACGCGGGGCTGCGTTTGGGGGTCTCCGAGGGGCTGCCCCACATACGAGGGGGCTGCACCCGGGGGTCCCCGCCGGCAGACGGCCCCCCCACGCAGCCCGCCGCGTTTTGGGGCGCGGCCTGACGGTGGGGGTCCCCCCGCAGGCCTCCCCGAGCCCCGGGGGGGGGGTCTCGGCGCTGCAGGACCCCGAGTGCTTCGCCCACCTCCTGCGCTTCTACGACGGCATCTGCAAGTGGGAGGAGGGCAGCCCCACGCCCGTGCTGCACGTCGGCTGGGCCACCTTCCTCGTCCAGTCCCTCGGCCGCTTCGACGGGCAGGTGGGGGGGCTCCCCGGGGGGGGGGGGGCTCCGGGGGTGGGGGGGGCTCCCGGGGGCTGGGGGGGGAGGATGGAGCAGCCCCACGGTGCGGCTGTCGCTTCCCTCGGATGTTCCTGAGGGGCAGGTGAGGTTTGGGGGGGGGGGGGGTGTGCTCTGGGGTCCCCAAAACCCTCTGTGTGGCCCCCCCGTTGTCCTTGGGGTCCCCGATTACCTTTCTGGGGGTCCCTGGGCTCCCCAATAACCTCGGGGGGGGCTCCAGGCTCCCCCAGACCCCCTGTGTGTCCGTCCCCCCCCACCTCCTGGGGTCCCCCGTGTTCTCCTCGGGGTCCCCGATGACGTCGCCCGTGGGGTCTCTGTGCTGACCCCCGCCCATCGTCCCCCCCCCCCCCAGGTCCGTCAGAAGGTGACGCTGGTGTCGCGGGACGCCGACCCCCCCGAGGACGAGGACGCCGGCAGCGAAGACCCCCGGGAAGGCCGGCGCCGGGGCCCCCGCCGCGAATCCAAACCCGAAGAGCCCCCCCTCCCCAAAAAACCCCCCGACCGCCGCCGGCCCCCCGGCCCGCGCCCCGAGGAGCCCCCCGCCGCCGCCGCCGCGCCGCCCCCGCCGCCGCCCCCCCCCGCGCCCCCCCCCCCGCGCCGGGGGGTCCGGTGCTGGTCTTCCAGAGCGAGAAGATGAAGGGGATGAAGGACCTGCTGCGCGCCCCCAAAATCAACTCCAGCGCCATCAAGCTGCAGCTGACGGCCCAGTCCCAGGTGCAGCTCAAGAAGCAGAAGGCGGCTCCCAGCGACTACACCCTCGCCTTCCTCAAGAGACCCCGCAAGGGGCTCTGAGCTGGGGGGGGCTCGGGGGGGGGCTGCAGGGGGGGGACTGGGGTGCGGGGGGGGCTCGGGGGGGGGCTGCAGCGGGGGACTGGGGTGCGGGGGAGAGCCTGGGGGGGAAAAGGGGAGCAGAGAGGGGGATTGGGGTGCAACAAGGGCTCTAGGGGGGGCTGCAGCGGGGCATTGGGGTGCGGGGGGGGCTCGGGGGGGGGGCTGCAGCGGGGGACTGGGGTGCGGGGGGGAGCCTGGGGGGGGGAAAGGGGAGCAGAGAGGGGGATTGGGGTGCAACAAGGGCTCTAGGGGGGGCTGCGGGGGGGACTGGGGTGCGACGGGGGCTCGGGGGGGGGCTGCAGCGGGGGACTGGGGTGCGGGGGGGAGCCTGGGGCGGAAAAACGGGGAGCAGAGAGGGGGATTGGGGTGCGACGGGGGCTCTAGGGGGGACTGCAGGGGGAAAAATGGGGAGGGGGGGGGATTGGGGGGCTCTGGGGGGGGCTGCAGCGGGGGACTGGGGTGCGGGGGGGAGCCTGCGGGGGGGAAAGGGGAGCAGAGAGGGGGATTGGGGTGCAACAAGGGCTCTAGGGGGGGCTGCAGGGGGGGACTGGGGTGCGACGGGGGCTCGGGGGGGGGCTGCAGCGGGGGATTGGGGTGCGAGGGGGAGCCTGGGGCAGAAAAACGGGGAGCAGAGAGGGGGATTGGGGTGCAACAAGGGCTCTAGGGGGGGCTGCAGGGGGAAAAATGGGGAGTGGGGGGGGATTGGGGGGCTCTAGGGGAGGCTGCAGGGGGGACTGGGGTGCAACAAGGGCTCTAGGGGGGCTGCAGGGGGAAAAACGGGGAGGGGGGGATTGGGGGGGAAAAAGGGGAGCAGAGAGGGGGATTGGGGTGCAACAAGGACTCTGGGGGGGGATTGGGGTGCGGGGGGGGATTGGGGTGCAACGGAGAGCCTGGGGGGGGTCTTGGGGTGCGATAGGGCCCCCCAGGTGTGCTGGGGGTGGAGGATTTGGGGTGGGGGGGGATTGGGGCGCAACAGGGACTCTAGGAGGGGCAGGGGGGAGCTGGGGAGGGGCTGGGGGGAGAAAACGGGGGGGGTTGGGGGGCACTAGGGCCCCCCCAGGTGTGCCGGGGTGCAGGATTTGGGGTACGGGGAGGGTTTGGGGTGCAGTGGGTTCTCCCCCGTGTCCCCCCCCCATCAGCCAATAAACTGCCGCTGTTTTTCCCCGCCGTCTCCTTTTTTGGGGTGGGGGGGGCGGTCCCGGCGGGCGGGGCGGTCCCGGGGGGGGGGACACACGGACGGGGACACCCGGGTTTGGGGGGGCCGGGCCGGGTCCCGTTCCCCCCCCCCCCGTGCCCCCCCCCGGCCATGGACCTCCCCGAGGTGTTGCGGCTCGACCCCCGGCTCCGCTACGAGCTGGTGCAGCGGCTGGGGGGGGGCAGCTACGGGGAGGTCTACAAGGTGGGGGGGGGGCACCAGGAAGTTGGGGGGGGGACTGGGGATGGGACGGGACAGTGGGGGACCGGGACGGAGGGAATTGGGGGGGGCCCGGGGGGGGGTCTTGGGGCCCGGGGGGGGGATTGGGATGCAGCAGGGCTGCCCTATGGGGGGGGCACTGAATTTTGGGGGGTTTCGTGTGTGTGTGTGTGTGTCCCCATCACAGGCCCGGGACACGGGGACAGGGGAACTGGCCGCCATCAAGATCATCAAACTGGACCCAGGTACCCCCGGACGCCCCCCGAGGGGGGTGGGGGGGGTGGGTCCCTCCGATTTTGGGGGGCGGTGGCCCCCCCCGGCCGCCCTGACACCCCCCCCCCCCGGTCCCAGGGGAGGACGGCAGCGGGGTGCAGCAGGAGGTGTCGACGCTGCGGCAGTGCCGGCACCCCAACGTCGTGGCCTATTTCGGGAGTTACCTCAGGTGAGGGGGGGGCGCTTTGGGGATGTCCCCCCCCCCCAAACCCACCCCCGCCCCCCCCATTAACCCTCGCCCCCCCCACTCCCCCAGGAACGACCAGCTCTGGATCTGCATGGAGTACTGCGGGGGGGGGTCCCTGCAGGAGATCTACCTCGGTGGGTGCTGGGGGGCCCCTGGGGGGTGTGAAGGGGGTACGGGGGGCCCCCCCCCCCCGTGGGGCCCCCCAACCCCGCCCCGGTGGGCCAGGGGACACACACACAGAGGGTGTTGTAACGAGGTTTTCCTGTTTGCGCCCAGAGCCGGTTCTGGGGCGGAAGTTTGGGGAGGGGGGGCACTGGGGAGGGGGGTACTGGGAGCACTGGGGGGGGGGTAGCTCCCCCAGCCCCCCCGTCCGTCCATCTGTCCGCAGCCACCGGCCCCCTGGCCGAGGCGCAGATCGCCTTCGTCTGCCGAGAGACCCTGCAGGTGGGTGGGGGGGGCCCGTGTGTCGTCCGTGTCCCCCCCCCGACACCTGGGTCCCCCGCCGGGGGGGCGGGAGGACCCCCACTCACATCTCGCCCCCCCCCAGGGGCTGCAGCATCTCCACACCCAGGGCAGGATGCACCGGGACGTCAAGGTGAGACGCGCCCCACGGTGCCCCACAGCACCCCATGGTACCCCATGGCACCCTATAGCACCCCATGGCACCCCACAGCACCCCACGGCACTGTATAGCACCCTACAGTGCCCCACAGAACCCCCCAGCATCCCATGGCACCCTACGGCACCCTATAGCACCCCACAGCACCCCATAGCACCCCACAGCACCCTATAGGACCTCACGGTGCCCCACAGAACCCCATAGCACCCCACAGCACCCTATAGCACCCTATGGAGCCCCACAGCACCCCACAGTGCCCCATAGCACCCCATGGCACCCCACAACACCCTATAGGACCTCACGGTGCCCCACAGAACCCCATAGCACCCCACAGCACCCTATAGCACCCTATGGAGCCCCACAGCACCCCACAGTGCCCCATAGCACTCCATGGCACCCCACAACACCCTATAGGACCTCACGGTGCCCCACAGAACCCCATAGCACCCCATAGCACCCCAGAGCATCCCATAGCACCCCACGGTGCCCCATAGCACCCCACAGCACCCCACAACACCTATAGCACCCCACGGTGCCCCACAGAACCCCACAGCACCCTATGGAGCCCCACAGCACCCCACAGTGCCCCACAGCACTCCATGGCACCCCACAGCACCCCACGGCACCCCACGGCACCCCACGGCACCCCCTGACCCCCCCTCCGACGCTGCCCCTTCTCCCGCAGGGCGCCAACATCCTCCTGACCCACGGCGGGGACGTCAAACTGGGTTCGTCACCCCACGGATGCACAGCGGGGTCCCCCGTCCCACCCCCCCCCCCGAAATATTACGGGGGTCTCCCGGACACCCGGGCCCCCCCCCGGGGTACACCCGGGTCCCCAACCCCTCACCCCCCCCCCCCCCCGTGCAGCGGATTTCGGGGTGTCGGCGGAGCTGACGTCGGTGGCCAAGCGCCGATCCTTCATCGGGACCCCTTACTGGTAAGGTGGGGGGGTCCCATGGGCTGGGGGGGGGCAGTTGGGGGTCCCGGGCGCCTGGGTCCCCCCTGCACCCCCCGCCCCCCCCCCCAGGATGGCCCCCGAGGTGGCGGCGGTGGAGAAGACGGGGGGCTACGACCATCGCTGCGACGTCTGGGCGCTCGGCATCACCGCCATCGAGCTGGCCGAGCTGCAGCCCCCCCTCTTCGACCTGCACCCCATGAGGTGAGGGGGGACCCCCCTGACCCCCCCAAACCCCCCCCGGAACCCCCCCTGACCCCCTCCCGTGCCCACCCCCCCCCAGGGCGCTGATGCTGATGGCCAAGAGCAGCTTCCAGCCCCCCAAGTTAAAGGAGAAGAGTCTGTGGTGGGTTTTGGGGTGCTGGGGGGGGGCTTGGGGTGCGGGGGGGTGGCATAAGGAGATATTTGGGGTGCAGGGGGTGGGATCCGGGGGGGGTGGGGCGCAGGGAGGATATTTGGGGTGCGGGGGGGGCGTGTTTGGGGTGCAGGGGGCTACAGTGAATATTTGGGGTGCAGGGGGTTGGGATACAGGGGACATTTGGGGTGTGGGGAGGAAATTTGGGGTGCGGGGGGGATAAGGGGGTATTTGGGGTGCAGGACCCCCCCCATAACACCACCACATCCCCCTCCAGGTCTCCCAGTTTCCACCAGTTCCTCAAACTGGCGCTGACCAAGAACCCCAAAAAACGCCCCACGGCCGCCAAGCTGCTGCAGGTGAGGGGGGGGTTGGGGGCATAGGGGGTTTGGGGGGGCACGGGGGGTTTTGGGGACCCCCCTGACCCCCCCTATCCCCCCCCCCCAGCACCCCTTCACCGCCCAGCCCCTCCCGCAGCACCTCGGCCTCCAGCTGCTGGATCAGGCCCGGAGCCCCAGGGGGGGGTCCCCCCACCCGGATGACGGGGACCCCCAGGTGACACCCCAAAAATGTTGGGGGGGGCTGGGAGCCCTGGGAGCGGGTCTGGAGGATTTTGGGGATCCCTTGGGAGCTTTGGGGTCTCGGTGCAGGTTTGGGGGGGCACCGAGGGGGTTGGGGTGTCCTAGGGTGGTTTGGAGAGATTTCGGGGTTCCCAGGGAGGTTTGGGGGGGGTTTGGGGTTCCGGGGGGGGTCTGGGGGTTCCCAGGGAGGTTTGGGGGGGGGTTGGGGAAGTTTTGGGGTTCCCAGAGGGGTTTGAGGGTCCCAGGGAGGTTTTGGGGTGTCTTGGGGAAGTTTTGGGGTTCCGGGGGGGGTCTGGGGGTTCCCAGGGAGGTTTTTTGGGGGGGTGGGGTTCCGGGGGGGGGTCTGGGGGTTCCCAGGGAGGTTTTGGGGGGGTTGGGGAGGTTTTGGGGTTCCCAGAGGGGTCTGGGGGTTCCCAGGGAGGCTTTGGGGGGTCAGGGGTGCCCCGCGGCCCCTGACCCCCCCCCCATTTCCCCCCCTCGGTGTCGCAGGACGACGACGTTTTCCCGGACAGAATCCGGTCGCAGGACGACCACGGCCCCTCGGAGAGCCCCTGTGAGGGGGGGGGACGGGACCCCCAGACCCCCCCCAGCCCCTCCCCCGACTCCTGGGTCCACGGCCCCCCCCCCCTTAACGGCCCCTTCGATCCCCCCCAGTCCATCAGGTGAAGTTCGAGCCCCCCCTGCGGAAGGAGACGGCGCCCGGTGGCGGGGTGAGGGGCGGCCGTGGGGCGGCGGGGGGGGGCCGCGGGGCAGCTGGGGGGGGGGGCCGTTCATCTGGGGGGCAGCTGGGGGGGGTGTGGGGCAGCCCTGGGGATGGCCATGGGAGGCTGTGGGGCGGCTGGGGGGGGCACGTTCATCTGGGGGGCTGCTGGGGGGCAGCTTGGGGGGGCACAGGGGGGGCTATGGGGCTGCGCCCCACATCTGCCCCCCCCCCCCAGCAGAGCGAGGATGAGGATGACGACTGGACCTTGCTGGGAGAGGAAGAGTAAGTGATGGGGGGGGGCAGGGTCGGGGTCCCCCCACGCCCATGGGGCTGACCCCCATCTTCCCCCCCCCGCCGTGGGGCTGACCCCCACCTCCCCCCCCCAGGAGCCTCCTGCAGTCGGTGGAGGACGCCCTGGAGGAGCGGTGAGGGGGGGGGGCCCTGGATGTCTGGGTCACCCCGGGGGGGGGTCCCGGACACCTGGGTACCCCCCAGAGGCCTGGGACCCCCCCTGCAACCCTGACCCACCCGTGTCCCCCCCCAGGAGCCTGACCATCCGCCCCGCAGCCCCACAGGTAGGTGCCCCCCCGCCCAGGACCCCCCCCCATGTTGGGGTGCTGCCCCCCCCTCACTCCTCTCTGCCCCCCCAGGTCCCCCCGGACCCCCCGGACCCTCCGGATCCCCCGGATTCCCCCCCGCCCCCCCAAGCATCCCCCTGGGAGTGGGGGGGCTGGGAGCTGGATCACCCCGAGGGGACCCCCCCGAGCTCCCCCCCCCCGGAGGGATCCCCCCCCAGCCCCCCCGATTCGCCGCTGCCCCTGGGCTGGGCCAGCGCCGAGCCAGAGGTGGGTGCCCCCCCCTCCGTGCCCCCCCCCCGGACGCCTGGGTCCCCCCAGAATGGTGGGGGGGCCCCCAGTGTGTGCGTGGGGGGGGACTGACGACCACCCCCCCTTGCAGAGACCCCGCTGCCACGGGCTCCCCCCGACCCCCAAAGTCCACGTGAGTGGGGGGGGGCAGGTTTTTTTGGGGGGAGGGGGTGTCAGGGTCTTTGGGGGTGGGGGGGGCAGATTTTGGGGGGCTCGGGGTTGGGGGGCTCAGGGGTTTGGGGAGGGTCAGGGCTTTGGGGGTGTCAGGGTTTTTTGGGGGGGGCTCAGGGGTCTGTGCAGGGGGTCAGGAATTGGGGGGGGGGGGCTGACCGTGTGTGTCCCCCCCCCCCAGATGGGCGCCTGCTTCTCCAAGGTCTTTAACGGCTGCCCCCTGAAAATCAACTCCGCCCTCACCTGGGTGCACCCCGAAACGCGAGGTAGGGGGGACGCAGGCGTCGGGGACGCTCCCCCCCCACCCCCCCAACCCCCCCACTGACCCCCCCCCCAAATCTTCCCCCCCCCCAGATCAGTACCTGCTGGTGGGGGCGGAGGAGGGGGTCTACACCCTCAACCTGCACGAGCTGCACGAGGACACGCTGGAGAAGGTGGGGGGCTGCGGGGGGGGCGGTGGCGGCGGGGGGGGGGGGCGACGACACCTCCCTGGGGAGGGGAACCCCCCCCAAACCTGTGCCCCCCCCCGCCAGCTCCTGCCCCACCGCTGCGCCTGGCTCTACTGCATCAGCGACGTCCTGCTTTCGCTGGCAGGTGGGGGGGGGTCTGCCGTGGGGGGCTGGGGGGGTTTCGGGGGGCGGGGGGGGGGCTGAGGTGATGTGGGGGTGGGTCTTGGGGGGCTGTTGGGGGGCTGGGGGGGTGGTAGGGGGCCGGGGAGTTGGGGGTCTGGGGAGTTGGGGGGCGGGGGGGGTGTTGGGGGTCTGGGGTCCCTGTGGGGCTGGGATATGGGGGTCCGGGGTGTTGGGGGGGGGCTAGGGTGTTATGGGGCTGAGGAGCTGGGGGGCTGGGGGGGAGTTGGGGGTCCGGGGTGGCCGTGGGGTGCCGTGGGGCAGCCGGGGTCCCTCGCCCCCCCCCCAGGGAAGCCCCCCCAGCTCCTCTCCCACGACCTGCCCGGGCTGTTCCAGCGACGCCGGCGCCCGGAGCCCCTCTCCCGCCTCCTCCCCCGGTAACGACCCCCCCACCCCCTCCCCCGCCATGGGGCTGGCCCCCCCCAGTGACGACCCCCCCCCGCCATGGGGCTGGCCCCCCCAGTGACCCCCCCGCCCCGCCAGACGGGGCCCCCTCTCCTCCAAGGTGCCCCACACCAAGGGCTGCCTGCGCTGCCGCGTGGGTAAGGGGGGGGACGATGGAAAAAGGGGGGGCCCGGGGGTCTGGGGGGGGGGGGGCGGGATGTGGGGGGGTGGATATGGGGGGGGCCCAGGGTGTGGGGTGCAGGTGGGGGGGGACCCCAGGTTGTGGGGTGCAGATATGGGGGGTCCCAGGTTGTGGGGTGCAGGTATTGGGGGGGGCCCCCAGGCTGGGGGGGTGGTCGTGGGGGGGCCCCCAGGGTGTGGGGGTGCGGATATGGGGGGTGCGGATATGGGGGTGCCCCCAGGTATGGGGGTGCCAGGGTAGGGACCCGGGGGGGGGGGTGGATATGGGGGGGGTCCATGGTGGGTGCTGTGGGGGGGTTGGGTCAGTTTTAGGGGGTCCGTGGTGGCCAGGGGGGGTCAGTTTTGGGGTGGGGGTCCTCCTGACCTCCCCCCCCCCAGTCAGGGACCCCCAGGGGGGCAGCACCTTCCTGGCTGCCGCCCTCCCCACCGCCCTGCTGCTGCTGCGCTGGTGCCCCCCCCTCCGCCGCTTCGGGCTCCTCAAGGTGATTTTGGGGGTTCGGGGGGGGCCGGGGGGGGGGACAAGGCTGGCGGGGGGTGTGCCCTGACCCCCCCCCCACCTTGTCTGCTCCCCCCCCAGCGCGTGGCCGTGCCGCTGCCCCCCCCCCCGGGGCTGTTTGAGCTGCTGGTGGTGCCGGGGGAGGCGTACCCCCAAATCTGCCTGGGGGCCACCGACCCCCAAACCTGCGGGGGGGGCACCGAGCCCGGACCCCCCCGGAGCCACCTCCACTTCCAGCTGCTGGGGACGGGGGGACCCTCCGAAATCCCCCCGGGTAATGGGGGGGCTGGGGGCCGGGGATTTGGGGGTCGGGGGGGGTGAGGTCCGGGGGGAGGGAAGATTTGGAATTGGGGGGGGGGGATTTGGGGGGTTGGGGGGATTTGGGGGTCTGGGGGGGGATTTGGGGGTCCTGGGGGGGGAAGATTTAGAGTTGGGGGGGGGATTTGGGGGTCTGGGGGGGGAAGATTTGGAGTTGGGGGGGATTTGGGGGTCTGGGGGGGGTTTGGGGGTCCTGGGGGGGGAAGATTTAGAGTTGGGGGGGGGATTTGGGGGTCCAGGGGGGATTTGGGGGTCTGGGGGGGGAAGATCTGGAGTCGGGGGGGATTTAGGGGTCTGGGGGGGGAAGATCTGGAGTCGGGGGGGGATTTGGGGGTCCAGGAGGGATTTGGGGGGGGAAGACTTGGAGTCGGGGGGGGATTTTGGGGTCGGGGGGGGCAAAGCATTTTCAGGGGACACTCTCCCCCATGACAGGGCCCCCCCTTTTTCCACAGCCCCCCCCGGCCGCGCCGCCACTCACCTCACCCAGGTGGACCGAGACACTGTCCTGGTCTGCTTCGAGCGTGAGCCCCCCCGGTTTTGGGGTGCTGGGGGGGGGTTGGGGTGCTGGGGGGGAAGTGGGGTGCTGGGGGGAGTTGGGGTGCTGGGGGGGAAGTGGGGTGCTGGGGGGGGTTGGGGTGCTGGGGGGGTTTGGGGTGCTGGGGGGGAAGTGGGGTGCTGGGGGGAGTTGGGGTGCTGGGGGGGTTGGGGTGCTTGGGGGGGTTTGGGGGTGCTGGGGGTGTTTTGGGGTACCTGGGGGGGGTTGGGGTGCCTGGGGGGGGTCCCCAGCACTGACACCCCCCCCCAGGCTGTGTGCAGGTGGTGGATCTGGGGGGGCACCCCCACCCCGCCCTGGCCCCCCAGCTGACCTTCGACTTCCCGGTGGAGACCCTCGGTGAGGGGGGGGGTTGGGGGGGTCATCCCCTCCCTGGGTGGGTTTTGGGGTCCCCCTGGTCCCGGGGGGGTGTTTGGGGTCACCTCTGTCCCGGGGGGGGTAGGGTGTCCCCATCCTTGGGGGCTCTTCCTGGGTGGGTTTTGGGGTCCCCCAGTCCTGGGGGGTTTTGGGGTCCTCTCTGTCCTGGTGGGGGGTTGGGGTGCCCCATCCCGGGGGTTTTTGGGGTCACCTTGTCCCAGGCGGGTTTTGGGGTGCCCATTTTCCTGGGGGGGGGTGCCCCATGCCGGGGGGTTTTGGGGTTCAGCTGACCCCCGGCGGGTCTGGGGGCTCACCGGGTGCCGGCGTGGGGGGGTCCCGGGGGTTTTGGGGTGCGCAGTGTGCCTGCAGGACAGCGTCCTGGCCTTCGGCCGACACGGGGTGCAGGGGCGCAGCCTGCGGGGCAACCAGGTGGGGGGGGATTTGGGGTACGGGGGGGGCGGGGGGGGTTGGGGGGGGTTGCGGTTGAGGGTCTGGGGGTGAGGTTTTGTGCTGGGGGGGTTTAGGGGAGGATTTGAGGGGGCTGGGGGTGGATTTGGGGGGTTTAGGGCTGGATTTGGGGGTGGATTTTGGGGGGCTGGGGGATTTGGGGGTGGATTTGGGTTTTTTGGGGGCGGATTTGGGGGGGCTGGGGGCTTTAGGGCGGATTTGGTTTTTTTGGGGGTGGATTTGGAAGGGCTGGGGGGTTTGGGAGTGGATTTGGGGGGTTTTGGGGTGTATTTGGGGGGGCTGGGCGGTTTAGGGCTGGATTTGGGTTTTTTGAGGGTGGATTTGGGGGGGCCAGGGGGTTTAGGGTGGATTTGGGGGGTTTGGGGATGGATTTGGGTTTTTTGAGGGTGGATTTGGGGGGCCCAGGGGGTTTGGGTGTGGATTTGGGGTTTTTTGGGGTGGATTTGGGGGGGCTAGGGGGTTTAGAGCTGGATTTGGGGGGGTTGGGGTGGATTTGGGGGGGCTGGGGGAGGTTTGGGGATTTAGGGGTGAGGTTTTGGGGGGCTTTGGGGAGCAATCTGGGGCTGGGGGTTTTGGGGTGATATTTTGGGGAAGGGGGTTGAGTTTTGGGCTGGGGGTGTTGGGGGGAGGGCAGGGCCATATTTGGGGTCCTCCCCCCTCTCACCCCCCCCTCGGGCCCCCCCCCAGGTGACACAGGAGGTGACGGACGAGTCCCGCGTCTTCCGGGTCCTGGGGGCCGACAGGTACCGGGGGGGGGGGGGACTGGGGGGGGGCGTGACCCCCCAATTTCGGGGGGACCCCCTCCCCAGCTGTGTGCCGTCCCCCCCCCCAGGGACATCATCCTGGAGAGTCGGCCCGCGGGGGACCCCCAGGCCCCCACCAGCCTCCACCTCCTCACCGGCCACCAGAGCAGCTTTTAGGGGGACCCCCCCCATTTTGGGGAACCCCCCCATTTTGGGGGCACCCCCCCAAACTAACCTTCTTCCTGAGAAACCGGGGCCCCCCCGGAACCGCAATAAGGGCCTGTGCCCCCTCCCCGACACCCTCAGGGGTTTGGGGGGGCCGCGGTTTGCCCCCCCCAGTTTTGGGGGCGGCCCCCCCCCCAATTTGGGGTCTTACACTGGAACGAGCTGCGGGGGGGGGCAATAAACGTGGAGATGACAGAAAGTGTGGGGCTCGGGGGGTCTGTGGGGGGATTTGGGGGTCCCGGGGGGGTTTAGGGGGGTCGGGGGGGGTGAGACCTGGGTGGGGGCGGGCTCCCATGATCCCCTGCGTGGGGGGCGGGGGGCGAACTTCCGCGATGCTTCGCGGCGAGATTTTGGCGGCCCGCTGCGCCCCGCGCGAGAGCGCCCGCCCCCCCAGCCCGCCTCCGCCAATCCAAGCGGCGCCTTCCCTGCGCGACGGCGGAGTCCGCCAATCGGGCGGCGCCGAGCCGGCCGCCCGAGAAAAGGGGAGGCGGGCGCCGACGTCACGCCCGCCCGGCACGGGGTCTACCGCCGCCCTCGTCCGGGGGCGCGGGGCGGGGCGGCGCGCAGCCAATGGCGGCGTCCCGCCCCCTCCCCGCCGTGCCCGCCCTCCGCCGCTCCCGCCCAATCCGCGCTCGCCCCCTCCCCCGCCCCCGCGCGGCGCCTGAGCGACGTCCCCTCCCCGCCAATCCCCGCCGCCGCCGCCTCAGCGCCCGTCCCCGCCTCCGCCGCCCGCCCCCCCGTCCCCGCCAGCCAATCCCCGCCGGCGCCGCGCAGACGGGCAGCGCCGCCAGCCGACGGCGGGCCGCGAAGGCTTTGATCGACGCGCCGGCCGGCCAACGGGCGTCGGGCGCGCGGCGGCGGCGGCGTGGAAGGTTCGCGAAGGCCGGTCGGCCGAGGGGAGGCTTCTATGGCGACCGGGGCGAACGCCACGCCGCTGGGCAAGCTCCACCCGCCCCCGCCGCCGGGGAAGCCCGGCTTCCCGCTGCCGCCGCCCCCCGGCCTCGTCCTCCCCGGCCCGCCGCCGCCTCCGCCGCCGCCGCCCCCGCCAGGCGCCGGCCAGGCCCCGGCCGCCCTGCTAGGCCCGATGGCGGCCGCCGCCTACCCCTTCGCCGCCCTGCCGCCCCCCCCGCCGCCGCCCCCCCCGCCGCCGCCGCCGCCGCAGCCTCAGCCGCCGCAGCAGCAGCCGCCGCCCCCGCCGCCGCCGCCGCCGCCGCCGCCGTCGTCGGCCCAGCAGCAGCAGCAGCCGCAGCCGCAGCCCCAGGCGGCGGCCGCCGCCCCGCAGCAGCAGCAGCAGCCGCCGCCGGCGGCCCCGGCCGCCCCGCAGCAGCCGCCGGCGGCCCCGGGCTCGGCGCCCTACGGGCAGTACCGCTTCCCTTCGCCGCCTCCCGGCCACGACCCGCCGGCCGCCCCGCAGACCGCGGCGGCGGCTCCGCCGGCCGCCCCCCCGCCGCAGCCGCAGCCGCCCCAGCAGCAGCAGCAGCCGCCGGCCGCCCCCCCCCAGCAGCAGCAGCAGCAGCAGCCGCCGCCGGCCGCCGCCCCGGTGCAGCAGCGGCCGGAGGAGAGCGGGCCCGGTGGGGGGGCCGGAGCAGGAGCGGGAGGTGTCGGGCAGAATGAAGCCGGCGGGCGGGCGGCCGGCGGCCATAAGGGCTCCAGGAGGTCAGGTACGACCCGAGGGGGGGTGGGGGGGGTTATTGCGGCGGGTGAGGGGCAAAGCAGGGCTGGGGGGTTTGTTGCGGGGGGCGAGGGGCAAAGAGGGGGACGCTGGGGGGGTTACTGGGGGGGTGAGGAGCACAGGGGGCCCGGCCCCTAGACCCCCCCTTGCCGACGGCCATCTTGTGGCCCCTTCGCGGGGCAGGGGCGGGGGGGCTGTCTCCGCTGCCCCCCCCCCCCCCAGGCGGAAGAGCCCAGCGTGTTTCCCGAATCGGTGCGTTTTTCCCCCAGACTTCCCGCGGAAGCGGAAGCGGAGCCGCTGGAACCAGGACTCGCTGGAGCAGAAGACGGTGATCCCGGGAATGCCGACCGTCATCCCGCCCGGCCTCACCCGCGAGCAGGAGCGCGCCTACATCGGTAACGCGCGCCCCGCCGCTTTAGGGGCCAGAAACGGCAGATTTGGGGCTGGGGGGGGTGTTAGGTCGCAGCCCGGCGAGGTTTTGGCCCAACTTTCCCTTTCGGTGACGCTTAATTGTCCCTGAAGGAGCGCCGCCGCTGCTCCCCCGCCTGGGGCGGGAATGGACGGAAAACGGGGAGTTGGGGCCCAATTTGGGCCCTGGCGGGTGGGGGGGCAGCGGCCGCTGGGGGCCCCCCTCCCCGTCACCGCTTTGCTTCCTAATTAATAACCAACCCCTCTCTGATGAAGACGCGGCCGAAGCGAGTGGAGGGGGGCTGCCGCGCTCCTGCTTCCTGCCGCGGGCGGTGGGGTTCAGTGAGAATGTCTGGATTTTTAGCTGATAACGTTTGGTTTTTTAGGTAACTATGCTTTTTTGGGTGCCTGGGGTTTTTAGGTAATAACGTTTGGTTTTTTTAGGTAATAATGTCCTTTTTGGGGGTAATAATGTTTCTTTATTTTTGACTATAATTTTCTTTTTTGGGTAACAATGCCTGACTTTTTGATAATCATTTCTCTTTTGGGGTAATAACGTCTTTTTTTGGTAATAACGTACCTTTTTAGGTGATAATGCGTGTTTGTAAAGTAATAACGTCTGTTTTTTTGGTAATAACGTCTGGTTTTGGTCACAACGTGGTTTTTTTTAGGTGATAATGTCTATCTTAGTAATAATCTCCTGTTTTGGGTAATAATGTCTGGTTTTTTTGGTAATAAGATCTAGTTTTTCCATGCTAATGTCTGGGGTTTTGGTCATAATGTGCCTTTATTGGTAAGGAGGTCTGGTGCTCCGGTAACGAATACCTGTGTGTGGTTTTTCATAATAACGTTTGGGTTTACGGTGATAACGTCTCTTTTTGGTAATAATTGCTGGGCTTTTTTTTTTCAGTAACAGTGTCTGGTTTTAGGGTAGCAATGTCTATTTTTAGTAACAATGTGTGTTTTGGTTTTTTTTGGTAACGCTGCCTGGTTTTTTTGCTAATAACGTGCTGTTCTTGGTAGAAATGTCTGGTTTTATGGTAATAATGTGCTTTTCTGGGTAAGAATGTCTGTTGTTTTGGCAATAATGTCCTTTTTTTGGTAATTCTGTCTTTTTTCCCACCCTTTTTTCTGTCCTAACCGGGTTTCTTCCAGTGCAACTGCAGATCGAAGACCTGACTCGCAAACTGCGCACGGGAGACCTGGGCATCCCCCCTAACCCTGAGGACAGGTTGGGACCCTTCACCCTGACAGTAACCCTTCCGCCTTCCCGCTCGCTCTTTGAGACGCTTTCTGTGGTTTTGATCATTCTTGTCGTTACGATGATGATTACCGTTAACGGATTTCCGCCGGCGCCGCAGCAGGCCCGGCCCTGCCGCCGGGGGGGGGGGGGCCAGGCCTCGCCGTTCTGCCCCTCCGGCCGCCACAGGGGAAGGGGTCGCGTTCGTTAACCCGACGACGCCGGCGGATTAAGTAGCGCCGGCGGACGAATTAGCCCCAGCGGCTTAACGAGCTCCGGGAGCTTAACGGGGGCCGGGCGCTGGGGCGGCTTCGCCCGTGGCGGAGGGGGGGGAAGCGCCCGATTCGGGGCTTTTCTCGCCAAGCCCGCGGCGGGGGCTCCCGCCGGTGCCGCTTCGCCCCCCTTTTTCCCCTCAGTTCACCCCAATTTGGTTAAAATCGGCTCCGGGAGGGTGACTTCTGCCATTTTCCTCCCCAAAAGGGGTCAAATTCCAGCTCCGCCCCCTTCCCCTTGCCTTTTTCGCCTATTGTGACCCAATTTTTCCGCGGCGGGGCAGCGGAAGGGGCAGAACGGGGGTCCCTCACCCCACGGCGGCCGGGGGGCCTAACAACTTTGCCGGCTAATGAGCCGCCGCTAACGAGCCGGGGCCGGAGGTGGGGGGGGGGGGGGCGGGGAGAGATCGGCCACCCGGCACTTGGGTTTT
Organism: Necrosyrtes monachus; assembly: GCA_037953605.1. Classification (NCBI taxonomy): domain Eukaryota; kingdom Metazoa; phylum Chordata; class Aves; order Accipitriformes; family Accipitridae; genus Necrosyrtes; species Necrosyrtes monachus. The sequence continues at coordinate 123,953 of JAZGTQ010000447.1, forward strand.
GGGGGGAAATCCAGGAAAATCCGCAATAACCCTGACTTGCTCCTCCGCAGCGCGCCAGGGCCGAGCGCATCGTTAACGAGCTGGGGCGTCGTTAGCGCTAATTACCGGCGGACGCCTGCTTGCGGTGGTGGCGGCGGGGAGGGGGGGTTGTTATTAATTAATAATTAACAAGCGGTGATTAGCTGACCTTTCGTTTCGCGTGTCGACAGTTCCCTTTAGGCCGCGAGGACGGTGGCGCCAACTGGTTTTAATCCAGAAAAGTTTCTTTCTCACCCCAAAACGGGTGCAGGTTTCCGATTGCTGCCCGGGATGTATTTTTTTGGATGATCCGCGTAATCTCTTCCCTTCTTGCAGCCTCATCCTAAATTTGCAATTTTGGGGGGGGAAAAAAGGTCCATAACTTAACCAAAACTTGAGGAATTGTGACTTTTTTTTTCTTAATCGATGATAATTCTGATTTTTAATTCTGATTTTTAATCATAATTCTGATTTTTCTCACCCCGAACATGGCTCTGCTAAACCGACCTTGACTCTTCCCTTTGTAGCTTTACCTGCCGTGCTGCCAAAAAAACAAAACAAAACAAAAACCACCAAACCCAAAAGCTTCCCCCCAAAAAACCGGAAGCTTTTCCTCTTAAAAACCAGAGAAACGGGCAAAACGAGGCCTCAAAAAAAGGGAGAAACGGGCAAAACCCAAACTTTTGCCAAAAAAAGGCGAAGGGAAAAGGAGAAAAAAAAAAAAAAAAAAAAAAAGGCCCAAGCCGCCCCGACCGAGGGAGAGAAGGGCAAAAAGGAGCTGAAGCAGCTGGTTTTGGGGCTGGGGGGCGGGGGGGGGGGCTCAGCTGGCTCTTAATTGGGCCTGAATTAATGCCCCTGGGGAAAGGGGGTGGGGAGGGGGGGCAGCCCCCCGTCCTGGCTGTAGCAGAGAGGGAGGTCGGGGGGTTGTGGGGGGGTTCGGGGGGCGGCGAGGTGACCCCCCCGTGCCGGTGCCCCCCCCCCCCAGGTCCCCCTCCCCGGAGCCCATCTACAACAGCGAGGGGAAGCGCCTCAACACCCGGGAGTTCCGCACCCGCAAGAAGCTGGAGGAGGAGCGGCACAACCTCATCACCGAGATGGTGGCCCTCAACCCCGACTTCAAACCCCCCGCCGACTACAAGTGAGGGGGGTCGGGGGGGGGCATGGCGTTTTTGGGGGCGATTTGGGTCTTTCCGAGGTTTTAACGCTCCGTTTTCACCCCTCCAGGCCGCCGGCGACGCGGGTGAGCGACAAGGTGATGATCCCGCAGGACGAGTACCCCGAGATCAACTTTGTGGGGCTCCTCATCGGCCCCAGGTGCGTCTGCGCCCCCCCCCCAGCCTCACGCCGAAACTGGGGGGGGCTGCTAATGATGCCGGGCGCTTAACGAAGCCGGGGTGCTGCTGCCCTCCCGGCTCTGCCCTCCTGTGGGAATTGGGGGGTGCTGGACACAGCAGCTTGGGTGGGTGACACTCCCCTTGGTGTCGCCCCAGAAACTTGGGGGGCTCTTGATGAGGCCGGGTGCTTAATGAGACGGGGCTCTTGATGAGGCCAGGCCCCTAACGATGCTGGGCGCTTAATGAGGCCAGGCTCCTAGTGATGCCAGGGTGCTGCCGGGTCCCCATCTCCCCACCAACCTGTGGGGTCCCGGTCTGGGTGTCCCAGCGGGACCGTGGGGTCCCACCCCCCCAATTCGGGTGGGTGACCCCCTCCCCCTGCCCAGGGTGTGCCCCCCCTCAGCATCCCCTAAAATATTTTGGGGGGGGGGGGGGTGTGGAGCTCTTAATGAGGCTGGGCTCCTAACGATAGCGGGACGCCACTGTGTTCCCGGCTCTCCCCACCTGTGGAGTCCTGGTCTGGGTGTCCCAGTGGGACTGTGGGGTCACCCCCCCCCCCCCAATTCGGGTGGGTGACCCCCTTCCCCTCCCCCTGCCCAGGGTGTGCCCCCCCTCAGCATCCCCTAAAATATTTTTCGGGGGGGTGTGGAGCTCTTAATGAGGCTGGGCTCCTAACGATAGCGGGACGCCACCGTGTTCAGGGCTCTCCCTGCCTACGGGGTCCCATTGTGGGGTCTCCCCCTGCCCCCAACCCTTTTCCCACGTGGGTGACCCCCTCCTTTCCTGTGTGGGTGCCCCCCCCCGGCAGAGGGAACACGTTGAAGAACATCGAGAAGGAGTGCAACGCCAAGATCATGATCCGGGGGAAGGGCTCGGTGAAGGAGGGCAAGGTGGGCCGCAAGGACGGGCAGATGCTGCCGGGGGAGGACGAGCCCCTCCACGCCCTGGTCACTGCCAACACCATGGAGAACGTCAAGAAGGCGGTGGAGCAGGTATGGGGGGGGCCGGGGGGGTCCCGGGGCGGGGGGGTGGGCAGTTCAGCTGCTCCTTTTTTACCTTATTTTCCCCCAAAAACTAGATCCGGAACATCCTGAAGCAAGGCATCGAGACGCCCGAGGACCAGAACGACCTGCGGAAGATGCAGCTGCGGGAGCTGGCGCGTCTCAACGGGACGCTGCGGGAGGACGATAACCGGTCAGTGAGGCCCCAGGGTGACCCTCCCGCACCCCAAAATGACCCCCCCGCACCCCCAAAATAACACCACCACCACCACCCCCCCCCCCCCAGGATCCTGCGGCCGTGGCAGAGCACCGAGACCCGCAGTATCACCAACACCACCGTCTGCACCAAGTGCGGGGGGGCCGGCCACATCGCTTCCGACTGCAAGTTTGCCAGGTGATGCCCCCCCCACCCCAAAATCCTTTGATGTCTCCCCAAAGCCCCCCCTGTGTGCCCCTGGGGGGGCTGCGCAGGCAAACACTCCCCCCTCCCTAAAGTGGGGAGAGGGACAGGGAGCGAGCGGCAGGGGTGCCGTGCTCGGTACCCCTCCTGCCTCGCTTGGGGGGTGCCGCCGCCCCCCCCCAAACTCACCCCCCCCAATTCCGCCCCCCCCCCCAGGCCCGGGGACCCCCAGTCGGCGCAGGACAAGGCGCGGATGGACAAGGAGTACCTGTCGCTGATGGCGGAGCTGGGGGAAGCCCCCGTCTCGGTCAGCTCCAACGCCGCCCACAACAACAGCCCCCTCTCCAGCAGCCACCGCGCCGCCAGCCAGGCCAGCAGCCAGCCCCCCCCCGTGAGACACAACCCCCCCCCACCCCCAAAAACACCCTCCTGGATTGGGGGACACACACACACCCCCTAACCCCCCCACCCCATTCCTTCCAGAGCCGCCCGCCCTGGATGAACTCCACTCCCTCGGAAAACCGGCCCTACCACGGGATGCACGGGGGGCCGGGGGGGCCTGGGGGGCCCCACAGCTTCCCCCACCCCATGGCCGGCATGGGGGGGGGTCACGGGGGGCACCCCCTGCAGCACAACCCCAACGGGCCCCCCCCGTGGATGCAGCCCCATCACCCCCCCATGGGGCAGGGCCCCCACCCACCTGGGCACCCGGGGCCCCACCACATGGGTAAGGACAATCCTGGGCGGGGGGGGGGGATTTTGGGGTGAAAAGGGGGGGGTTTGGCAGAGGTTTGGTTTGAGGTGAGGGGTCTTGTTCCCTCTAGGTGAGGGGCTGGGGGGGAGGGGGGGGGAGGATTTGGGGGGGGCTGGGGGGGGCAGGGTAGGGGGGGCTGGGGCTGCAGGGGGACTTTCGGGGTGAAAAGGGGGGTGTTTGGCAACCCCCCGACTGAGGTGAGGGGCTGGGGGGTTTTGGGGGGAGGGGGTGAGGATTTTGGGGGGGCTGGGGAGGTTTTGAGGAGGGGGGGCTGGGGATTTGGGGGTGCTGCAGGGGGACTTTTCAGTGAAAAGGGGGGGTTTTGCAACCCTCCCTCACTGAGGGTTTTTTCTTCACCACACGATCAGAACGGGGAGGGGTTTTGGGGGGTGGGGGGAACTTTGGGGGTGATTATTTTGGGGGGAGTTGGAGGGTTTTGGGGGTAAAAAAGGGGGTTTTTTTGTCCCCCTGGGCAATGGTGTCCGATTCCAAGATCAGAACAGGGGCAGTTCCTTGGGGAGGGGGTGAGGAGTTGATTTTGGGGGGGGGGGGGGGATGATCTGGGTTTGGGGGCAGGGTATTTTGGGGGGGGGGTGTTTGGAGTGAAGGGGGGTGCAGCGGCCCCCCCCTCGCTAAGGCGACGGTCTCTCATTCCCTCAAGATCAGTACCTGGGAAATGCGCCGGTGGGCTCTGGGGTCTATCGCCTGCACCAGGGAAAAGGTGAGCGCCCCCCCGTCCCCAAAACCACCCCCCCCGGCTCCCCCAGTCCCCCCTAACCCACCCCCCCCCTCGCAGGTATGATGCCGCCGCCGCTGGGTATGCTGCCCCCCCCGCCCCCCCCGCCCGGTGGGCAGCCGCCCCCCCCCTCCGGCCCGCTCCCCCCATGGCAGCAGCAGCCGCCGCCGCCCCCCAGCAGCAGCAGCACCCCCTTGCCGTGGCAGCAAAGTGAGTAACGGGGGGGGCACGGGGGGGGGGGGCACCCTGCGTTTGGGGACCTTCTGCCAGGGTTTGGGTCATCCCCCCCTTTACCCCGGGCTGGGGGGGAGAGGTGGGTCGTGTTCTTTTTGGGGACACCCCCCTGTGCTGGAGAGGGGGTGTGTGTGCCCCCCCCAACTAAAACACCTTCTCCTCCAATTCATGCCCTAATTAACCCAAGCCCTTAATTAACCCAGTGCTGTGGGGCTGTCCCATGGGGGGGTGGGCTTGTTCCTTTTGGGGGCTCCTCCCTGTGCATAAGAAGGGGTGCACCTCCTCTCCACCCTTAGTTAAACCACCCCCGTAATTAAACCACCCCACCTCTTAATTAAAACATCCCCCTAACTAAACATCCCCTTAATTAAACCAGCCCCATTAATGACCCCCCACCCCCTGGTTAACCCACAGCATTAATAGATCTGTGCCCTGGGGTGGGGGGGAGGTGGGTCGTGTTCCTTCTGCCCCCCCCAAGCACTTGGGAGGGGGCTGTATGCCCCCCCCCCCCCCCCCCGCAATTAACCCAGATGCCTAACGAGCCTCCTTTCCCCCCCCCCCCCCCAGATACGACGACCACCACGAGCGCTGGCAGCGGCTCCCTCCCCCCCTGGCAGCAGCAGGGGGCGGGGGGGGGTGCGGCGGCGGGGGGGGCGGCTTCTACGGGGGCCCCCCCGCTCCCAGGCAGCCCCTCCATGGTGCCTTTGCCCCCCGGGGTCCAGCCCCCCCTGCCCCCCGGGGCCCCCCCGCCCCCCCCGCCGCCCCCTGGCTCCGGGGGCATGATGTACGCACCCCCGCCCCCCCCGCCGCCCCCCCCCATGGACCCTTCTAACTTCGTCACCATGATGGGGATGGGGGTGCCTGCCATGCCCCCCTTCGGCATGCCCCCCGCGCCCCCCCCGCCGCCCCCCCAGAACTGAGCCGGAGGGGGGGGCACGGCCGGGCAGAGCGCGAGTGTCGTCCCCCCCCGGCACCGCGCCTCCACAGGGGGGTGTGGGGGGGGTGGTGTGGGGAGCCCCTCCCCACCCTGGACTGCTCCATTGAGGGGAGACCCCCCCTCCTGCCCCACGGCTTTGGACTCTTCCACCATAGGGACTCCCCCCCCCCCCCCCCGGACCATGTGTGAACTGGTTTGACCCCCGTGCCCCACACCGGGGGGGCCCTGAAATGGGGGGGGGGAGGGGCAATACCATGGGGGCTGCCGGGGGGGGTGGGGGGGCAGCACCACCCACCTGGGCCCCCCCTCTTATGCTGGGATCCCCCCCCCATCTGTCCCCCCCCCCCCCGTAGAAGCCCCGTGCACCCCTCCCCCCGCTTTCTTTTGTGTATGAATAAAAGGGTGGGGCGGGGCCACCCTGCCCCCCCGCGCCTCCTCTGTCCCCCCCTTATTTCTCCCCCCCCCCCCCCCGGCACCGCGTCGGGTTTCATGCCCCTCCCCCGGTGAAACCCGAGCGGGGGGGGGGGTTGTCCGCCCGTCTGCCCCCCCCTGTGCCTGTCACTCAGTCGTGGTGTCCCCAAAATGTCACGACCTTCAGAGCGGCTCCGGTTACTGGGGGGGGCGTGGAGGACAGCCCCCCTCCCACGGACACGCGTGACGCGGGGGGGGCGGGGCGCGGGTCCCCAGGGGCGCCTTTCCTTCGCTACGCCCCCGCCCTCCGCACCCGCTCATGAATAATGAACGAGGCGCCGTCCCGCCCCGCCCACCCAGGGGGCGCCGCAAGCCCGCGTAGGGCGCGCGCCTCCGCAAGCCCCGCCCGCTCATGAATAATAAAAGAGGCGGGGGTATCCCTCGGTGGGGGGCGCCGCAAGCCCGGCCGGGGGCGTGTCTCCTGGCAAGCGCCGCCCGCTCATGAATAATGAAGGAGAGGGGCGCTCATAGCGCCCGGGGCTCGGCCGCCGCCGCCTCCAGCCCCCCGGCCCCCCCCCCCCCCGCCCCGGTTCGCCGGCTCCGGAGCGCTCCGTGTGTGTCCCCCGGCCCTCTGTCGTGCGTGACCCCCCCCCATCGCCGGCGCCATGTCGCGACCCCTGAGCGACCAGGAGCGGCGGCGGCAGATCAGCGTGCGGGGGCTGGCGGGGGCCGAGAACGTGTCGGAGCTGAAGCGGAGCTTCAACCGGCACCTCCACTTCACCCTGGTCAAGGACCGCAACGTGGCCACCCCCCGCGACTACTACCAGGCCCTGGCCCACGCCGTGCGCGACCACCTGGTGGGGCGCTGGCTGCGCACCCAGCAGTACTACTACGAGAAGGACCCCAAGGTGGGTCGGGGGGGGGCCGGGGGGGTCCCGGGGGTCCCGGCTGCGCACCCAGCAGTACTACTACGAGAAGGACCCCAAGGTGGGTCCGGGGGGTCCCGGGGGTCCCAGGGGCTGCGGGCTGCGCACCCAGCAGTACTACTACGAGAAGGACCCCAAGGTGGGTCGGGGGGGGTCCCGGGGGCTGCCGGCTGTGCACCCAGCAGTACTACTACGAGAAGGACCCCAAGGTGGGGCCGGGGGGGGGCCGGGGGGGTCCCGGCTGCGCACCCAGCAGTACTACTACGAGAAGGACCCCAAGGTGGGGCCGGGGGGGGGGCCGGGGGGGTCCCGGGGGTCCCAGGGGCTGCCGGCTGCGCACCCAGCAGTACTACTACGAGAAGGACCCCAAAGTGGGTCGGGGGGGGTCCCGGGGGCTGCCGGCTGTGCACCCAGCAGTACTACTACAAGAAGGACCCCAAGGTGGGTCCGGGGGGGGGCCGGGGGGGTCCCGGCTGCGCACCCAGCAGTACTACTACAAGAAGGACCCCAAGGTGGGTCCGGGGGGGGGCCGGGGGGGTCCCGGCTGCGCACCCAGCAGTACTACTACGAGAAGGACCCCAAGGTGGGTCCGGGGGGGGGCCGGGGGGGTCCCGGCTGCGCACCCAGCAGTACTACTACGAGAAGGACCCCAAGGTGGGGCCGGGGGGGGGGCCGGGGGGTCCCGGGGGTCCCAGGGGCTGCGGGCTGCGCACCCAGCAGTACTACTACGAGAAGGACCCCAAAGTGGGTCGGGGGGGGTCCCGGGGGCTGCCGGCTGCGCACCCAGCAGTACTACTACGAGAAGGACCCCAAGGTGGGGCCGGGGGGGGGGCCGGGGGGGTCCCGGGGGTCCCAGGGGCTGCCGGCTGCGCACCCAGCAGTACTACTACGAGAAGGACCCCAAGGGGGGGCCGGGGGGTCCCGGGGGTCCCAGGGGCTGCCGGCTGCGCACCCAGCAGTACTACTACGAGAAGGACCCCAAAATGGGTCGGGGGGGGGTCCCGGGGGCTGCCGGCTGCGCACCCAGCAGTACTGCTATGAGAAGGACCCCAAGGGGGGGCCGGGGGGTCCCGGGGGTCCCGGCTGTGCACCCAGCAGTACTACTACGAGAAGGACCCCAAGGTGGGTCTGGGGGGGGACTGGGGGGGCCCTGGGGGTCCCAGGGGCTGCTGGCTGTGTACGCAGCAGTACTGCTATGAGAAGGAACCCAAGGTGGGTCCGGGGGGGGTCTGGGGTCACTGGGGCAGCTGGGGACACTGGAGGTTGCTGACCCCACACCCCACAGTGTGTGACCTCCCACAGGGGGGGTCCTGCGGGTCCCTGAGGCAGAATTGAGCTCTGGGGGGGGCCCCTGGGACATGGGGGGGGCACAGGGACTGGGAGGGGGCATGGGGGGGCTGTGGGGGGTCAGGGGTGCAGGTCGGGGGGGTCACAGGAGGGTCATGGGGGGGCAGGTCTGGGATCTTGGGGGTGCAGGATCTTGGGGGTGCAGGTTTGGGGGGGTCACAGGAGGGTCTGCCCCCCCCCCCCGCCCCAATCTGGGACAGTTAAATTTAACCTGACCTTTGTCGCTGACCCGCTGCCATTTAATCCAGACACCGGATAGCGGCGGGGGGGCGGTGGGGCCGAGTGGGGGGGGGGGTCCAGAGGGGGGTCCCTGTGGCCGTGGGGGGGGTCTCTGACCCCCGCTGACCCCCTCGTGTCCCCCCCCCAGCGCATCTATTACCTGTCGCTGGAGTTTTACATAGGGCGGACGCTGCAGAACACGATGGTCAACCTGGGGCTGCAGAACAGCTGCGACGAGGCCGTGTACCAGGTACGGGGGGGGGACACGGGGGGGGGACACACACGGGGATGGGGGGCATGGAGGGGGCCACAGAGGGAACAAGCAGGGGGAAACGGGGGGGGCGTGGGGGGGATGAGTCAGGGGACAAGGAGGGGAACATTGGGGGGATGTGGGGGGGCACGGAGGGGGACGTGGGGGGGGATGAGCAGAGGGACATGAGGGAGACCGGGGGGGGGACACAGAGGGGGACATGGGGGGGGGGACACGGGTAGCATAGCGGGGACGGGCAGGGGGATGCGGGGTCATTCCGGGTGATGGGGGGGGGGGCAGCAGGACAGACCCAGTGGGGGGCAGGTTTTGGGTCCCCCCTCTGACCCCCCGTCCCCCCCCCCAGCTGGGGCTGGACATGGAGGAGCTGCAGGAGATCGAGGAGGACGCCGGGCTGGGCAACGGGGGCCTGGGGCGCCTGGCAGGTGGGGGGCCCGGGGGGGCCCTGGGGGTGCTGGGGGTTGTGTCAGGGTGCTGAGGGGGGGTCGGGGTGCTGGCGGGTGCTGGGGGGGTCCTGGGTGCATGTGCAGCACCCCCAGCTCTGCCTGGGGTCCCCTGGGGTCCCAATGTCCCCCCCAGCTCCCCATAGTCTCCAATTCCTGCCCCCCTTTGTCACCCCCGTGTCCCCAACATCGCTTCTCCTGCCCAAGAACCCTCTTCCCCCCCCGCCCCCTCCCCCAAAGCCCCCCCGGGTCCCCCTGTCCCCAGCACGGTCCCTGTTCCCTCTGTGTCCCCAGGGATGTCCCTGTGGTCCCTGCAGTCCCGGGGTGTCCCTGGTCCCCGAGACCCCCCCCCCCGGTCCCCAGGATGCCCCTGGCCCCTCTCGGTCCTGGGGTGTCCCCAGTCCCTGCTGTCCCCCCCCCCAGTCCCCCCTGTCCCCGGGATGTCCCTCGTCCCTGTGACATCCCCGGGATGCTCCTGGTCCCCATTGTCCCCCCCCCGGTCCCTTGGATGTCCCTGGTCCCCGTGACGTCCCTGCGATGCTCCTGGTCCCCGTTGTCCCCCCACCCCCGGGATGTCCCCGTTGTCCCCCCCCAACCCCGGTGACCCCTCCGTCCCCAGCCTGCTTCCTGGACTCCATGGCCACGCTGGGTCTGGCCGCCTACGGCTACGGCATCCGCTACGAGTTCGGCATCTTCAACCAGAAGATCTCGGGGGGCTGGCAGGTGACGGGGGGGGTCCTGAGCATCTGGGGGGGGAGGTGAATAGGGTAGGGGGTCCTGGGGGGCCCTGGGAAGGTCCTGGGGGGGGTCTTAGAGAGAAGATGAGGGGTATAGGGGTCCTGAGGGACGCTGGGGAGGTTCTGGGGCGTCTTGGGGGGCAGATGAGGGGGCATTGGGGTCCTGTGGGGGGTCCCAGGGAGCAAATGATGGGCACGGGGGGGGCCCTGGGAACGTCCTGGGGGGGGTCTCAAGGAGAAGATGAGGGGTATACGGCTCCAGGGGGGGGGGTCCAGGAGGGGGCCCAGGGGGCCTTGGGGAGCGGATGAGGGAGCACAGGGGTGTGGGTGACCCTGGGGGGTGCTGGGGGGGGGTGTCCCAGCTGTGCCCCCCCCCCCCCCAGGTGGAAGAGGCGGACGACTGGCTGCGCTACGGGAACCCCTGGGAGAAGGCGCGACCCGAGTACACCATCCCCGTCCACTTCTACGGGCGCGTCGAGCACAGCCCCCAGGGCGCCAAGTGGCTCGACACCCAGGTGGGCGTGCGAGGGGCGTGCGAGGGCGTGCAAGGGTGCAGGGAGGGCATGCAGGAGCATGTAAGGGTGTGCCGGGGCGTGCAAGGGTGCAGGGAGGGCGTGCAGGGGCACGTAAGGGTGTGCCGGGGCGTGCAAGGGTGCAGGGAGGGCGTGCAGGGGCACGTAAGGGTGTGCCAGGGTGTGCAAGAGCACGCCGGGGTGTGCAAGGGTGCAGGGAGGGCGTGCAGGGGCACGTAAGGGTGTGCCGGGGCGTGCAAGAGCATGCCGGGGCATGCAAGGGTGCAGGGAGGGCGTGCAGGGGCACGTAAGGGTGTGCCAGGGCATGCAAGGGTGCAGGGAGGGCGTGCAGGGGCACGTAAGGGTGTGCCGGGGTGTGCAAGGGTGCAGGGAGGGCGTGCAGGGGCACGTAAGGGTGTGCCAGGGTGTGCAAGAGCACGCCGGGGTGTGCAAGGGTGCAGGGAGGGCGTGCAGGGGCACGTAAGGGTGTGCCGGGGCGTGCAAGGGTGCAGGGAGGGCGTGCAGGGGCACGTAAGGGTGTGCCAGGGTGTGCAAGAGCACGCCGGGGTGTGCAAGGGTGCAGGGAGGACGTGCAGGGGCACGTAAGGGTGTGCCGGGGCGTGCAAGGGTGCAGGGAGGGCGTGCAGGGGCACGTAAGGGTGTGCCGGGGCGTGCAAGAGCACGCCGGGGTGTGCAAGGGTGCAGGGAGGGCGTGCAGGGGCACGTAAGGGTGTGCCAGGGTGTGCAAGAGCGTGCGAGGGTGCAGGGAGGTGTGCAAGGGCACGTGAGAGCGTGCAAGGGCGCAGGGTGCTGGTGCAAGGCTGCCCTCGCGCGCGTATGCCGGCGTTGGGATGGAGCGTGCGAGGGGTGGGTGTGCGCCGCCGGCCTGGGGCGGGGCGGGGGGTTGCGCGGGCAGGTGCTGGCCTTGCACACGCGTGTGCGAGGCCCCGCCGCGTGCCGCAGGTGGTGCTGGCGCTGCCCTACGACACGCCGGTGCCTGGGTACCGCAACAACACGGTCAACACGATGCGGCTCTGGTCGGCCCGCGCCCCCAACGAGTTCAACCTCAAGGACTGTGAGCACCCCCCCAAATACCCCCCCTGCACCCCCAAAACCACACCCCGGGACCCCCAAATGCCCCCTTAGGGCCTCCTGCACCCCAAAGCACCCCTGCACCCCCAAATACTCCCCCCTGGGACCCCCAAAACCCCTCTGCATCCCCCAAACATTCTCAGGATCCTCAAGCATCCCCCTAGGGCTCCCCCTGCACCCCTAAATACCCCCCCAGACTCCCAATACCTCCCTATGCCCCCCGCATGCACCCTCAAACACCCCCCAGGGTCCCCCTGCACCCCCAAATACCCCTCTAGAGTAATGATGCATCCCTAAACCCCTCCTGGGACACCCCAAATCCCTCCTAGGACCCCCCCCGCCCCCCTGACTCTCCCTGACCCCCCCCCCCATCTCCCCAGTCAACGTTGGGGGCTACATCCAGGCTGTGCTGGACCGAAACCTGGCAGAGAACATCTCGCGCGTCCTGTACCCCAACGACAACGTGAGGGGGGGCTGGGACCCCCAGGGGACAGTGGGGGGGGCAACGGGGTGCCGGGATGCCTGGGTGCAGGGGGCCCCTGTGACGCCGTGGGGCTGGGGTCCCATGGCCGGGGGGCTGGGGGCTGGTGTCACGGTGGGTTGGGGACCACGGTGGCTTGGGGGTCCGGTGTGACGGTGGGTTGGGGGTCCGGTGGGTCTGGGGTTCCCATGGGTCGGGGGTCCCCACGTCCCCGTGGGTTGGGGTCCCTGTGGGTCAGGGGGGGCCTGCGTCCCTGTGGGTCGAGGGTCCGGTGTGATGGTGGGTTGGGGGTCTGGTGGGTGGGGGGGTCCTATGTCATCATGGGTCTGGGTTTCCCATGGGTTGGGGGTCCAGCGTGACTGTGGGTCGGGGGTCCCCACGTCCCCGTGGGTTGGGGTCCCTGTGGGTCAGGGGGATCCTGCGTCCCTGTGGGTCAAGGCTCCGGTGTCACGGTGGGTTGGGGGTCCCCGTGTCACCCTGGCTCACGGTTCCCTGCGTCACGGTGAGTCCGGGGTCCCCGCGGTTGGGGGGGGGGTCCCGGCGTGACGGTGGCTCGGGGGTCCGCAGTTCTTCGAGGGGAAGGAGCTGCGGCTGAAGCAGGAGTACTTCGTGGTGGCGGCCACGCTGCACGACATCATCCGGCGCTTCAAGTCCGCCAAGTTCGGCAGCCGCGACCCCGTGCGCACCGCCTTCGACACCTTCCCCGACAAGGTGACGCCCCCGCCCCCAGCGCGTGTCCCCCCCCCGCGCCGCGTCCCCGCATCGCGTCGCTGCGCCGTGCTGCCTCCCCAAACCACGTCCCCCTCCCACGTCCCAGCGCCCAGCCGTGTCCCCGTGTCCCGTCCCGTGTCCCCGTCCCGTGTCCCTGTGTCCCGCGTCCCCGTCCCGTGTCCCCGTGTCCCGTGTCCCCGTGCCGTGTCCCCGTGCCGTGTCCCCGAGCGGTGTGTCCCCCCCCCACAGGTGGCCATCCAGCTCAATGACACCCACCCCTCCCTGGCCATCCCCGAGCTGATGCGGATCCTGGTGGACGAGGAGCAGCTCACCTGGGACAAGGTGGGACACGCAGGGGGGGACGCAGAGCGGGGACCCCACGGGCAGGGGGTCCCCTAAGGCCACGGGTCACCCGGGGTCTGGTTTTCCCCAGGGAGGGGGTGCTGTGGGGCAGGGGGACCCCCAGATGTGGGGTGCTATGGGGCAGGGGGTCCCCTAGGGAGGGGATGCTGTAGGGATGGGGCTCCCCGGACCCGGCTTCCCCCCCCGCCCCCGGGACGGGGTGTCCCCAGGCTGGAGCGCCGTGGGTCCAGGGCGCTGTGGGGCAGCCCCCCCACGTGCGGCGTCCCCCAGGCGTGGGACGTGACGGTGCGGACCTGCGCGTACACCAACCACACGGTGCTGCCCGAGGCGCTGGAGCGATGGCCCGTCCACCTGCTCGAGGCGCTGCTGCCGCGGCACCTCGAGATCATCTACGAGATCAACCAGCGCTTCCTCGACGTGCGTCCCCCCCGCGGGCTGGGGGGAGATGGGGGGGGGCGTGGGGCCAGGATGGCGGGGTCCTTGGGGAGCGGATGGGGGGAGCGGGGTACGTGGACACCTGGGTCCTTCGGGGTGGATGGGTCCCTGGGGGGGCACGTGGGGGGCAGAGGGGTCCTGGACACCTGGGTCCCCATGGGGGGGTGGATGGGTCCCTGGGGGGGCACGTGGGGGGCAGAGGGGTCCTGGACACCTGGGTCCCCCATGGGGCTGCCATGGGTGGGGTGGTCCCCCCAGACACCTGGGTCCTTGGGTGGCGGAGGGGTCCCTGGAGGGTGGGGGGCAATGTGGGGCAGGTGGGTCCCGGATGCCTGGGTGCCCCCCCCCCCGGACGCCTGTGTCCCCCCGCAGCGGGTCTACGCCAGCTTCCCCGGGGACCACGATCGGCTGCGGCGGATGTCGCTGGTGGAGGAAGGCGCCGTCAAGCGCATCAACATGGCGCATCTCTGCATCGTGGGCTCCCACGCCGTCAACGGCGTCGCCCGCATCCACTCCGACATCCTCAAGAACAGCGTGTAGGGCCCCCCCCCGCGGCCCCCTGTCCCTCCGTCCGTCTGTCCCTGCCGCGGCTCTCTGTCTTCTCCCGGCGTCATCCCTGTCCCGTCTGTGTCCCCATCCCCATTGCTGTGGGTCCCCGTGGCTGTGGGTCCCTGTCCCCGTGGGTCCCCGTCCCCATCCCTGTGGGTCCCCACGGCCGTGGGTCCCTGTTGCCGTGGGTCCCCATCCCTGTGGGTCCCCATCCCTGTGGGTCCCTGTGGCCGTGGGTCCCCGTCCCCATCGCTGTGGGTCCCCATCCCTGTGGGTCCCCATCCCTGTGGGTCCCCGTGGCCGTGGGTCCCTATTGCTGTGGGTCCCCGTTCCCATGGGTCCCCGTCCCCATCCCTGTGGGTCCCCATCCCTGTGGGTCCCTATTGCTGTGGGTCCCCGTCCCCATCGCTGTGGGTTCCCATCTCTCTGGGTCCCCATGCCTGTGGGTCCCCGTGGCCGTGGGTCCCTGTCCCCGTGGGTCCCTGTCCCCGTGGGTCCCCGTCCCCGTGGGTCCCCACGGCCGTGGGTCCCTGTGGGTCACCGTGGGTTCCCACCCGCCCCATGGCGGTGGGTGGCCGTGGGTCGGTGTCCCCCCCCCACGTGGGTGCATCCCCCGGGGCAGGTTCAAGGATTTCTACGAGCTGGAGCCCCACAAGTTCCAGAACAAAACCAACGGGATCACGCCCCGGCGCTGGCTGCTGCTCTGCAACCCGGGGCTGGCCGAGGTCATCGCCCAGGTGGGGACGGGAGGGGGGGTCCCATGGGGTCCCTGGGGGGCTGGGGGGGCCCTGAGGGTCCTCTGCGGTTCCTGGGGTGCTACGGGGTTCCCCCAGGGTGCTATAGAGGGGTCCCTGGGGGGGCTAGGGGCGTCCCGGAGGGTCCTCTAAGGGTCCCCTGGGGGGCTGGGGGGGCCCCTGGGGTGCTATGGGGGGGGGCCTAGAGAGTTACAGGGGTCCCTGAGGGTCCCCTGGGGTGCTGCAGGGGTGCTGTGGGGTGCCGTGGGGGTGGGTGCCCCATGTCCCCCCTTGGCCCCCCCCCCAGCGCATCGGGGAGGATTTCGTGGCTGACCTGGACCAGCTCCAGAAGCTCCGCAACTTCGTGGATGACGAGAGCTTCATCCGGGACGTGGCCAAGGTCAAGCAGGTACTGGGGGGGCACGGGGGGGCACGAGGGGCTGGGGGGGCCGGGGCGCCGTGGGGACATCAAGGGCTGCAGGATACGGGGGGTGATGGGGGGGCAGTGGGGGTCCCTGGGGGGCTATGGGGTCCCTGGAAGGGGTATGGGGGGTCCCAGAGAGGTTATGGGGGTCCCTCGGGGGGGGGGCTTATGGAGTCATGGGTTGACTTATGGGGGTCTCTGGGGCACTTAGAGGGTCCCTGGGAACTTACAGGGGGGTCTCTGGGGGACTTAGGGGATCCCTGGGGGGCTTCAGGGGTCCCTGGGAACTTACAGGGGGTCTCTGGGGGACTTAGGGGATCCCTGGGGGCCTTCTGGAGGTCTCAGGGGGGTTTATGGGGTCTGGGGGGGCTTCTGGGGTCCATGGGGGACTTACGGGGGTTCCAGGAACTGAAAGGGATCCCTGGGGGGCTTATGGGGTCAGGGGTGGGATGTAGGGGTGATGGGGGGACGGGGGATGCCGCAGGGACACGGGGGGCTCTGGGGGGTCCCGGCCGGGTGCCCACCCCCGTGCTCCCCCCCCAGGAGAACAAGCTGAAGTTCGCGGCGTTCCTGGAGAAGGAATCCGGGGTGCGGGTGAACCCCGCGTCCCTCTTCGACATCCAGGTCAAGCGGATCCACGAGTACAAGCGGCAGCTGCTCAACTGCCTCCACGTCATCACCCTCTACAACCGTGAGCGGGACCCCCCCCACCTCCAGGGACCCCCCCACCCGGGGACCCGGGCGTCCGGGCCCCCCTCCAGGGCCCTCCCCCCTGATTTGGGGTCCCCCCCCTCCCCAGGGATCAAGAAGGAGCCCAACAAACCCTTCGTGCCCCGAACCGTCATGATCGGGGGCAAGGTGAGGGGCTGGGGGGGGGGCTCTGAGGGGTCCTATGGGGTCCCGGGGTGCTCCTGGGGGGGGATCAGAGGGGTCCTATGGGGACTTGGGGGGGGTCATAGGGGTCCCAGAGAGGTCCCAGGGGGTCCTATGGGGATTTGGGGGGCTCGCAGGGGGTCTTGGGGTGCTCATGGGGGAGCCCAGAGGGGTGCCGGGGGGGCCTGTAGGGATTTGGGGGACTCCCAGGGGTCCCTGAGGGAATTGGGGGGGTCAGGGGGGTCCTGGTGACCTTAGGGGGACTGGGGGGGCTCTCGGGTCACCCTGTGGGGGTTTGGGGGGTCCCTTGGTGGTCCCAGGGGTCCCTATAGGGACCTGGGGGGGGGTCAGGGGGGTCCTGGTGATCTTAGGGGGACTGGGGGGACTCTCGGGTCACCCTGTGGGCGTTTGGGGGCTCCCAGGGGTCCCTATAGGGCCTGGGGGGGGGTCAGGGGGGTCCCAGGGGTCCCCTGGGTGGGTGCGGGGGGGTGACCCCCCCTTTGTGCCCCCCCCAGGCAGCCCCCGGGTACCACATGGCCAAGATGATCATCAAGCTGGTGACCTCCATCGGGGACGTGGTCAACCAGGACCCGGCCGTGGGCGACCGCCTCAAGGTCCTTTTCCTGGAGAACTACCGCGTCTCCCTGGCCGAGAAGGGTAGGGGTCCCCCAAAACCCCCCCGCACCCCAAAACCCCCCCGGACCCCCCCGAACCACCCCCCGCACCCCGAAACCCACCCGGACCCCCCCGAACCACCACCCCTGCGTCCCCAAACCTCCCCCTGCACCCCCAAACTGCTTCCTGGAGAACCACCGTTGAGAAGGGTTGGGGTCCCCCAAAACCCTGGGTACCCCGATATTGCCCCAGACGCCCCAACACCACTCCGGTGCCAGCCTGGTACTGCCCTGGGAGCCCCAGTATTGCTCCGTGCATCCCAATATGACTCCAGTACGGCCCTGGGCACCCCAATAATGCCCCGATACCACCCTGGGCACCCCAATATCGCCCTGGCCATGCCAGTGCTGCCCTGGTACTACCCTGAGCACCCCAATGTTGCCCTGGGCACCCCAATACTGCCCTGGTACCACCCCGAGTGCCCCAATATTGCCCTGGGCACCCCAATACTGCCCCGATACCACCCTGAGCACCCCAATATCGCCCTGGCCACGCCAGTGCTGCCCTGGTACCACCCTGAGCACCCCAATATTGCCCTGGGCACCCCAATACGGCCCTGGTACCACCCCGAGTGCCCCAATATTGCCCTGGGGACCTCAATACCACCCTGGTATGGCCCTGGGCACCCCATTATGCCCCCACACACCCCAATACCACCCTGCTACCACCCTAGGCACCCCAATATCGCCCTGGGCACCCTGATACCACCCTGGTACGGCTCTGGGCACCTCAATACTGCCCTGGTATCACCCTGGGCACCCCATTATGCCCCCCCACAACCCAATACCACCCTGCTACCACCCTGAGCACCCCAATACTGCCCTGGGCACCCCAATACTGCCCTGGTACCACGTTGAGTGCCCCAATATCACCCTGGGCACCCCAGTACTGCCCTGGGCACCCCAATACTGCCCTGGTACTACCTTGAGTGCCCCAATATCACCCTGGGCACCCCAATACTGCCCTGGGCACCCCAATACTGCCCTGGTACCACCTTGAGTGCCCCAATATCACCCTGGGCACCCCAGTACTGCCCTGGGCACCCCAATACTGCCCTGGTACTACCTTGAGTGCCCCAATATCACCCTGGGCACCCCAATACTGCCCTGGGCACCCCAATACCACTCTGGTATGGCCCTGGGCACCCCAGCACTGCCCTGGTATCACCCTGCACACCCCATTATGCCCCCACGCACCCCAATACCGCCCTGGTATGGCCCTGGGCACCCCATTATGCCCCCACGCACCCCAATACCACCCTGGTATCACCCCGAGTGCCCCAATATCGCCCTGGGCACCCCAATACTGCCCTGGTACCACCTTGAGTGCCCCAATATCACCCTGGGCACCCCAATACTGCCCTGGTACCACCTTGAGTGCCCCAATATCACCCTGGGCACCCCAGTACTGCCCTGGGCACCCCAATACTGTCCTGGTACTACCTTGAGTGCCCCAATATCACCCTGGGCACCCCAATACTGCCCTGGGCACCCCAATACCACTCTGGTATGGCCCTGGGCACCCCAGCACTGCCCTGGTATCACCCTGCACACCCCATTATGCCCCCACGCACCCCAATACCGCCCTGGTATGGCCCTGGGCACCCCATTATGCCCCCACGCACCCCAATACCACCCTGGTATCACCCCGGGCGCCCCAATATCGCCCTGGGCACCCCGATGCCGGCCCGGTACGGCCCTGGGCACCCCAACGCCACGGCCCCCGCGTCCCGCAGTGATCCCGGCGGCCGACCTGTCGGAGCAGATCTCGACGGCGGGGACGGAGGCCTCGGGGACGGGGAACATGAAGTTCATGCTGAACGGGGCGCTGACCATCGGGACGATGGACGGGGCCAACGTGGAGATGGCGGAGGAGGCGGGCGAGGAAAACCTCTTCATCTTCGGCATGCGGGTGGAGGACGTCGAGGCCCTCGACCGTCAGGGGTGGGTGGCAGCCGGGGTGGGGGGGGGCTGGGACCCCACTGCACCCCTACGGGCCCCATCGCTCCCCCCGTGGGGAGCAGGGACCCTACGGCACCCCGGTGCTGTCGACGGCACCCGTCGAAACCCCGGGGTGCCCTGGGACCCCCTTGCACCCCAGAGGTGCCCATTGCACCCCCATGGTAACCGGGGTCCCCCATAGCTCCCCACGGCACCCAGGGTCTCCCTATAGCTCCCTATGGCACCCAGGACCCCCCGTGGCTCCCCCCGGCACCCAGGACCCCCCATGGCACTCCACAGCATCCAGGACCCCCCCTAGCTCCCCACGGCACCCAGAGTCTCCCTATAGCTCCCTATGGCACCCAGGACCCCCCGTGGCTCCCCACGGCACCCAGGACCCCCCATGGCACCCAGGGCTCCCTATAGCTCCCCACGGCACCCAGGACCCCCCATGGCACCCCACGCCACCCAGGGCCTCCCTATAGCACCCAAGGCCTCCCTAGAGCCCCCCTTGGCACTCAGGACCCCCCATAGCTCCCTATAGCACCCAAGGCCTCCCTAGAGCCCCCCTTGGCACCCAGGACCCCCCGTAGCTCCCTATGGCACCCAGGGCCTCCCTAGAGCCCCCCTTGGCACCCAGGCCCCCCCGTGCCCCCCGCCCGGGGCTGACGGTGCTGTGCAGGTACTGCGCCCGCGATTACTACGAGCGGCTGCCGGAGCTGCGCCAGGCGGTGGATCAGCTCAGCAGCGGCTTCTTCAGCCCCCGCCAGCCCGACCTCTTCCGAGACATCGTCAACATGCTCATGAACCACGACAGGTCCGGGGGGGCGGCGCCGGGGGGGCAACGCCTGGGTCCCCTTTGCGGTGGGGGGGCCGCACGCCTGGGTCCCCTTTGCGGTTGGGGGTCCCAGCGCCTGGGTCCACTGGGAGGTGGGGAGGGGTGTCCCGGGGTGATGGAGGACCTGGGGTCGGGGGGGTTGGAGTTGGGGGGGGGCTGGGATGCTGGGGTCCCCTTTGCGGTGGGGGGGCCGCACGCCTGGGTCCCCTTTGCGGTGGGGGGGCCGCACGCCTGGGTCCCCTTTGCGGTTGGGGGGCCCAGCGCCTGGGTCCCCGGGAGGTGGGATGGGGGGTCCCTGGATGATGGAGGACCTGGGGTCAGGGGGGGTTGGAGTTGGGGGGGGGCTGGGATGCTGGGGTCCCCTTTGTGGTGGGGGGGCCACATGCCTGGGTCCCCTTTGCGGTGGGGGGGCCACACGCCTGGGTCCCCTTTGCGGTGGGGGGGCCGCACGCCTGGGTCCCCTTTGCAGTGGGGAGGGGTGTCCCTGGGTGACGGAGGACCTGGGTTCGGGGGGGTTGGAGTTGGGGGGGGGCTGGGATGCTGGGGTCCCCTTTGCGGTGGGGGGGCCGCACGCCTGGGTCCCCTTTGCGGTTGGGGGTCCCAGCGCCTGGGTCCACTGGGAGGTGGGGAGGGGTGTCCCGGGGTGATGGAGGACCTGGGGTCGGGGGGGTTGGAGTTGGGGGGGGGCTGGGATGCTGGGGTCCCCTTTGCGGTGGGGGGGCCGCACGCCTGGGTCCCCTTTGCGGTTGGGGGGCCCAGCGCCTGGGTCCCCGGGAGGTGGGATGGGGGGTCCCTGGATGATGGAGGACCTGGGGTCAGGGGGGGTTGGAGTTGGGGGGGGGCTGGGATGCTGGGGTCCCCTTTGCGGTGGGGGGGCCACACGCCTGGGTCCCCTTTGCGGTTGGGGGGCCCAGCGCCTGGGTCCCCGGGAGGTGGGATGGGGGGTCCCTGGGTGATGGAGGACCTGGGTTCGGGGGGGTTGGAGTTGGGGGGGGGCTGGGATGCTGGGGTCCCCTTTGTGGTGGGGGGGCCACATGCCTGGGTCCCCTTTGCGGTGGGGGGGCCACACGCCTGGGTCCCCTTTGCGGTTGGGGGTCTCAACACCTGGGTCCGCTGGGAGGTGGGGAGGGGTGTCCCGGGGTGATGAAGGACCTGGGGTCGGGGGGGTTGGAGTTGGGGGGGGGCTGGGATGCTGGGGTCCCCTTTGCGGTGGGGGGGCCGCACGCCTGGGTCCCCTTTGCGGTTGGGGGGGCCACACGCCTGGGTCCACTTTGCGGTTGGGGGTCTCAACGCCTGGGTCCGCTGGGAGGTGGGGAGGGGTGTCCCGGGGTGATGGAGGACCTGGGGTCGGGGGGGTTGGAGTTGGGGGGGGGGCTGGGATGCTGGGGTCCCCTTTGCGGTGGGGGGGCCGCACGCCTGGGTCCCCTTTGCGGTTGGGGGGGCCACACGCCTGGGTCCACTTTGCGGTTGGGGGTCTCAACGCCTGGGTCCGCTGGGAGGTGGGGAGGGGTGTCCCGGGGTGATGAAGGACCTGGGGTCGGGGGGGTTGGAGTTGGGGGGGGGCTGGGATGCTGGGGTCCCCTTTGTGGTGGGGGGGCCACATGCCTGGGTCCCCTTTGCGGTGGGGAGGGGTGTCCCTGGGTGACGGAGGACCTGGGTTCGGGGGGGTTGGAGTTGGGGGGGGGCTCAGATGCTGGGGCCCCCTTCGCTGTGGGGCCCAGACACCTGGGTCCCCCCTGACCCCCCGTATCCGTGCCCCCCCCCCCCCAGGTTTAAGGTGTTTGCGGACTACGAGGCTTATGTCAAGTGCCAGGAGAAAGTCAGCGCTCTCTACAAGGTGGGGACCCCCCAAAAGGGACCCCCCCAAAAGGGGCCGCCCCCAGAGACCTTGGAGGTGGAGGGAGTCTAAGGGGGGTGTCCCCAAAAGCCCAGGGAGGTGATGGGGGGGTCTTGGGGCGGTGGGGGTGGGACACAGAGGGGTCTCAGAGGGGACAGCAAGATGTAGGAAGGGATGGAGGGGTCCGGGGGGGTCCCCAAAACCCTGGAGGGGTGACCCCTAGACCCCAGGGAGGAGGTGATGGGGGGTCCGGGGGGGTCCCCAAATCCCCATGGGGACAGATGGGGAGGCACAAAGGGGTCCAGGGGGGTCTGGGAGGAGACAGCAGGATGCAGGAGGGGATGGGGGGGTCCAGGGGGCTCCCCAAGGGGTCCGGGGGGATATTTGGGGGTGCGGCCCCCCCCGAACCCACTCTCCCCCCCCCAGAACGCGCGGGAGTGGACGCGGATGGTGATCAGGAACGTGGCGGCGTCCGGGAAGTTCTCCAGCGACCGGACCATCGCCCAGTACGCCCGGGAGATCTGGGGGGCCGAGCCCACCCGCCACCGCATCCCCGCCCCCGACGAGCCCCGCGAGTAGCCCCCCCAAACGCCAGGGTCCCCCCCAAACGCCAGGGTCCTCCCCTCCCAGACCCCACTATGTGCTTAGACCCCCCCCCCCAAATCCCACCCTATACTGATAGGGGTGGGGGTCCCCCTACAACTGGCCTGGGCGTGCCCCCCCCACAGGCCGGGGTCCCCACGGACCCTGCTGCGTGCTTTGACACCCCCCCCCCCGAAATCCCACCCCGTGGTAATTGGGGGACTCGGGGGGGGTCCGTCCGTGTCCCCCCCCAGCCAGCCCGGATGCCTGGGTCCCTCGTGGGGGACCCCACCTGCTGTTTGGGGCTCATTTGGGGTTTTTTAAAAATAGTCATTTTTAATTTATTGGGGGAGGTGATCCCTTCTCCCCACCCCCCGCTGCGGGAACTGGGTGTGGCCCAGTGGCCTTACTGGGAGAACTGGGGTGGGGGGGTGCTGATGGTGCCCCCCCTCCCAAAATAAAGAAAATAAAGGAAAATAAAGAAAATTAAGGAAATTAAAGGAATTAAAGAAATTAAGGAAAGTAAGTTTTTTCTCTTGTCTTCTTCCCCTGTCCGCCTGGGTCCCCTGGGGGGGGGTGTCAGCAGAGCACCCAGGTGTCCGGGCTCCCCCCACCCCAAATCACCAGCAGCTGGGGGGGGTGGGGGTGCCCCCCTCATTAGCAGCTGCTGCTCATGAGCCCTAATTAGCCTGGATGGGGCCCGGATGCCTCGGGGGGGGGCGGGCAGAAGGTCAGTGGGGAAAATTGGGGTGGGATGTCGCCAAAATTGTGCCCTTAGGGGGGGCAGTGGGGGGTCCTGGACGCCTGGGTCCCTTGGGGGGGGCTGACGGGGTGGGGGGGCGGATTTCCGGGACCCCCCCCCCCCCAAGGGGACCCAGGAGTCCGGATGCAGGCGGGGTGGGGCGCGTTTGTCACCGCGGGGGGGGGGGCGGGTCCCGGTTTCACCGCGTGGGTTCTGCTTCCCACGCTGGGGGGGGGGTGTCTGCAAATCCCCCCCCAAATGTTGGGTGTCCCCACAGCCCCCCCCCCCCCTTCCATGGACAGGAGGGGACCCAGGCGTTCGGGGTGGGGTGGGGCTGGGTTTGACCCCCCGGGGGGGGCGGGGGGGGATTTGGGGTGTTTGAGGGGGATTTGGAGGGGCTCGGGGCGGATTTGGGGTGCCGGGGGGGGTATTGGTGGGGCTTCAAGGGGGATTTAGGGGGTCTGGGGGGTCCCTGGGGGGGGTAGTCGGGAAGGTTGGGGGGGGGGTATTTGCGCACACCACCCCCCCCCCCCGGGGCGGTCCCGGCCGCCGCGTTTCTGTTTAACCACAAACCACTTCCCCCCCCCGGACCCCCCCACCCCCCCGGCCCCGCCCTTCCCCCCGGGCCCCGCCCCCGCCCCCCCCGTGTCCTCCCGCCACCGCCGCGGCCGCTGGAGCAGGTGGGTCCGTGCTGGGGGGGCGGGGGGGGGTCGGAGCGAGCGGTGGGAGAGTGCGGGACCCCCCGGTGGGAGAGTGCGGGACCCCCCGGGTGTCCCCCCCAGAGCCCCGGCCCCGTGCTCCCAGTGCCTCAGGGTACCCCCGTCCCAGTGCTCCCAGTGCCCCAGGGTACCCCCATCCCAGAGCTCCCAGGGTACCCCCGTCCCAGTGCTCCCAGTGCCCCAGGGTACCCCCGTCCCAGAGCTCCCAGTGCCTCAGGGTACCCCCATCCCAGTGCTCCCAGTGCCCCAGGGTACCCTCGTCCTAGTGCTCCCACTGCCCCTCATCCCAGTGCTCCCAGTGCCTTGGGATACACCCGGCCCAGTGCTCCCAGTACCCCAGGGTACTGTCATCCCAGTGCTCCCAGTGCCCCCCATCCCAGTACCCCAGGGTACCCTCGTCCCTGTGCTCCCAGTACCCCAGGGTACCCCCGTCCCAGTGCTCCCAGTCCCAGTGCTCCCAGTTCCTCCTGCACCCCCCATCCCAGCGCTCCCAGTGCCCCCCCCCCCATCCCAGTGCTCCCAGTATGGGAAGCTGGGGGCACCACCCCACCAGCCCCGACTTGGGCCAGTCCCAGCCAAGAGGCTCAAAGGGGGGGTCCGGGCGCTGCCCCCCAATATCGCCCGTCCCTCCCAGTTCCTCCCAGTCCCCCCCCACACCCCCTTACTGGGACGACTCCGGAACTGGTGGGGCAGGAAGCGAAGCCTTATCGGGGTGAGCAGGACCGGGGGGGGGGGTTGGGGGTGCGGGGGGGGTTGGAGCCCCCCAGCCCTGTGCAAGGGTTGTGCAAGAGCTTGTGCAAGTGCACGTCCGGGGCGAGGGGGGGGTGACAGCATGGGGACCCCCCCAGCACCCCCAAAAGGAGACCCCCCGGGCCAGGGAGCCCCCCCAGGACACCCTGGGACCCCCAAACCGGGACCCCCAGGACCCCCAAACTGGTACCAGGGCACCCCCGGGGGACACCCAGGACCCCCCAACTCCCGGTTTTGGGGGTGCCAGCGGGGACGTGGGTGTTGACCCCCCCCCGCCCCCTTCCTCCAGGAGCGCGGGGCCGGGGGGTCCCCGAGTTTTGGGGTCCCACCATGAGCTGCACCCTGGACCTGGATCAGGGCCCCACGCTGGACGAGCTGCTGCAGGGCTGCATCGCCGCCTTCGGTCGGGGGGGCCGGGTTCGGGGGGGGGCCCTGAGGTTTGGGGGGGGGCCTGGGGGCTGGGGGGCTCGGGGGGGCATTTGGGGGGCCCCCCGGGCTTGGGGTCTCTGGGAGGGTCTGTCGGATGTGGGGGGACGGCTGTGGGTTTGGGAGTCCCTTGGACTGGGGGGGGCCCAACGGTGTCTTTGGGGTAGGTGGGGGGGGGTGTGGGGGGGTCCCCGTTATTGGGATCTCTGGGGGGGTCCCTGGGATTTGGGGTCTTTGGGGGGGCTTTGCTGGGACTGGGGATGCTGGGTGGTCTCTGGGCCTGGGGGGGGTGGGGGTCCTAGGGGACACTTGGGGGTCCCGGGGGGTGACGCAGCCCTGGCCCCCCCCCAGACGCGCAGGGGAAGGTGCGGGACCCCCACCTCGTCCGGCTCTTCCTCATGATGCACCCCTGGTACCTGCCCCCCGCCGAGCTGGCCGACAAGCTGCTGCACATATATCCTTGGGGACCCCCCGGCCCCCCCAAGCCCCCTGGGATCCCCCAGGACCCCCCAGGACCCCCCAGATCCCTGGGACCCCCCCAACCCCTGAGACCCCCGGCCCAGCTGCTGCCCATTTATCCTTGGGGACCCCCCGGCCCCCCAAACCCCTCCGGGATCCCCCAGACCCCTGGGACCCCCCCAACCCCTGAGACCCCCAGCCCAGCTGCTGCCCATATATCCTTGGGGACGCCCACCCATAGCCCCCCCAAACCCTTGGGGCCCCCCATAGCCCCCTAAAACCTTCGGGACCCCCCCCCGGGACATCCCGAACCCCTGGGACCCCCCCAAGGCCCCCCCAACCCCCTGGGAACCCCCTGGGACTCCTCAAACCCCCTGGAACCTCCCATAGCCCCCAAAACACCTGGGACCCCCCGTAGACCCCGTGGGACCCCCTGAAACCCTGGGACCACCCCATAGCCCCCCAAAACCCCGGGACCCCGCATAGCCCCCCCCAGCACAGGTTCCTTGACACCCCCCCACCATCGAGGAGTCGGGGGGCTCGGACGAGGGCCCCTCCCTGTGCCTCAAAATCAGCCACCTTGTCCGGTGAGTGAACCCCCCCCGGGACCCCCAGACCCCCGGGACCCCCAAACCTCTGGGGAACCCAGGCACCTCCCTGGCACCCCGTAGCCCCCCATAGCCCCCCCCCAGCCCCCCTGGGACCCTCTAGACCTTCTCTGGGGACCCCATAGCTCCCCCTGGGACCCCAAAAAAACCCTTTAGGGACCCCATGGACCCCCTGGACCCCCTTTGAGGACCCCATAGCCCCCCTGGGACCCCCTTGACCTTCTCTGGGGACTCCAAAGCCCCCCTGGGACCCCAACCCCCCCCTTTGGGGACTCCATAGCCCCCCCATAGCCCCCCTGGGACCCTCTAGACCCCCTTTGAGGACCCCAACCCCCCCCATTAGGGACCCCACGCCCCCCCGGGGACCCCGCAAATCCCCTTGGGGACCCCATAGCCCCCCCGGGACCCCCTAGACCTTCTCTGGGGACCCCAAAGCCCCCCTGGGACCCCCCAAAAACCCTTTAGGGATGCCATAGCCCCCCCGGTACCCCCTCTGGGGCCCCCCCAGCCCCCACCGACCCCCTGGCCCCCCCGCTGCCCCCCCAGGTACTGGGTGCGGGCCTTTCCGGGGGAGCTGGCCGGGGACCCCGAGCTGCTGGGCCGGATCCGGGTGCTGCGGGAGGCGCTGGGCCGGGGGGCCGGGGGGGACCCCGACACCCGCATCGACCTCGACAGCCTGTACGTGGGGCCGGGGGGCACGGGGGGGGGCGTGCACAAGGCGTGTGCAGGCGTGGGGACACGCGTGTGTGGGCGAGGTGCGTGCACGGGGACACGGGCGGGCGTGCACGCGGTGCGCGTGTGCAAAGGGTGTGAGCACGCACGGGGAGGTGGGTGCACACACGAGGCGTGTGCGTGCAGAGGGACACGGGGGGGTGTGCACAGGGACGGGCACGTGCGCACGAAGCATGTGTGTGCCCAGGGACAGGGCTGTGTGCACGGTGAGGGGGGGTGTGTGTGCACAGGGACACAAGTGTGTGCACAAGGTGTGACCATGCGCAGGGACAGGCATGTCTGCATGGAGCGTGCGTGCACAGGGACACGGCTGTGTGCACAAGGATGGGGGGGGTGTGTGTGAGGTGTGTGCGTGCATGAGGACGGGGGTGTGTGTGCGTGCACAGGGACATGGAGATGTGCGTGCACAGGGTCATGGCTGCGTGCACAAGGATGGGTGTGTGTGTGCATGTGGTGTGTGCGTGCACAGGGACACGGCTGCGTGCACAGAGCGTGGTGAATGCACGGGGACGGGGCTGCGTGCAAGGAGCGCGTGCGCGCCCAGGGACACGGGGCGTGTGCACGTGCGCGTGCAAAGCCCCCTGAGCGCGTGTGCGCGTGTGTGGGGCGCAGGCCGGCGCCGCCGGAGGGGGAGCAGGAGGAGCCGCCCCCCCGGCCCCCCACCCAGCGCAAAACCTCGCTGCTGCTGGATCACCTGGAGGCGGCCGAGCTGGCCGAGCACCTCACCCACCTGGAGCACCGCGCCTTCGCCCGCGTCCACGTGAGCGCAACGCCCCTCGCACGCTCGCGTGCGACACCCGCACCCGTCCCCAGCCATCGCACGCCCCCGGGACGGGTCCCCCTCCGTTGCACGCCCTCGTGCAAGACCCAGACGGGTTCCCCTCCGTCGCACGGCCCTGGGACGGATCTCCCTCCCTTGCACACCCCTGGGGTGGGTTCCCCTCCGTTGCACGCCCGCGTGCGAAACCCAGACGGGTTCCCGTCCATTTCACACCCCTGGGGCGGGTCCCTTCTCCATTGCACGCCGTCGTGCGAGACCCACATGGGTCGCCAACCATCGCGCACCCCTGGGCTGGGTCTCCTCTCCCTTGCACACCCCTGGGCTGGGTCCCCCTCCGTCGCATGTCCCCCACGCAAGGCCGCGACGGGTGCCCCTCCGTTGCACGCACACGTGCAAGACCCAGACGGGTCCCCTCTCCCTTGCACGCCCCTGGGCTGGGTCCCCCTCCATCGCACACCCCCCGTGCAAGACCCACGGGGTCCCCTTCTCCCCCGCGCGCCCCTGGGATGGCTCCCCTCTCCCTCGCATGCCCTCGCGCGTGGCGGGCCCGCTCCCCGCCGTGTCGCACGCCCGCGTGCGAGGGCCGCGTGCGCGCAGTTGCAGGATTACCGCAGCTTCGCCCGGCGCGGCTGTGCCGCCGGCAGCCCGGCCCTGCAGCGTGTCATCGCCCTCTCCAACGGGGTCTCCCGCTGGGTGCAGCTGCTGGTGCTGAGCCCCCCCGCGCCCCCCCAGCGCGCCCGCGTCCTCACCCGCTTCCTCCACGTCGCACAGGTGACCCACGGCCGGCCCCATAGCCCCAAAGCCCTGCCCCACGGCTGGCCCCATAGCCCCCAAGTCCTTCTCCGTGGCCGGCCCCATAGCCCTGCCCTATGGCCAGCCCCATAGCTCTGCCCCACAGCTGGCCACATAGCCCTGTAGCAGTGCCCCATGGCCGGCCCCGTAGACCCATAGTGCTGCCCCGTGGCTGGCCCACAGCCCTGCCCCATGGCCGGCCCCATAGACCCACAGCCCTGCCCCAAGGCCAGCCCCATAGACCCATAGTGCTGCCCCGTGGCTGGCCCCACAGCCCTGCCCCATGGCCAGCCCCATAGACCCACAGCCCTGCCCCATGGCCAGCCCCATAGACCTATAGTGCTGCCCCATGGCCAGCCCCATAGACCCATAGTGCTGCCCCGTGGCTGGCCCCACAGCCCTGCCCCATGGCCAGCCCCATAGACCCATAGTGCTGCCCCATGGCCGGCCCCGTAGACCCATAGTGCTGCCCCATGGCCAGCCCCATAGACCCACAGCCCTGCCCCATGGCTGGCCCCACAGCCCTGCCCCATGGCAGGCCCCATAGACCCACAGCCCTGCCCCATAGCAATGCCCCCCAGCCCTGACCCACACCCCCCCCCCAGAGGCTGCTGGAGCTGCGCAACTTCAACACACTGATGGCGGTGGTGGGGGGGCTGGGGCACGGCTCCATCACCCGCCTGCGCCAGACCCTCGCCCTGCTGCCCCCCGACGTCACCAAGGTGTGCCTGGGGGGCACGGGGGGGTCCTGGGGGGCTCCTGGGGGGTCCTGGGGGGCACGTGGCGGTCCTGGGAGGGTCCTAAGGAGGTCCTGGGGGGCACATGGGGGTCCTGGGGCGTCCTGGGAGGCACACGGGGGTCCTGAGGGGGTCCTAGGGAGGTCCTGGGGGGCACACGGGGGTCCTGGGGCGTCCTGGGAGGCACACGGGGGTCCTGGGGGGGTCCTAGGGAGGTCCTGGGGGGCACACGGGGGTCCTGGGGCGTCCTGGGAGGCACACGGGGGTCCTGGGGGGGTCCTAGGGAGGTCCTGGGGGGCACACGGGGGTCCTGGGGCGTCCTGGGGGGCACATGGGGGTCCTGGGGGGGTCCTAGGGAGGTCCTGGGGGGCACATGGGGGTCCTGGGGCGTCCTGGGAGGCACATGGGGGTCCTGGGGGGGTCCTAGGGAGGTCCTGGGGGGCACATGGGGGTCCTCGGGGTTGGTCCTGGGGGGGTCCTGGGGGACGGGGGGGACAATCACCCCCCCCAGCCCTGCTCAGCTCTAAACCGTCCCCCCTGCCTGTGTCCCCCCCCCCTCGACCTCGTGTCCCCCCACGCCCCCCCGTGCCCCCCCCGGCCCCCCCAGCTGTGGGCACGCCTCTCGGAGGTGGTGGGCTCGGGGGGCAACTACCGGCGGTACCGGGGGCTGCTGGGGGGCGCGGGGGGCGGCGGGGGGTTCCGCCTGCCGGCCCTGGGGGTCCACCTGCGGGACCTGGTGGCGCTGGAGGAGGCGCTGCCAGACTGGGGGGGCCCCGCGCGCCCCCACCCCGCCAAGCTGCAGCAGCGCTTCGCCATCCTGGGGGGACTGCTGGGGGGGGGCGAGCAGGGGCCCCCCGTGCCCGCCGACCCCGACCTGCTCCACCTGCTGACGGTGAGACCCCCGGTGGGGCTGCGCCCCGAAACCCCCCCAGACCTCCCTCTGCACCCCCCAAGCCCCCCCAGGCCTCCTTCTGCACCCAACCCCCCCCTGCACCCCCCAAGCCCCCCCAGACCACCCTCTTGCACCCCAAAACCCAAGTCCCCCCAGACGCCCAACCCCTCTTGCACCCCAACCCCCCTGCCCCCCCAGACCTCCCTCTTGCACCTCAAAACCCCCCAAGCCACCCCAGACCCCCAACCCCTCTTGCACCCCGACCTCTCTCTGCACCCCAAGCCCCCTACACCCCCCCCACCCCCCCAGACCTCCCTCTGCACCCCAACCCCCCCCTGCACCCCCTGACCCCCCCTTTGCCCCCCCAGGTCTCCCTGGAGCTGGGGCAGACGGAGGACCAGCTCTACCAGCTCTCGCTGCAGCGTGAGCCTCGCACGCGCTCTCCCGTGAGTGTGCAAAAGCGTGCAACGGGGGGGTGAGTGTGCAGTGGGGGTGTGCAACGGGGGGGCCGTGAGTGTGTGATGGGGTGCATATGTGTGTGCAACGGGGGGGCATGGGTGTGCAACAGGGGGGCGTGAGTGTGCAATGGGTGGGTGTATGCAATGGGGGGTGTGTGCAATGGGGTGCGTGTAGGTGTGCAACAGGGGGGCCGTGAGTGTGCAGTGGGGGTGAGCAAGGGGGGGCCGTGAGTGTGTGATGGGGTACATATGTGTGTGCAACGTGTGGGTGTGCAACGGGGGGCGTGAGTGTGCAACGGAGGGGGGTGTGTGTGCAACGGGGGTGTGTGCAATGGGGTGCATGTGTGTGTGCAACGTGTGGGTGTGCAATGGGGGTCATGGGTGTGCAAGGGGGGCGTGAGTGTGCAACGGAGGGGGGTGTGTGTGCAATGGGGGTGTGTGCAATGGGGTGCATGTGTGTGTGCAACGTGTGGGTGTGCAATGGGGGGCATGGGTGTGCAAGGGGGGTGTGAGTGTGCAGCGGAGGGGTGTGTGTGTGCAATGGGGGTGTGTGCAATGGGGGTGTGTGTGTGTGCAATGGGGTGCATGTGTGTGTGCAACGTGTGGGTGCGCAATGGGGGGGCATGGGTGTGCAATGGGGGGGTGAGTGTGCAATGGGGGGTGTGCACCAGGGGTGTGTGCACAGGGGTGCAACGGGGGGGTGCAACGGGGGGGTGTGGGTTGTGTGTGCAGCACCAGGGGGGTGGGTGTGCAGTGGGGGCTGCAATGGCAGGGTGTGCAATAAGGGGGGGTACAACGCCTTGGGGTGAGTGTGCAACGCGTGGGGGGGTGCGACGGGGGGGGGTGCGACACATGGGGGCAGCGTGCAATGTGGGGGGGGCGTGCAACACCTCGGGGGGGCGTTGGACCCCCGACCTGCCCCTCTATGGGTCTGGGCCCCCCGACCTCTGTGCGTCCCCCCCCAGTCGGAGCCCCCCCCAGCGCTGCCCCCCGTCTGCCCCATGGACGAGTGGGTCCTGCCCGACCCCCCCAAACCCGACCCGGCCCTGCTGCGCGCCCACCTCGAGAGGCTGGTGGAGGTGGGGGGGCTGGGGGGGGCTGGGCATCCCTGGGGGGGCTGGGGGAGTCTCTGAGGGGGTCTCGGGGGGTCTCGGGCCTCTCTGGGGGGGTCAAGAGGCTTCTGGGGGGTCTTGGGGGGGGGGGTCAGGGAGGTTGAGGGTCCCTGCGGGGGTCAGGAGGCATCGGGGGGGGTCTGGGGGTCCCTGGCGGGGGGTGTGTGTCTTGGGTGTCTTTGGGGAGCTGGCGGTCTCTGGGGGGTCCGGGGGGTGATGGGGGGGCTCGGGGGGGGTCAAGAGGCATCTGGGGGGTCTTGGGGGGGGTCTCAGGGGGTCTGGGTGTCCCTGGCGGGGGGATCTTGGGTGTCGTTGGGGAGCTGGGGGTCTCTGGGGGGTCCGGGGGGGTCCGTGGGGTGACGGGGGCCGGGGGGGGCAGTCGATTTTCCGTAACTTCGACGTGGACGGGGACGGCCGGATCTCGCGGGAGGAATTTGGGATCGTCCGGGAGAACTTCCCCCACCTGCAGCTCTTCGGGGACCTGGACACCGACCGGTGGGGACCCCCCCAAACCAGGGACCCCCCCCAGGGACCCCCAACACCCCCAGGGGCCCCCCAGGATGCCCCCCAAACCAGGAACCCCCCAAACCAGGGACACCCCCCCAACGAGGAACATCCCCAGGGGTCCTCACCCCCCCCCGGGACACCCCCAAGCCAGGGAACCCCCAACTAGGGACACCCCCCCCCCCCAGGGATCCTCACCCACCCAGGGACCCCCTCCCCAGGGACTCCCCCCCCAGGGACCCCCAACACCCCCAGGGCCCCCCCCGGGACACCCCCAAACCAGGGACCCCCCCCCCAGGGACCCCCAACACCCCCAGGGCCCCGCCGGGATGGCCCCAAACCAGGGACCCCCCACACAGGGACCCCCCCCAGGGATCCTCACCCACCCAGGGACTCCCCCCCCCCGCGCCCCCGACCCCCCCCCGACCCCCAGGGGCCCTGGTGGCTGGGACCCCCCCACGGACCCCCCCACCTGTGGGGCAGGGACGGCAGCCTGAGCCGGGGGGAGGTCCTGGCCTATTTCCTGCGCTGCAGCGAGGGGCCCCCCCCGCCCCCCCCGGGGCCCCCCCACCACTTCGAGGAGAGCAGCCCCCTGCGCCCCGCGGCCTGCCGCCACTGCCGGCGCCTGGTGAGCGCGCCCTCGCACGCCCCTCGCACGCCCCTCGCACACCTCGCGCCCCTCGCACGCCCCTCGCATGCCCCTCGCACGCCTCGCACACCCCTCACACCTCGTGCCCCTCGTGCACCTCACGCACCCCTCGCGCACCCCTCGTGCCCCCCTCGCACGCCTCGTGCCCCTTGCATGACCTTGCACGCCCCTCACACACCCCCATGCACCTTGCATGCCCCTCGCATGCCCTTGCACGCCTCGTGCCCCTCCCATGGCCTTGCATGCCCCTCGCACACCTCGTGCACCTCGCACACCCCTTGCACACCCCTGGCACACCTCGTGCCCCTCGCATGCCCCTCACGCCTTGTGCCCCTCCCATGGCCTTGCACACCCCTTGCATGCCCCCATGCGCCTTGCGTGCCCCTCGCACACCCCTTGCACACCCAGCGCTCACGTGCACCCAGGACCCTCGTGCCAGGCTCCACGGGGGGGGGTTGCACAGAGCTCAGAGTGCAGCGTGCACAGGGGCGGGGGGTCACGCCTTGCACGTCCTGCCCTGGGCGTGGTTTGCACGAGCATCATGCACAAGGATGGGGGTGCGCACACTTTGCACAGGGAGCGGCGGCGTGCGTGCCTTGCGAGTGTGAGCTGCGGGGTCGGGGGGGGCTTTGCACGAGCGCCTTGCACGAGAGCCGCTTCGTGCCCCTGTGTCGCGGGTGTGCGTTGCACCAGGGCCTTGCACCAGCACCGTGTGGGGAGGGGCCGTTGTGGCCCCCTCACACCAGGGCTTTGCACGAGGAGGGGACTCCTCGCACGGGGACGCCCCCCCTCACCCATCCCCCTCCGGCTCCCCCAGATTTTGGGCCTCCACAAACAGGGGCTGAAGTGCCGCAGTGAGTGGGGGGGCGGGGGGGGCAGTCGGGGGGGGAAAGGGGCCGCGGGGGGGGTCATGGGTGCAAGGTGGGGGTGCACTTGGGGGGGGCTGCCATGGCGGGGTTGTGGGTGCAGTGGGGGGGTGAAGGGGGTCCTGGGGGGTGCAGTGGGGGGGGTGATGGGTGCATTGGGGGGGGTGTGTGTGGGGGGGGGCTTTATGGGTGCAGTGGGGGGGTGATGGGTGCCCTGGGGGTGCCATTGGGGGTTATGGGTGCAATGAGGGGTGCAAGGGGGGGGGTTATGGGTGCAGTGGGGGGGTGATGGGTGCCCCGGGGGTGACATGCCCCCCCCAGCCTGCGGCCTGCGCTGTCACGCCCGGTGCCGGGAGCGGCTGCGCGTCGAGTGTCGCCGTCGCACCCAGAGCGTCGCCGCCGACGCCCCCCCGGGACCCCCGGGACCCCCCCCCCGCTCCTTCAGCTTCTCGCTGCCCCGGCCCCGCCGGTCGTCCCTGTGCCCCCCAGGTGGGACCCCAAACCCCCGGGACCCCCCCCCGACCCTGACCCCCAGGGCACCCGGGCGTCCGAGCCCCTCACGACCCCCGACCCCCCCCCAGAGACCCCCGAGGAGCTGCAGGAGGTGGAGGACGGCGTCTTCGACATCCACCTGTAGACAGGTAATGGGGGGGCCCGGACCCCCGGCTCTCCTCGGGGCGGGGGGGGGGGGGCGGACCCCTGGGGGCCCAGCTGGGGGGCCCGGGCACCTGGGTTCACTGGGGGCCCCCCCCTTTCCGCAGGGTCCCTGGGGGTCCGGCTCTCCCTGACCCCGCTTGACCCCAGGACCCCCCCCCTGCCATGGGGGGGTGGGGGGGGCACTCGGACGCCGGGGTCCCCTCTGCAGCGGGGGGGGATGGGGGGCCTGGACGCCTCCTGGGTCCTCTTTGGGGGGGGGGGGGGGGGACACAACACAGCACTTGTACATCGGAATAAACTCTGTCCGTCTGTCCGTCTGCCTGGGTCCCTTGGGGGGGTGGGGGGGTCAGCAGAGCACCCAGGTGTCCGGGCTCCCCCCACCCCAAATCACCAGCAGCTGGGGGGGTGGGGGGGGTGCCCCCTCATTAGCAGCTGCTGCTCGTGAGCCCTGATTAGTCCGGATGGGGCACGGCTGAGCCCGGATGCCTCACGGGGGGGGGGCACTTGGAGTAGGCTGCAGGACCTGTGGGTACTGGGGGCTCTGGGACCGGTTACACTGGGGGGGGGGGGTCAGGTCTGTGGGGCTCCCCGTGGGGTCTCTATGGGGTGTCTGGGGGAGCCCTGGGGGCGGCTGTGAGACCTCTGGGGGCTCCCTATGGGGCTGGCCATGGGGGTGTCTGGGGGGCAGCTGTGAGACCCCACAGGCTCCCTATAGGGCTGGTTATGGGGGTCCCTATGGGGCGTCTGTGGGGCAGCTGCGAGACCCCGGGGGCTCCCTGTGGGGCTGACCACGGGGGTCCCTGTGGGGTGTCTATGGGGCGTCTGTGGGGCAGCTGCGAGACCCCCGGGGGCTCCCTGTGGGGCTGACCACGGGGGTCCCTGTGGGGTGTCTGTGGGGCAGCTGCGAGACCCCGGGGGCTCGCTGTGGGTCTGGCCGTGGGGGTCCCTATGGGGCGTCTGTGGGGCAGCTGCGAGACCCCGGGGGCTCCCTGTGGGGCTGACC
>JAZGTQ010000338.1:0-159370 GCA_037953605.1 Necrosyrtes monachus
GTAACCAGTGCTCTGTACTCCCATAACTCCTGTAACCAGGGCCCTGCACCCCCAAAACTCCTGTGCAGGGGGTCTTAAACACCTGAAACTCCCCTGCAAGGGGCCCTGCACCCCCAAAACTCCCCTGCAAGGGACCCTGCACCCCCAAAACTCATGTAACCAGGGCCCTGCACCCCCAAAACTCCCCTGAAAAGGGCCCTGCACCCCCAAAACTCATGTAACGAGGGCTCTGTACCCCCAAAACTCCTGTAACCAGTGCTCTGTACTCCCATAACTCCTGTAACCAGGGCCCTGCACCCCCAAAACTCCTGTGCAGGGGGTCTTAAACACCTGAAACTCCCCTGCAAGGGGCCCTGCAACCCAAAACTCCCCTGCAAGGGACCCTGCACCCCCAAAACTCCCCTGAAAAAGGCCCTGCACCCCCAAAACTCCCGTGCAAGGGGCTTAAACACCCGAAATTCCCATGCAAGGGGCCCTGCACCCCCAAAACTCCCCTGAAAAGGGCCCTGCACCCCCAAAACTCATGTAACGAGGGCTCTGTACCCCCAAAACTCCTGTAACCAGTGCTCTGTACTCCCATAACTCCTGTAACCAGGGCCCTGCACCCCCAAAACTCCTGTGCAGGGGGTCTTA
Source organism: Necrosyrtes monachus (assembly GCA_037953605.1). NCBI lineage: Eukaryota > Metazoa > Chordata > Aves > Accipitriformes > Accipitridae > Necrosyrtes > Necrosyrtes monachus. The sequence continues at coordinate 634 of JAZGTQ010000338.1, forward strand.
AACACCTGAAACTCCCCTGCAAGGGGGCCTGCACCCCCAAAACTCCCCTGCAAGGGAACCTGCACCCCCAAAACTCCCCTGAAAAAGGCCCTGCACCCCCAAAACTCCCGTGCAAGGGGCTTAAACACCCGAAATTCCCATGCAAGGGGCCCTGCACCCCCAAAACTCCCCTGAAAAGGGCCCTGCACCCCCAAAACTCATGTAACGAGGGCTCTGTACCCCCAAAACTCCTGTAACCAGTGCTCTGTACTCCCATAACTCCTGTAACCAGGGCCCTGCACCCCCAAAACTCCTGTGCAGGGGGTCTTAAACACCTGAAACTCCCCTGCAAGGGGCCCTGCACCCCCAAAACTCCCCTGCAAGGGACCCTGCACCCCCAAAACTCATGTAACCAGGGCCCTGCACCCCCAAAACTCCCCTGAAAAGGGCCCTGCACCCCCAAAACTCATGTAACGAGGGCTCTGTACCCCCAAAACTCCTGTAACCAGTGCTCTGTACTCCCATAACTCCTGTAACCAGGGCCCTGCACCCCCAAAACTCCTGTGCAGCGGGCCTTAAACATCTGAAACTCCCCTGCAAGGGGGCCTGCACCCCCAAAACTCCCCTGCAAGGGAACCTGCACCCCCAAAACTCCCCTGAAAAAGGCCCTGCACCCCCAAAACTCCCGTGCAAGGGGCTTAAACACCCGAAATTCCCATGCAAGGGGCCCTGCACCCCCAAAACTCCCCTGAAAAGGGCCCTGCACCCCCAAAACTCATGTAACGAGGGCTCTGTACCCCCAAAACTCCTGTAACCAGTGCTCTGTACTCCCATAACTCCTGTAACCAGGGCCCTGCACCCCCAAAACTCCTGTGCAGGGGGTCTTAAACACCTGAAACTCCCCTGCAAGGGGCCCTGCACCCCCAAAACTCCCCTGCAAGGGACCCTGCACCCCCAAAACTCCCCTGAAAAAGGCCCTGCACCCCCAAAACTCCCGTGCAAGGGGCTTAAACACCCGAAATTCCCATGCAAGGGGCCCTGCACCCCCAAAACTCCCCTGAAAAGGGCCCTGCACCCCCAAAACTCATGTAACGAGGGCTCTGTACCCCCAAAACTCCTGTAACCAGTGCTCTGTACTCCCATAACTCCTGTAACCAGGGCCCTGCACCCCCAAAACTCCTGTGCAGGGGGTCTTAAACATCTGAAACTCCCCTGCAAGGGGCCCTGCACCCCCAAAGTGGGTGCCTGGGGCCCTGCACCCCCAAAACTCCCATAACCAGGGCTCTGCACCCCCAAAACTCCTGTGCAGGGGGCCTTAAACATCTGAAACTCCCCTGAAAAGGGCCCTGCACCCCCAAAACTCCCCTGAAAAGGGCCCTGCACCTCCAAAACTCATGTAACGAGGGCTCTGTACCCCCAAAACTCCTGTAACCAGTGCTCTGTACTCCCATAACTCCTGTAACCAGGGCCCTGCACCCCCAAAACTCCTGTGCAGGGGGTCTTAAACACCTGAAACTCCCCTGCAAGGGGGCCTGCACCCCCAAAACTCCCCTGCAAGGGACCCTGCACCCCCAAAACTCATGTAACCAGGGCCCTGCACCCCCAAAACTCCCCTGAAAAGGGCCCTGCACCCCCAAAACTCATGTAACGAGGGCTCTGTACCCCCAAAACTCCTGTAACCAGTGCTCTGTACTCCCATAACTCCTGTAACCAGGGCCCTGCACCCCCAAAACTCCTGTGCAGCGGGCCTTAAACATCTGAAACTCCCCTGAAAAGGTCCCTGCACCCCCAAAACTCATGTAATGAGGGCTCTGTACCCCCAAAACTCCTGTAACCAGTGCTCTGTACTCCCAAAACTCCTGTAACCAGGGCCCTGCACCCCCAAAACTCCCCTGCAAGGGGCCTTAAACACCCGAAACTCCCCTGCAAGGGACCCTGCACCCCCAAAACTCCTGTAACCAGGGCCCTGCACCCCCAAAACTCCCCTGAAAAAGGCCCTGCACCCCCAAAACTCCCGTGCAAGGGGCTTAAACACCCGAAATTCCCATGCAAGGGGCCCTGCACCCCCAAAACTCCCCTGAAAAGGGCCCTGCACCCCCAAAACTCATGTAACGAGGGCCCTGCACCCCCAAAACTCCCCTGCAAAGGGCCCTGCACCCCCAATCGTGGGTACCCGGGGCCCTGCACCCCTAAAACTCCCCTGCAAGGGGCCTTAAACACCCACCCCCCCCCGCAAAGAGCCCTGCACCCCCAAAGCTCCCGCGCAGGGGGCCCTGACCCGGCAGCTGCTCCCGCTCGGCCCCGGCGCCGCCATGGCCGCGGACTCCGCCCGACCCGGAACCACCCGCGGGGTCACGGGGGGGCGGCCGGACCTCACTGGGGACGGACCGGAAGTGGGTCGGCCGGGTGGGGAGGGATTTGGCGGCAGAGCCACTTCCGGCGTGCCGTCGCCATGGCGACAGCGCGGTAGGCCGCAGGGTCCCGCCGGGGCCGGGGGGGCTGCCGCTGGGGGGGGGGGGGGTCCGCCGGGGTGGAGTGGGGGGTTTGAGGGTCCCCAGGGGGGGTTGGGGGGTCGGGGGAGGGGAGGGGCAGGCGGAGAGGCCTCCCCGTGGGTTTGGGGGGGCTGCAGGGTGCTCGGCGGGGGCCTGATCTGCAGCCCCCGGCCTCCGCCACCAGCCCAGGGACCCCCGGAGCGACCGGCGCTCGCCGCCCGGAGCCCCCCGCCGCCGAGAGCCGCGCTGGCACCGCCGGGCTTCGCCACCGCTCGCTGCCGGAGCAGAGGGGGGGCCGGCAGCTGCCGGGGGTGTCGCCGCCGCCATCCCCGGTGATGCCCCACGGGGACCAGCCGGTCCCCGAAATCCCACCGGCCGCCCTTGCGGTGACGGCGGATCTGCTGCGGCTGACGCGGCGAGAGGCCGGCGAGGAGCGGAGGGAGGCGAGTGCTGCGTGCCTGCTGCCGCCGCTCTTGGCGGCTCTCACCCGCCGCAACGAGGACGACGTGCGGCTGCGGCAGCTCCGGGGTCTGCGGCTGCCAACGCCGCGGCTGGGGGTCCCGCCGGCCCCTCGGCACCCCGGCCGGCGACTGCTCCCGTGGCCCAGCGTGGCCGGGCCACAGGTGCCGCCGGGCAGGGCCTTCGCCGAAGGGGTGACCCTGCGGCTGCACCCGCCGCTGTGCTGCGACGCCGGGGAGGACGCCGGGCCGGATCCCCTGGGTGTGCAGGAGCTCTACCAGGAGTTGGGCAGGGGCAGGGCCCTCCCTGCCGAGCGGCTGCGGTTCCACTGCGATCCCCTGGTCGAGCCGGCAGCCGCCGTGGCGGATCTGCTCCCCACGGGCGAGCGGGAACGCCAAAATGCCGGCGAGATGCCGCGGCACGGGGACGGGCGGCACGGGCAGCGGCAAAGCGCCTGCCTCTTCGAACGCCAAAACGCCGGCGAGATGCCGCGGCACGGGGACGGCCGGCATGGGCAGCGGCAAAGCGCCTGCCTCTTCAATGACTACCTCGAGTTCGTCGCAGCCACCGGCTCCGACTTCCTCCATGCCATTTTCCACCTGCGTGACGGTGACGGTGAGGAGGAGCCGGTAGAAGCCCCACAGCCGCGCCACGAGCCGGCGCCGGCACCGGCAGAGCCGTACGAGAAGGGGCTGTGGAAGCCGGCACTGCCGGGACCGGCGCCGGCAGGGCTGGAGCGGCTGCAGAGGCGCCTGTGCCGGCTCTGGGCCGCGCTGGGCGTCCCCAGCTGGGAGAGGCTGGAGATGGCGGTGAAGTACGGTGCCGGCGGGGCCCTGGCGCGGCTGCCGGCAGCACTGGAGGCCTGGGAGGCAGCGGCCGATGGCATCCTGCGGCGGGAGCTGCTGCTGGTGCGGCTGGAGCGGCTGGAGGAGCGCGGCTCCGACCCCGGACGCTTCTTCCGGGGGGGCCCGGCGTCGGCGACAGAACGTGCCGGGGAGGCGCGTGCCCGCGGCCGCCTGCACGCCGCGCTGGCCCGGTGCGAGGCGCGGCTGTCGCCTGCCCTGCGACGCCTGCAGGACGGTTTTGGGGACACGGTGACTTTCCGGGGACGCCCCTACGCTGAGAAGATGCGCCGGGACGTGGTGGAGATGCTTTACCAGCTGCAGCAGCGCCGCCGCGCCGGGGCTCTCCAGGCCGCCCTGGGGGGGCAGCCGCAGCATTCCCCCCCCGGCACAGCGGGTGCCAAAACGCCGGGGTGTCAATAAACCGCGGGAGCGCAGCGTTGCGGGGGTCCCCCCCTCCCCTTGCCGGGGGGTCCCCGTGCCCGAACCCCACCCAGGCACCGCTGCTGAAAAAATACGTTTATTCACCCCGAAACGAGCGCGGACAAGGCGGGGGGGGGGTGTCAGCGCCGAAACGGGGAGCACTGGGGGATGCGGCAGCCCCTGGGGGGGGACACAGGGACCCCGCCCTCTTTGTCCTTGAGCGAGGAGGAACACCCCCTTCTTGTAGGGAATGGAGACCCCCCCCTTGTTGCAGGGAACAGGGGGACCCCCCCTCACAGCAAACGGGGGGAGGGAGCCCCCCCTCTTTGTAGAGGACGGGGACTGCTCCCCACTTTTGTGTCCCCCCTGACGTAAACCTTGGTGGGGGGGGTGGATCTGGGCTCAGGCGTCCCCCCACGCCCCCCTCAGAGGACCAGAGCCCCCCCAGATTTTCGGGGGGCCGGGGGTGTCTCAGCCGAGGCCGTCCTTGACCTGCTGGACGATGCGGGCCCGCACGGCCCGCGCCTCGCTGGACGTCTGCCCGTGGGGGGGCGGCAGGGGTAGGTCGGGCTCGATTTCGGGGGGGGGCAACCCCTCGGGCAGCTCCAACGGCATGCGCCGGCGTAGGGCGATGTTGTGGAGGATACAACAGGCTAAAAAAATCTGACAAACTTTTTGGGGGGCGTATTGCAGACACCCCCTCCCCTTGTCCAGGCAGCGGAATCGCAGCTTGAGGAGGGCGAGGGTCCGGCGCAGGACGGCCAACGCCTGGTGGTGCAGCGCGTTGTACCGCTCCTCCGCCGCGCCGCGGGGCGCCGCGATCGGCGTCATCAGCCACGGCTTCAGCGGGTAGCTCCGGTCGCCTGGGGGGGGACACGCACACGGAAGCGGGGGGTCAGAGAGGTGGGGAACTCCCCCCCCCCCCCCAGGGGGGAGAGTGGCACAGGGCAAGGGGGCTGCGGCACGCGCGATGGCGTGGGGGGGGTGCGTCCCCCCGGTGCCGGGGCAGGGGGGTGGTTTGGGGGTCCCCTGGGCCTGAGGGTCGCCCCCAGACCCCCAAATGACCCCCAGACCCCCCCCCAGACCCCCAGGTCACCCCCAGACCCTCAGGTCACCTCTGTGACCCCTGAATCACCCCCAGATCCCTGGATCTCACCCAGACCCCCGGGTCACCCCCAGAACCCCAAATGACCCCCATACCCCCGGGTCTCCCTCAGATCCCCAGGTCACCCCCAGACCCCCAAATGACCCCCAGACCCCCAAATCACCCCCAGACCCCTGGATCTCACCCAGACCCCCAGGTCACCTCCAGACCCTCAGGTCATCCCTGAGACCCCCAATGATCCCCAGGGTCTCCTCCAGACCCCCAGGTCACCCCCAGACCCCCAGGTCACCCCCAAACCCCCAAATCACCCCCAGACCTCCCCCAGACCCCCAGGGTCTCCTCCAGACCCCCAGGTCACCCCTGAGACCCCCAAATGACCCCCAGAGCCCCCCAGACCCCCAGGGTCTCCCCCAGACCCCCGTGCCTCCCCAACCACCCCTCGCACCGTCACCGCGGCACCCTCCCTCGGGGACCCCTGACCCCCCCGTACCGCCGCCCCCCCCCCCCCCCGCCTCACCCAGCAGCCAGGCGCCGTCGGGCCGAGCCCCCTCCAGCAGCCGAGCCAAGGCCGAATTCTCCAGGACGGCGGCGTTGGGGCAAGAACCGGGGAATTTGGCCACCACGTTGGTGATGGTGCCGGCGGCGTCGCACACCACCTGCATGTTCATGGAGTGGTAATTGCCGGCGTTGCGGTAAGCCGGTTCGTTTTCGGAAGGAGCCCGTAACGCCACGTGCATGCCGCCCACCAAACCCAGCACCCCGGGGAAGGCGCCGGCGACCGTCCCGGCGCGAGCGGTCGTCGGCGGGAAGGCGATGTACCGCGCCGCCCGCCGCTGCAACGCCTCCAAGAACTGCGCCAGGCAGTTGGACATGGCCGACTGGCTGATGCCGGTGCTGTCGCGCGTGGCCGTCTGGAAGGAGCCGGAAGCCAAGAAGGTGAGGGCGGAGGTGACCTTAACGGCAACCGGCAGAGCGTGGCTGCGACCCGTCAGGCTCTCCAGGTCGGCTCCCAGCTCCCGGCACAGCCCGGCAATGGCGGCTTTGTCCAGCCGGTAACGCCGCAGCACCTGCTCCTCGCTCAGGTCCAGGAAGGAGCAGCGCGCCCGGTACACCCGGTGCTCGGGGTAGAACCGACGACGTCGGCCTCGCTTGCGGCGGGGGGTCGGGACCCCCCCGGGACCCCCCCCGCTCGTCGCCGCCTCTCCCCCCCCCCCCGCTCCGCGCTCCCGCACCCGCCGCAGCAGCAGCACCGAGTCCGACATGGCCCGGGGGCGGGGCGGCGGCGGGAGGGGCGGGGCGGTGGCGGGAGGGGGGCGGGGCTCTCGGGGTAAAGGCGGGGCTATATGGACGGGGCTCTGGGGAGAAGGGCGGGGCCCAAAGGGAGAGAGGCGGGGCTCTAGGGAGGGGGCGTGGTTCTAGGTTGGGGCGGGGCTCTACGGAGCAGGCTCTAGGGAGAGGGGCGGGGCTCTGGGGAGAAAGGCGAGACCCTAAGGAAGGGGCGGGGCTCTACGGACAGGGCCCTCGGGAGAAGGGCGGGGCTCTAAGGGAGAGGGGCGGAGCTCTAGGTTAGGGGCGGGGCTCTACGGACAGGGCTCTAGGGAGAGGGGCGGGGCCATGGGGAGAGGGGCGGGGCGCGAAGGGGCGGGGCTAGGCCCAGTCGGGGCCGGACGGTGCCGGCCCCGGTCGCCGGGGGTCCCGGTGGCGGCAAGGGCCCGGGAAGGGCGGGCGGGGGAGGGGTGTCCCGGTGAGGCCTGCGGGTCCCGGTGCCGGTAGGGGCGGCCTGCCAGCTCTGTCCCGGCCCAGGTCCCTGTCCCGATCCCGGAGGGGGCGGTGGGTCCCGGCCCGCCCCGGCCTCGGCCGACCCCGCTCCGCCGCTCCCGCCGCTCCGACCCCGCCGGCCTTCGCCGCGCCGCCAGGCCGCGCCCCTCCTCCCCGCCCCGATTGGCCGCCGCCGGCCTCACGTGCCCGGAAGGTCCCGCCTCCCCTCTCCGGCCCCGCTCTCTCACCTCCGGCGCGCCGCTCACACGCGATTGGCCAACAGGCGGACGGGCGGCGCTCCGACGCGTGACGTCATCCGGCGCGGGGTTGGGCGGGTGCCCCCCGCGGCGGTTCGGCCAATCGTGTCGAGCCGCCGGGCCGATCTTCGCCAATCAGCGGGCGCGGCGGGCGGGTCTCCGGGGGGGGAAAGGGGAGCCGCGGGGGCGGAGCCGAAGCCGCCGCCATTTTGTTGCCGTCACCGTCCCGGCGAGAGGGAGCGCGGTGCCGCGGTGAGACCCCCCGGCCCGGCCCGGCCCGGCCCGGCCTGGGGAGGGGGGAACCGGGCTGGGCCCGGGCCCTGCGGCCCCGGGGGGGGACCGGGACGGGACGGGGCTCCGCTCGGGACCCGGCGGGGGCGGGGAGGGTTCCTGGCTCGGGGTCCGCTCCGGCCCCTCTGAGAGGAGCCGGGGCCCGGGGGGGGGTGTCCCAACCTTGGGGTGCGCTCACCCCGCGCCCAGGCAGGCCCCTCCGTGTTCCCGGGGCCTGGGACGGCTCCCAGCCGCCCGGAGAGTCCCCGGGGGGGGGGTGGCGGGGGTCTTCCCCCGGCCCTGGCCGCAGGGAGAGGCCCCTTCCAGGGCAGGGGAGCGGGTCTGGGCCCGGGGGTGAGCTCCGGCCCCTCGCTGTGAAGCCGGGGACGGTGGGGGGGGGTGTCTTGGCTGAGCCACCCCCTGAGATGCCGCTTCCCCCCTTCCCTGTCCTCCCCCGTCACAGGCTGGGCGAGATGGTGAAGCTGTTCATCGGGAACCTACCGCGGGAGGCGACGGAGCAGGAGATCCGCTCCCTCTTCGAGCAGTACGGGAAGGTGCTGGAGTGCGACATCATCAAGAACTACGGCTTCGTCCACATCGAGGACAAGACGGCGGCCGAGGACGCCATCCGCAACCTGCACCACCACAAGCTGCACGGCGTCTGCATCAACGTGGAGGCCAGCAAGAACAAGAGCAAGGCCTCCACCAAACTGCACGTCGGCAACATCAGCCCCGCCTGCACCAACCTGGAGCTGCGGGCCAAGTTCGAGGAGTACGGCCCCGTCATCGAGTGCGACATCGTCAAGGATTATGCCTTCGTTCACATGGAGCGGGCGGAGGACGCGGTGGAGGCCATCCGCGGGCTGGATAACACCGAATTCCAAGGTGATCCGGGCCACGGCCCTGGGCTCGGATAGGTAGCGCCGGGCTGGGCCCGGAGGAGGCAGGTCAGGTAGGAGAGGAAGGTGTAGGGCCGTCCCGGTGCACGGGGGGAGATCCTGCTCCGGCCCTGCTCTCCCTGGCGCCGCTCCACGAGGGTTTTCCGCCGGCGCGGGGCCGGATCCGCGCCGCTGTTGCTCGCCTGGCGCCAGACCTCGCGTGCGGTGGCCGCGGCAGCTGATGCCACGAGGGGCGACCGGCGCGGTCGCGACCGCCGCCACGTTCCAGCCCCAGGAGCGTTCGGTGCCTTTTTTATCTTCTCGGCGCTCTGGGCTTTGGCTCCTGGGGGGTGGGCAGTGCTGGCACGCGGCTTCGGAGAGAGCCGTGTCCCTCCGCCGGCACCCACCGCGTTCCCGGCAGCGCCGCGCTACCTCCCGTGTCGCTCGGCCGGCGGTCTGTCCGCGGGGTCGGTGTTGGCGTGGTGGCTTTGTCTCGGGACACAGAGCGGTTCCGCAGCAGTGGTTTTTGTAGGAAAAGGGTGAGATTTGTCCCAAAAATGGCAGGTTTGGCGTGAGCTCCGCCCCTGGGACCTCTTCCCGGGCTTGTGGCGCAGCGGGGACCCGTGGGGCATCCCTGCTCCGGTCTGTGCCGCTGGCAGGCTGCGAAGTTGGGGGGAAAAAGGGCGATGAAGGGAAAGCCGGAGCCGGGGAGCCGCAGGTGGACCCTGGTGCGGGACAGGCGGTGCCCCGCGGTGTCGTGTCGGTGCCCGAGTGCCGCTTCCCGTGTCCGGGCGGTGTCGAGGCGGCTCTTCCTCTGCCCTGGCTCGCGGTGCCGCCCGAATCCGTGGCGAACCCCCCCGGTTCTGCGGGGCGCGGGGTTGCCGGCAGAGGCGGTTCGGTTCCCTCCCTGCCCACAGAGGTGCCGGCCGACGGCTCGCCGGGGAGCCCGGGGAGAGGTGCCAGCCGGCGCCGGCCACCCTCCCCGCCGCCGCGGTTAACCACAGCCTCTCCCCTCTCGCGTCTCTTTCCTCAAGGCAAGCGGATGCGCGTGCAGTTGTCCACCAGCCGGCTCCGGACGGCGCCCGGGATGGGAGACAAGAGCGGCTGCTACCGCTGCGGGAAGGAAGGGCACTGGTCTAAAGAGTGCCCGGTAGATCGCCCGGGGCAAGTGGCGGACTTTGCCGAGGCCTATAACGAGCAGTACGGAGCCGTGCGCACTCCCTACACCGCGGGCTATGGGGAGACCGTGTATTACGATGAGGCGTACGGCGGGATGGCCGACTACTACAAGCGCTACCGCGTCCGCTCCTACGCCACGGCCTCTGCGTACGACGCCTACGCGGAGCAGACCATGGCCCAGTACTCCCAGTACGCCCAGTACTCCCAGGTCCAGTCCTCGGCCATGGCCGCCACCACAGCCATGGCCAGTCGCATCCCCACCACCCTAGACGCGTACGATAGAGCTCTGCTGCCGACCCCGGGCGCGGCGGCCGCCGTCGCCGCCGCCGCCACCGCCGCCGCGGCGGCCGCCTCCTCCACCTATTACACCCGGGATAGAAGCCCCCTGCGCCGCACGGCCGCCGCGGCCACCACCGTCGGAGAGGCGTACACGTACGAGCGTGGGCAGCTGTCGCCGGTCTCCTCGGTGGCCCGGGCCTCCCTCTACGACATGCAGCGGTTCGAGCGGGACCCCTACGGGGAGCGGGCGCGGTACTCTGCCTTTTGAGCCGGAGGTGAGCGCCGACGCCGGGCGGGCCGGCCCCGGCGCTGCCGACGAGGGAGCTCGGCTCCCACCCACTGCCGCGGGGCGAGCGGCATTTGCCGGGGACGCCAGGTCGACGCCGGGCACCACGGCGGCCGTCGGTCCCGTCCGGTGACGCCGGTGCCGGCGGGTAACGAGCCTTCCCCTGGCAGGAAGCGACGCCGCGGCGGACCGCCGCGGACCACCGGGGACTCGCCGCCGCCCCGGATTCCCCGTCCTGCCCCGGATCCCGCCGCCTCAGGTCAGACGTGACCCGGGCCGCCACCGCCGTGCTCCCTCCCTCGTCACCGGGTCCGCGGACCCCACCCCCCCCTCGCCGGAGCGGGCGCCGTCACTGCCGCGTCCCCGTCTGTCCGTCCGTCCGTTCGTCCCCGTCCCGGCGCCCGCCCCCCTCTCACCTCTCTGCTCTCTTCCAGGTCCAGCGGCCTCGGACGGAGCCCTCGCCCCCCCCCACCGCCTGCGCCCCCCCTTTTTGTACGGAGCTTCCCCAGACCCACCCCCCGCACCCCCCTGGGGCCTCACTGCCCCCCTCCCTGAGGATGGGACCCCCCCCGGCCCCATCTTCCTCCCCCTCGGGGTGCTCACAGCCCCCTATTCCCCCCCCCCCTCCAATTTTCCAGCAAAATAAAGGTTTTCACCGACTCCTGTGTCTGCCTGTCTTTTGGGGGGGAGGGGGGGTGTCATTCCCCAGTGCTGGGACCCCCCCCTCTCCCGCACAAGGCTGGGGGGGGCCACACACAAGGGGAACAGCCCCGTTCTTGAGGTCTGCGAGAGGGGGGGAACTGGGAGGGACACGGACCCGTTTCGCGATCGGAGCCGGTTCCGTGTCGGACCCCTTTGGCGGACGGACCCGTTTCCGGGCCGGACCCATTTCCGGGTTGGACCGCCGGACCCTTTTTGGCGCCCGCGCCGTTTTTTTTAAAGCGCCGCCCGCCGCTGGTTTCCATCCGGGTCTGTCTCTTCCCGTGACGTCAGTTCCGGCGCGGCACCGTCTCCTCAGCGACCATGGCGCTGAACGCGGGTGCGGGCGGGGCCGGGACCCCCCCCCCGACCCCCGAGACCCCCCTCCACCCTCCCGGGCCCCCCCACACCCCTTGGACCCCCCCCTCCCGCCGGTCCGGGCCCCCCCTCAGCCCTTCCCGTGCCCCCCCCGCGCACTCAGGCCCCCCTGACCCCCCTCCGCCCCATTCTGGGCCCCCCCACGACCCCCGAGGCCCCCCCTCCACCCCTTGAGCCCCCTCATCCCTCCGGTCTGGGCCCCTCCGCGCAGTCGGGCCCCCCTTACCCCCCCCCCCACGTTCCCCGTGGCCGCGTTCCTCCCCCTTCACCCCAGGATCCCCCCCTCCCCTCCGTGTCCCGTGTGTGTGTTCCCCCCCACCGGTGACCCCCCCCCGTGTCCCGCAGGCGCGGAGCCGTCCCCGTTGGCGGCGGAGCTGGAGGCGCGGCGGGGGCGGCAGGAGCGGGTCAGCCGGGCCATGGGGCAGCTGCTGCTGCGGGGGTACCGCATGCTGGGGCGGTGCTGCCCCCACTGCGGGGTGCGCAACGGGGGGGGCTTGGGGGGCGGGAGTGGGGCTGGGAATGGGGCTGTGGGGCTGGGAATGGGGATATGGGGCAGGGGAGCGGGGCTGGGAATGGGGATATGGGGCTGGGAGTGAGGCTGGGAGCAGGGCTGTGGGGCTGGGAATGGGGATATGGGGCAGGGGGGTGGGGCTGGGAATGGGGCTGTGGGGCTGGAATATGGGGCTGGGAATGGGGCTGTGGGGCTGGGAATGGGGATATGGGGCAGGGGAGCGGGGCTGGGAATGGGGCTGTGGGGCTGGGAGTGAGGGTGGGAATGGGGCTTTGGGGCTGGAATATGGGGCTGGGAATGGGGCTGTGGGGTGGGTTGGGGGCTGTGGGGCTGGGAATGGGGCTGTGGGGCTGGGAGTGAGGGTGGGAATGGGGCTTTGGGGCTGGAATATGGGGCTGGGAATGGGGCTGTGGGGTGGGTTGGGGGCTGTGGGGCTGGGAATGGGGCTGTGGGGCTGGGAGTGAGGGTGGGAATGGGGCTTTGGGGCTGGAATATGGGGCTGGGAATGGGGCTGTGGGGTGGGTTGGGGGCTGTGGGGCTGGGAATGGGGCTGTGGGGCTGGGAGTGAGGGTGGGAATGGGGCTTTGGGGCTGGAATATGGGGCTGGGAATGGGGCTTTGGGGCTGGAATATGGGGCTGGGAACGGGGCTGTGGGGCTGGGAATGGGGATATGGGGCAGGGGAGCGGGGCTGGGAATGGGGCTGTGGGGCTGGGAGTGAGGGTGGGAATGGGGCTTTGGGGCTGGAATATGGGGCTGGGAATGGGGCTGTGGGGTGGGTTGGGGGCTGTGGGGCTGGGAATGGGGCTGTGGGGCTGGGAGTGAGGGTGGGAATGGGGCTTTGGGGCTGGAATATGGGGCTGGGAATGGGGCTGTGGGGCTGAGAATGGGGATATGGGGCTGGGAATGGGGCTGTGAGGGGGGGTTGGGGGCTGTGGGGCTGGGAATGGGGCTGTGGGACTAGGTTGGGGGCTGTGGGGCAGGACCGTGGGGCCGGCACAGGCCGCCGGGGCCACTCTGACCCCCCCCCGTGTCCGTGTCCCCCCCCCCAGACCATCCTGCTGCAGGACAAACAGCAGCAGCTCTACTGCGTGACCTGTCAGGAGCTGGACTGCGACGGGGAGGGGGGCGGCCCCGGTAGGGAACGGGGGGGGGGGGCCGGGCTGGTGGTGGGGGGGGGGCAGCTGGGAGACGGGGGACAGGGGTGGGGGGGTCTGGGGAATCGGGAAAGGGGACAGGGCTGGGGCTGGGGGGCTCTGGGCTGGGGGGAGTCCAGACTGGGGGGGCTCTGGGCTGAGGCGGGGGGGGTCCGGGCTGAGGGGGGGGGTCCATCCCCGCCTGACTCCGTCCGTCCCACAGCGCCGGAGCCCCCAGCCGCCCCCTCACCGCCCCCGCTCCAGCCTGCCGCCCCCCGTCCCGAGCACTGCGAGGGAGCAGCGACGGGCTTACGGGGGGCTTCGGCTTCTTCTTCTTCTGACCCCCCCGGCCCCCCCGAGGAGGGGGCGGTGGGGGCTGCGCGGGCGGCGGTGCTGGAGAAGTTGGGGTGGGCGGCGCGGGAGCTGCCCCGCACGGCTTCGGCCGAGGGCAGCACCCACCTCTGTGCCCTGGTGCGGGCCTGCGCCGAGGCCCTGGTGGGGCTGCGGGCCCTCGCCCCCCCCGCCACCCCCCCATAAACAAACGCTCTGCCGACGGCAGCCCCCCCACGCCGACGCCTCACGCTCCTTATTTTGGGGGGGGGGGGGGTGTGCCTTTCTGCCGTCCCTGTGGGGTTGGGAGGGGGTGGGGTGAGGTTTGGGGGGGCTGGGAGGCTGTGGGGTTTGGGTTGGGGGGGCTGTGGGGTAGGTTTGGGGGCTGTGGGGTGAGGTTTGGGGGGGCTGTGAGGCTGTGGGGTTTGGGTTGGGGGGGCTGTGGGGGCCATGGGGTGGGTTTGGGGGCTGTGGCGGGAGGTTGGGGGGGCCGTGGGGTGAGGTTTGGGGGGGCTGTGAGGCTGTGGGGTTTGGGTTGGGGGGGCTGTGGGGTAGGTTTGGGGGCTGTGGGGTGAGGTTGGGGTGCTGTGAGGCCGTGGGGTGAGGTTTAGGGGGGCTGCGGGGGCCATGGGGTGGGTTTGGGGGGCTGTGGGGTGAAGTTGGGGGGCTGTAGAGTGAGGGGGGGGCTGTGGGGTTTGGGTTGGGGGGGCTGTGGGGTGAGGTTGGGGGGCTGTGAGGCCATGGGGTGAGGTTTAGGGGGGCTGTGGGAGCCGTGGGGTGAAGTTGGGGGGCTGTAGAGTGAGGTGGGGGGGCTGTGAGGCTGTGGGGTTTGGGTTGGGGGGGCTGTGGGGTGAGGTTGGGGGGCTGTGAGGCCGTGGGGTGAGGTTTAGGGGGGCTGCGGGGGCCGTGGGGTGGGTTTGGGGGCCGTGGGAGGAGGTTGGGGGGGCTGTGGGGTGAGGTTTGGGGGGGCTGTGAGGCTGTGGGGTTTGGGTTTGGGGGGCTGTGGGGTGAAGTTGGGGGGCTGTAGGGTGAGGGGGGGCTGTAAGGCTGTGGGGTTTGGGTTGGGGGGGCTATGAGGCTGTGGGGTGAGGTTTGGGGGGGCTTTGGGGGCTGTGGGATGGGTTTGGAGGGGCCGTGGGGTGAGGTTGGGGGGCTGTGGGATCTGTGGGGTTTGATTTGGGGGGCTGTGGGGTGAAGTTGGGGGGGCTGTGGGGGCCGTGGGGTTTGGTTTGGGGGGGCGGTGGGAGCTGTGGGGTGGGTTGGGGGGGGCCGTGGGTCGGGTTTGGGGGGGGCTGGGCTGCCTGGGACAGGCACCAGTGGGGCCACTCTGCGGGGGGGGGGTGTCAGCTATAGCGCTGGGGGGGGGGGTGTATGTGCTGGGGGGGGAGACACGTATGGACCGGGGCGGGGGGGGGGCACAAGGGCTGCGATATATGGCCCGGGGGGGGTCCTATAGGGAAAGTGATTATGCTTACGGCCCGGGGGGGGGGAGTTGTACGGCCGGGGAGGGCATATATGGCCCGGGGGGGGGCATATCGCCCAAGAGAGGAATATATGGCCTGGGGGGGGGGGGTATATCGCCTAAAAGGGGGGGTATATGGCCCGGGGGGCTGTGTATATCGCGCAAAGGGGGGGTATATGGCCCGGGGGGGGGAAGCTCCTCCCGCCCGGCTCCGGCTTCCTGCCCGGGCGGGGCCGGGCCGCGCCCAGCGCGGGGGGGGGCAGCGGGGGGGGGCGGGGGGGGGAAGAAGAAGGAGGGGGGGGGCGGCCCCGGGAGTGTCGGCAGCGGGACCCGATCCCGTCCCGGCGGCGTTACGGGAGACGGGGGGGGAGGGCGGGAGGGAGGGGTGCCCGGGGGGGTCCCGGGGGGGGCCATGGGGTCGGTGTGGAAGCGGCTGCAGCGGGCGGGGAAGCGGGCGGCCAAGGTTCGGTTCGTGGCGTCTTTGGAGGAGCTGCTGGTGGAGGGGGGCAGGCGCTGGTGAGTGACCCCCCCGGGACCCCCCCGGACCCCCAACACCCCCCCCGGGGTCCCTATGGGGGTGACATCGGCTCCCTGGGGGGGGGGTGTGTGTTCTTATGGGGGGTCCCGAGGGGGGGGGGGGCTCGGCCAGACCCCGCAGGGGGGGTTCGGGGAGGGGGAGGGCCCTGCCCCCCCCCCCGCCCCGGTCCCGCCACCGGTTTCGTTTTGAGTTGAAAATGCCCATAAATGGGGCCGGGGCGGGAAACGGCGACTCCGGCGCTAAAAATAGACCCCGGGGGGGGGGGGGAGGGGGGAGGATGGGCCCCCCCCTTCCCCCCTCCCCCACCCGGCCGGGGGTGTCCGGTTTCCCCCCGCCCCGCCCCCGGCCCCAAATTTAGCCCCGGCCCCCTCGGGGAGCCCACACCTGCCCGGGGGGGGGGCGGTTTGGGGGACACACGCCCCCCCCCAGCCGGGGTGGGGGGGGGGTCTTCTGCCCCACGGGGTGCCCCCCCCTTGCCCCCCCCCCGTGGGTGCCGTGGGGCGCGGCCCCGCGGGCGCTTGAGCAACGTGGGGTGACTCACGGGGGGGGGGGGCTGCAAGGGGGTCGGTATGGGGCTGCTATGGGGCCTGGAAGGGGGCTGCTGTGGACCAGTATAGGGGCTGCTGTGGGACCAGTATAGGGCTGCTGTGGGGCTGCTATGGGGCCAGTATAGGGGCTGCTGTGGGACCAGTATAGGGCTGCCATGGGGCCGCTATGGGGCCAGTATAGGGCTGCTGTGGGGCCAGTATAGGGGCCGCTGTGGGACCAGTATAGGGCTGCTGTGGGGCCAGTATAGGGGCTGCTGTGGGACCAGTATAGGGCTGCCATGGGGCTGCTATGGGGCAGTATAGGGCTGCAGTGGGACCAGTATAGGGCCACTATGGGGCCGCTATGGGGCCTGGAATGGGGCTGCTGTGGGGCTGCTATGGGGCCAGTATAGGGCTGCTGTGGGACCAGTATAGGGCTGCCATGGGGCCGTTATGGGGCCAGTATAGGGCTGCTGTGGGGCCTGGAATGGGGCTGCTATGGGGCTGCTATGGGGCGAGTATAGGGCTGCCATAGGGCTCCTATAGGGCCCCTATAGGGCTGCCATAGGGGCCGTTAGGGGCCGTGGGCGGGTGCCGCTGCCGTTATCTGTGGGGCGGCCCCACGGCCCCACCCGGCGCCCGTGGGGTGAGGGGAGCCGCGCCCTGCCGTGGGGCTGGGGTCGCCGTGGGGCCGGGACACCCCCCCGGGCCTGACACACACACCCCCCCGGCCCCCCCCAGGCAGCCCGACAAACTCACCGTCGTATGGACCAGGCGCAACCGGCGCGTCTGCTCCAAGGTGGGCTGGGGGGGTCCGGGGGGGGCCCGTGGGGCTGGGGGGGGGGCCGGGGGTCTCAGGGGCCTGGGGGCTCCCGTGGGGCTGGGGGGGGGGCCGGGGGCCCATGGTGCTGGGGGGTCCCATGGGGCTGGGGGAGCCTGGGGGTCCCGTGGGGCTGGGGGGGCTCGGGGGGGCTGTGCGTGGCTGGGGGACCGTGGGTCTGGGGGAGTCGAGGGGGCTGGGGAGGGGAGGGGGGGTCCCTGCGGCGTCCGTGGGGTTGGGGGATTCTTGGGGGGGTTTTGGGGGGGGGTCCATGGGGGGCGGGGGCTGACGGGGGGTGCAGCCCCACAGCTGGCAGCCCGGTATCGAGAACCCGTACCGGGGGATGGTCGTCTGGGTGGTCCCCGAGAACATCGAGGTCGTCGTCACCCTCTACCGAGTACGTCCCCTCCCCGGGGGGGTGCCCCCCCCCGTCCCCTCCCATGGGGGTCCCCGCTCCTGTGTGTGTCCGTCCCCCCATGTGCTCACAGGGACCCCCCTGTGCCCCCCCAGGACCCCCACGCCACCACCTACGATGACAAGGAGTGGACCTTCCTCATCGAGAACGTGAGTGGGGGGCGCCCGGACCCCTGGGTCCCCCCCCCGCCGTAGGGGGGGACGTGGGGTCCCCATGGGGGTTCGTGGGTCAGTATGGGGGTCCCGTGGGGAGTGGGTGTCCCCTGGGTGACGGGGGTCCGCGGTGGCTGACCCCTGTTGTCATGTGTGTGTGTGTCCCCCAGGAGTCGCGGGGGCGGCGCTCGGTGGTGGCGGGGGCACCGCTGGACCTGGGGCGGTTGGCGGGCCCCACGGCAGGGGGGGACACCCCCCTGACCCTGTCCCTGCGCCCCCGCTCGCGCAAAGTGGCGGCCGCCAGCCTGCGCCTGCGCCTCAGCGCCAGCGTCCTGCACGAGGGGCACCCCACGTGAGTGGGGGGGGGCTTGGGGACGTGGGGGGGGGGCTTGGGGACATGGAGGGGGTTGGGGGGCTTGGGGACGTGGGGGGGTTGGGGGTGCTGGGGATGTTGCGGGGGTGTTGGGGTCTTGGGGACCTTGAGGGTTGGGGGGACATCGGGGTCTTGGGGACATCGAGGGGGTCTTGGGGACATTGGGGATTGGGGGGATATCGGGGTCTTGGGGAGATTGGGGGACTTGGGGGGGTGTTGGGGTCTTGGGGACATTAAGGGGGTCTTGGGGACATTGGGGAATTGGGGGGCTGTTGGGGTCTTGGGGACATTAAGGGAGTCTTGGGGACATTGGGGAATTGGGGGGCTGTTGGGGTCTTGGGGACATTAAGGGAGTCTTGGGGACATTGGGGAATTGGGGGGATGTTGGGGTCTTGGGGACATTAAGGGGGTCTTGGGGATATTGGGGGACTTTGGGAGGCTGTTGGGATCTTGGGGAGATTGGGGGACTTTGGGGGTGTTAGGGTCTTGGGGAGATTAAGGGGGTCTTGGGGACATTGAGGGTTGGGGGACATCGGGGTCTTGGGGACATTAAGGGGGTCTTGGGGACATTGGGGGACTTGGGGGGGTGTTGGGGTCTTGGGAACATTAAAGGAGTCTTGGGGACATTGAGGGTAGGGGGATATTGGAGTCTTGGGGACATTAAGGGGGTCTTGGGGACATTGGGGGATTTTGGGGGGGTGTTGGGGTCTTGGGGACGTTGAGGGTAGGGGGATATTGGAGTCTTGGGGACATTAAGGGGGTCTTGGGGACATTGGGGATTGGGGGGACATCAGCGTCTTGGGGACACTGGGGGATTTTGGGGGGTTGTTGGGGTCTTGGGGACATTAAGGGAGTCGGGGACATTGAGGGTTGGGGGGACATCGGGGTCTTGGGGACATTGGGGGATTTTGGGGGGTTGTCGGGGTATTGGGATCATTAAAGGAGTCTTGGGGACATTGGGGAATTGGGGGGGTGGTGGGGTCTTGGGGACATTAAGGGGGTCTTGGGGACATTGAGGGTTGGGGGGACATCGGGGTCTTGGGGACATTAAGGGAGTCTTGGGGGCATTGGAGGTGGGGGGACATCGGGGTCTTGGGGACATTGGGGGATTTTGGGGGGGGTGTTGGGGTCTTGGGGACATTAAGGGAGTCTTGGGGGCATTGGAGATGGGGGGTCATCGGGGTCTTGGGGACATTAAGGGGGTCTTGGGGACATTGGGGAATTGGGGGGGTGTTGGGGTCTTGGGGACATTAAGGGGGTCTTGGGGGCATTGGAGATGGGGGGACATCGGGGTCTTGGGGACATTGGGGGATTTTGGGGGGGGTGTTGGGGTCTTGGGGACATTAAGGGTTGGGGAACATCAGGGTCTTGGGGAGATTGGGGGACTTTGGGGGGTGTTAGGGTCTTGGGGAGATTAAGAGGGTCTTGGGGACATTGAGGGTTGGGGGGACATTGGGGTCTTGGGGACGTTAAGGGGGTCTTGGGGACATTGGGGGACTTGGGGGGGTGTTGGGGTCGAGGACATTAAGGGGGTCTTGGGGTCATTGGAGATGGGGGGACATCGGGGTCTTGGGGATGTTAAGGGGGTCTTGGGGACATTGGGGGATTTGGGGGGCTGTTGGGGTCTTGGGAACATTAAAGGAGTCTTGGGGACATTGAGGGTTGGGGGGACATCAGCGTCTTGGGGACACTGGGGGATTTTGGGGGTGTTGGGGTCTTGGGAACATTAAAGGAGTCTTGGGGACGTTGAGGGTAGGGGGATTTTGGAGTCTTGGGGACATTAAGGGGGTCTTGGGGACATTGGGGGATTTTGGGGGGGTGTTGGGGTCTTGGGGACGTTGAGGGTAGGGGGATATTGGAGTCTTGGGGACATTAAGGGGGTCTTGGGGACGTTGGGGATTGGGGGGACATCAGCGTCTTGGGGACACTGGGGGATTTTGGGGGGTTGTTGGGGTCTTGGGGACATTAAGGGAGTCGGGGACATTGAGGGTTGGGGGGACATCGGGGTCTTGGGGACATTGGGGGATTTTGGGGGGTTGTCGGGGTATTGGGATCATTAAAGGAGTCTTGGGGACATTGGGGAATTGGGGGGGTGGTGGGGTCTTGGGGACATTAAGGGGGTCTTGGGGACATTGAGGGTTGGGGGGACATCGGGGTCTTGGGGACATTAAGGGGGTCTTGGGGACATTGGGGAATTGGGGGGCTGTTGGGGTCTTGGGGACATTAAGGGAGTCTTGGGGGCATTGGAGATGGGGGGACATCGGGGTCTTGGGGACATTGGGGGATTTTGGGGGGGGTGTTGGGGTCTTGGGGACATTAAGGGAGTCTTGGGGGCATTGGAGATGGGGGGTCATCGGGGTCTTGGGGACATTAAGGGGGTTTTCGGACATTGGGGAATTGGGGGGGTGTTGGGGTCTTGGGGACATTAAGGGGGTCTTGGGGGCATTGGAGATGGGGGGACATCGGGGTCTTGGGGACATTGGGGGATTTTGGGGGGGGTGTTGGGGTCTTGGGGACATTAAGGGTTGGGGAACATCAGGGTCTTGGGGAGATTGGGGGACTTTGGGGGGTGTTAGGGTCTTGGGGAGATTAAGAGGGTCTTGGGGACATTGAGGGTTGGGGGGACATTGGGGTCTTGGGGACGTTAAGGGGGTCTTGGGGACATTGGGGGACTTGGGGGGGTGTTGGGGTCGAGGACATTAAGGGGGTCTTGGGGGCATTGGAGATGGGGGGGACATCGGGGTCTTGGGGATGTTAAGGGGGTCTTGGGGACATTGGGGGATTTGGGGGGCTGTTGGGGTCTTGGGGGCAGTGGGGGGGACGTGGGAGTCCTGGGGATGTGGAAGGGTTGGGAGGGTTGGGGGTCTTGGGGATGCTGGGGGTGTTGGGGACTTTGGGGGGGGGTCTTGGGGACGCTGGGGGTGTCGGGGGGACACGGGGATGGGGGGGTGTTGGGGTCGCGTGGGGACACGTGTCCCCCCCCCAGGGAGGAGGACATGCAGAGCGTGGCCAGCCTGCTGAGCCGCCCGGGGGAGGTGGCCGACCTGGGGGACTTCGAGAGCGACCCTGAGGAGGAGGAGGAGGAGGAAGGAGGGGGGGGGCCGCCGCCACGGCGGGGGGGCACCCCCCCTGCCCCCCGAGGTGGGTCCCTGCCCTGTCCCCAACCTCCCCCCCCACCCCCCCCCGCTCTGTCCCCAAAGCATCCCGGTCCCTGCGATCCCCGCAATGCCATGGGGGGCGGGGGGGGGGGGTCCGGCCCTGACCCCCCCCTTGTGCCCCAGACTCACCCCGGGAGCTGCAGGCGCTGGTGGAGGAGGAAGAACCGGGGGGGGCCGCCGCAGGCAGAGGTGGGTCTGCGGGGGGGGGACGGACAAGGACCAGCGGGACCCCCAGTCCCCCCTCCCAGGTCCCTGACCTGCCTCTCCCCCAGGCCCCCCCACGGAGGAGAGTGACCCCCCCACAGTGGGTGCACAAAGGGACCCCCCCGGCCCTGGGGGGGACCCAGACCCACCCCCGGAAATAACCACGGTGAGTGGGGGCTCTGGGGGCTCGAGGACCCCCATGGGGGGGGGGTCTGGGGTCACCCTGGGGGGCTTGGGGACCCCCTGCATGGGGGCAGGAGTCTGGGGGGGGGTCCCGCATGGGCTGGGGGGGGGCTCAGAGACTCTGTCCATGGGGGGGGTCCTGTATGGGCTGGGGGGGGCTCAGGGACCCCATGCATGGGCAGGGGGGGTCCCATATGGGCTGGAGAGGGGGTCAGGGGCTCTGTGCATGGGGGGGGGGGTGGCTGAGGCACCCCATGCATGGGTGGGGGGGTCCCATAGGGACTGGGGGGGGCTCAGGGACCCCGCTCTTGCTCTGTGTGTGTGTGTGGGGGGTCCTTTGTTCCCCCCATCCCTGTTGCTGGAGGATGGGGGGGGTGGGTGGGTGCTGACACCCCCCCCCCCGCTCAGCCCCCCCCCCCCGGGGGCAGCGGGGCGCTGCTGGCCTGGTGCCAGGCGGCCACGGCCGGGTACCGGGGGGTCCGCGTCACCAATTTCGGCACCTCGTGGCGCAGCGGCCTGGCCTTCTGCGCCCTCCTGCACCGCCATCACCCCCACCTCCTGTGAGCCGGGGGGGGGCACCCTGGGTTGGGGGGGGGGGGCACCTTGGGTTTGGGGGGGGGCCACCCTGGGTTGCGGCGGGGGGGATGAAAGTGGGGATGGGGGCCTTGGGGATAGGATGGTGGAGGGCAACTTGGGGGGGGGGGGCATCCCTGGGGGGGGGATGGACACCCTGTGGGGGGGGGACACACACACTGGGGATGGGAGGGCACCCTGGGCTGGGGGGGGGGACACACACACATGTGGGGACACCCCAGGGACATGGGGGACACCTTGGGGGGGGGACGACACACATGGGGACACCCTGGGGACAACCTGGTGGTTGCACCTTGGGGGGGGGACATGGGGACACCCTGGGGACATGGGGGTGGCACCCGGGAGTCATGGGGGGGGGCAGAATTATACCTTGGGGTCATGGGGGTCACTCCAGGGACATGGGGGGGGGACACCTGCGGGCAGTGGGGTCACCCCAGAGCCATGGGGGACCGCTGGGGACATGGGGGGGTCACCCTGAGGACACCCGAAGGGACCAGTGCCCCCCCCCCCCGTCCATGTGTCCCCCCCCCAGCGACTACGAGGCTCTGGACCCCCTCGACATCAGGGGCAACAACAAACTGGTGAGTTGGGGGAGAAACGGGGAGGGGGGGGGGACGGGATGGGGTTCCCGGGGGGGGGGTGGGGGACCCCCCTACCGGGGTCGCTCCCCCACCCAGCACCCCCCTCGCCCCCCCCCAGGCCTTCGACGCCTTCTCGGCGCTGGGCGTCCCGCGGCTGCTGGATCCGGCCGATCTGGTGCTGCCGCCGGTGCCCGACAGGCTGGGGGTGATGACTTACCTCAGCCAGGTACGGGCCCGCCTGCAGACCCCCCCGGGACCCCCCCTCGGCACCGCCGGGCCCCCCGATCCCCGGCGGCTCGGCTCCGGCGAGGGGGGGCCCCCACGGACGTCTCCGGACCCCCAGCTCGGTGCTGGCCAGGGGGTCCCCCCGTCGACAGCCCCAGACCCACAGCTCGCTGTCATCGAGGGGGGGTCCCCCTCAGACCCCCGGCTCGGGTCCATTGAGGGGGGGTCCCCGGGGACACCCCCAGACCCCCAGCCTGGCACCGTTGAGGGGGGGTCCCCAGGGAGGCCCCCAGACCCCCAGCCTGGCACCGTTGAGGGGGGGTCCACCTCAGACCCCCGGCTCAACTCCATTGAGGGGGGGTCACCAGGGACACCCCCAGACTCCCGGCTCAGCCCTGTTCAGGGGGGGGTCCCCTCAGACCCCTGGCTTGGCTCCATTGAGGGGGGGCCTTCAGGGACACCCCCAGACCCCCAGCTCAGCACCGTTGAGGGGGCGTCCACCTCAGACCCCCAGCTCGGCTCTATCAAGGGGGGGTCCGCAGGGACCCTCCCAGACCCCCAGCTCAGCCCTGTCGAGGGGGGGTCCCCCCCAGAACCCCCACTTGGCTCCATCGAGGGGGGGCCCCCACAGGCACTCCCAGCCCCCCAGCCTGGCACTGGCCAGGGGGTCCCCCCATCGACACCCCCGGACCCCCAGCTCAGCCCTGTCGAGGGGGGGTCACCCTCAGACCCCCAGCTCAGCACCACTGATGCGGGGTCCCCCTGGACCCCCCCGGACCCACGGCTCGACACTGTTGAGGGGGGGCCCCCCTCAGAGCCCCAGCTCAGCACCACTGATGGGGGGCCCCCCCTGGGCCCCCAGCTCAGCACCATTGAGGGGGGGCCCCCCCGGACCCCCCCAGACCCCCAGCTCAGCACCATCGATGGGGGTCCCCCCCCGGCCCCCCAGCTCGGCACCATTGAGGGGGGGCCCCCCTCAGAGCCCCAGCTCAGCACCACTGATGGGGGGCCCCCCCCGGACCCTCGGCTCAGCACTGTTGATGTGGAGCCCCCCCGGACCCCCCCGGACCCACAGGCGGGCACCGTCGAAGGGGGGTCCCCCTCAGATTCCCAGCTCGGCTCCACCGAGGGGGGGCCCCCACGGACACCCCCGGCCCCCCAACTTGGCCCTGGCCAGGAGGGGCCCCCCCAGGACCCCCCAGCATCGGGGGGGGGCAGCGGGCCTGCGGCTGGGGGGGCTGCAGGGGCAGCGGCAAAGGACGCTGGGCCTGGGCCCCGCCCGGGGGTGCTGGTGCCCCCCCCCCGGCTGCACCGCCCCGGTAAAGGGGGGGGCTGCCCCCAACCAAAGGCCCCCTCCGGCCCCGCGCCCCCCCCTCGCACCAAGACCCTCGCCCACCTGCGTGACGCCGACCTGCTGCGGAGACGGCGCTCGGGACGGCGCGGGGACCCCCCCCCGGTGAGAGACCCCCCCCCGGTGAAAGACCCCCCCCGGTGACACCCCCACCAGGAGCCTTGTTATCGTAGGGTCTGCCTTAATGCTGGGGGGGGGGTTATTGTAGGGTCTACCCTAATGCCCCCCCCTTTATTGCCAGCCCCCCCCTCCAGTGTGGGGGTCCCTGACACCCCCCCCCTCTCTCCCCAGGGTGATGGGGACATCGGGAGCCCCCCCGCGGCCCCCCCAGCCCGGCCCCCCTCTGGTGAGTTGGGGGGGGGGAACAGGGATGACAAGGAGGGGGGGTCACGGCCGTGCGCCCCCTCCCTGGGCTGGGGTGGCTCTGGCCCCTTCCCCGCTCCCAGGGCTGAGCGTGGGGTCACCCCCTTGTGCCCCCCCCCCCGCGGCCTGTCCGTCGTCCCCCCCCCGCAGACACCCCAGCAGAGCCCGGCCCCACAGAGGAGGAGACGCCGGTAAGGGGACACGGGGCGGGGGGGGACACACTGGTGGGACAGGGACGTGGGGGGGGACAGGGCGGGATGGGGACACGGGGGGGGGGGGGCCGTCAGAGGGCTGGGGGGGGGACATCGGGGATGTGTCCGTGGTGGGTTGGTGGGGGTGGCTGAGGGACTGGGGGGGGGACAACACGTTGTGTCCCACTGGTGGCAGTGGGGTGTGTGTGGCGGGGGGTGTCCTGGGGACAGGTCAGGTCCTGGCAGTGGCTGCGGGGTTGGGGGGGGGTCCTGGGGACACGTCAGATCCTGGCAGTGGGGTGTAGGGGGGGTCCTGGGGGTCCCGGCGCCCCCGGGGACAGGTCGGGTCCCGCAGCGGGGTGCGGGGTTGGGGGGGGGGGGTCCTGGGGACAGGTCGGGTCCCGGCAGTGGCAGCGGGGTGCGGGGGGTGCCGGGGGTCCCGGCGCCCCCGGGGACAGGTCGGGTCCCGCAGCGGGTGTGCGGGGGGGGGTCCGGGGGACAGGTCGGGTCCCGCAGCGGGGTGTGGGGGGGTCCCGGGGACAGGTCGGGTCCCGGCAGTAGCAGCGGGGTGCGGGGGGGTCCCGGGGGTCCCGGCGCCCCCGGGGACAGGTCGGGTCCCGCAGCGGCTGCGTGACACCGGGCAGTTCGTGGTGGCGGAGCTGGAGGCGCTGGAGCGGGAGCAGGCGCGCGTGGACGCCCGGGCCGTCGCCCTCGAGCGGGAGCTGCGCGGCCTCATGCAGTCGGGTACGGGGGCCCCCCCGCTGGGGACGCGGGCACCCCCCCGCTGGGGACGCGGGCACCCCGTGGGATGTGGGGCGGGACAACACAGCGACGTGGGAGCCCCACTGGGGACCCCCCGGGACATGGCATGGGGGGGGACACAGGGACACGGGGACCCCACGGGACAGGGCGGGGGGGGGGACAGGGACACGGGGACCTCACTGGGGACACGGGGACCCCCCCACTGGGGACACGGGGACCCCACGGGACATGGCATGGGGGGGACACAGGGACACGGGGATCCCACTGGGGACACGGGGACCCCCCCCGCTGGGGACACGGGGACCCCATGGGACAGGGCGGGGGGGGGGACAGGGACACGGGGACCTCACTGGGGACGCGGGGACCCCCCCCCCCCGCTGGGGACACAGGGACCCCCCCCGCTGGGGACACGGGGACCCCGTGGGATGTGGGGCGGGACAACACAGCAACGTGGGAGCCCCACTGGGGACCCCCCGGGACATGGCATGGGGGGGGACACAGGGACACGGGGACCCCGCTGGGGACGCGGGGACCCCCCCCCACTGGGGACACAGGGACCCCACGGGACAGGGACACGGGGACCTCACTGGGGACACGGGGACCCCCCCACTGGGGACACGGAGACCCCACAGGACAGGGCGGGGGGGGACATAGGGACATGGGAGCCCCACTGGGGACTTGGGGGCCTCACTGGGGACACGGAGATCCTGCGGAGACATGGGGACCCCCCCCCCACTGGGGATATGGGGGGGGGCAGGGACACGGGGACCCCACCGGGAACATGGCTTGGGGGGGGTCATGGAGGGGGGGACACAGTGAGGGGACGTGGGGATGGCGCGAGACGTGGGGACACGGCATGGGGACACGCACAAATGCGCGCAGCTGGCACCCGGCTGGGGACACGGGCACTGGTGGGGTGGGGGCTGCGCTGTGTCCCCATGTGTCGTCGTCCCCCCCCCCCCCCCCCGTGTCCCCAGGCGCGGACGCCCCCCGAGAGGAGCAGCTGATCCAGGAATGGTTCTCGCTGGTCAACCAGAAGAACGCGCTGCTGCGGCGGCAGGACCAGCTCCAGCTGCTGTGAGGGGGCCGGGGGGGGTCCCTGTCCCCCCCTTCCTCGAGGGGGGGTCACAGCCGCGGTGACACACCCGTGTGTGTCGTGTCCCCCCCCCATAGGGCAGAGGAGCAGGACCTGGAGCGTCGGTTCGAGCTGCTGAGCCGGGAGCTGCGGGCGATGCTGGCCATGGAGGGTGGGCAGGGGACACGGGGGGGGGGACACGGGGGGGTGGGACACGGGCCTCCTGGGCTGGGCACCCCCTGCTTTGGGGACCCCAAGGGTGGGGGGGGACTCGTCTGGGCTTTGGGGACCCCCCCCCGCTGTGGGGACCCCTGGGCTTTGGGCACAGCCTAGCTTTGGGGACACCTTGGCTTTGGGGACCCCTTGGGTTTGGGGACCCCAAGGGTGGGGGGACACTCCGGGTGGGGTGGGGGACCCCCCCTGGGCTTTGGGGGGACCCCCAGGGCTTTGGGGACCCCCTGGTCTGGGGATAACTGAGCTTTGGGGACCCCCCCCTCCCGGGTGTGGGGACCTTCCTGGGGTTACGGGACCCCCAGTTTTGGGGACAGCTGGACTTTGGGGCGGGGGGGGGCTGAACTCAGGGACCCCCAGGCTTGGGGCAGCCTGGATTTGGGGACCCCCCTGGGCTTTGGGGTGACCCCCCCCGTGTCTTCCCCCCCCCAGACTGGCTGAAGTCCTCTGCCCAGCGCCAGCGGGAGCAGCTGCTGCTGGAGGAACTGGTGTCACTGGTGAACCAGCGGGACCAGCTGGTGCGGGACCTGGACTGGCGCGAGCGGACGTGAGTTTGGGGGGGGGGGGGGGAGTTTAGGGGTCCCCGGGGGGGGGGTCCCGGGGGTCCGGCCCCCCCCTCACCCCCTCCCCGCAGGGCGCAGGAGGAGGACGCCCGCCTGGAGCGCGGCCTCGACCAGCGACGCCGCAGATTCGCCCGCAGGGAGACCTGTCGCATCACCTGAGGGAGCGGGGACCCCCCCGGGACCCCCCCGGACCCAGCCGGGACCCCCCCAGGACCCACGGTGGCCGCTGGCACCCGGCAGCAATAAAGGAGATTTTATGTGTGGACACGGATGGGTGCTGGGGCTGGGGGGGGCTATAGGGGGTGGGGGGGGGCTATAGGGGTGGGGGGGCCATAGGGAGCAGGGGCTGGGCTCTCTGGCTATAGGGTCCCCCCCGTCACAGGCTGGGGGGCTGCTGAGGCCGAAGGCTTTATTGCTGGGGGGGGGGAGCTGGGGGGGTCCCAGCACATCCCCTCCCGGGTGGGGCTCCAGTGTCACACAGGGGGGTGGGGGGGACACGGGGGTCGTCACAGCTTTGGCTTCACAGTTAGTGGGGGGCGCCCGGGCCGGGGGGGGCAGGGGCACGGGGGGGGGGGGGAGTGTGCACGGGGTGCGCCTTGTCAGCGTGCACGAGGCGAGTGTGCACAAGGCGAGTGTGCAAAGGGTGTGAGAGTGCACGAGGTGTGGGCGTGCAGGGTGAGCGCGTGGTGTGTGCAAGAGGTGAGTGTGCACAGGCTGTGGGCGTGCAGGGTGAGCGTGTGGTGTGTGCAAGAGGTGAGTGTGCACAGGCTGTGAGCGTGCACGAGGTGTGGGCGTGCAGGGTGAGCGTGTGGTGTGTGCAAGAGGTGAGTGTGCACAGGCTGTGAGCGTGCACGAGGTGTGGGCGTGCAGGGTGAGCGTGTGGTGTGTGCAAGAGGTGAGTGTGCACAGGCTGTGAGCGTGCATGAGGTGTGGGCGTGCACAGCGTGGGCATGGCCAGTGTCCGCAGGGCGTGAGCGTGCACAGTGGGTGCAGGATCAGTGTGCACAAGGGTGTGAGTGTGCGTGGGGCGCGCACGGTGCGTGCACGGCCAGTGTGCATGAGGTGTGAGTGTGCACAGGGTGTGAGCGCATGAGATGTGATCGTGCAGAGTGTGAGCGTGCATGGTGTGTGCATGGGGTGTAAGCGTGCACGGGGCGTGCATGGGGTGTGCGTGGCCAGCGTCCACAGGGTGTGAGTGTGCACTGCCAGTGTGCATGAGGTGAGCGTGCACAGAGCATGAGTGTGCACGGTGCGTGCAGGATCGGTGTGCACAGGGGTGTGAGCGTGCATGGGGTGCACACTGCATGTGCACGGCCAGTGTGCATGAGGTCAGCGTGCACAGGGCGTGAGTGCACGTGTGAGCGTGCACAGCCTGTGCATGAGGTGAGCGTGCACGGGGCGTGAGTGCACGTGTGAGCGTGCACAGCCTGTGCATGAGGTGAGCGTGCACGGGGCACGAGCACACGCGGTGCGTGCAGGATCAGTGCGCACGGGGGTGTGAGCGTGCAGGCCGTGCGCACGAGGTGAGCGTGCACGAGCAAGCACGGTGCCCGCACGGCCGGCCGAGCGTGGCTCTGCCACGGGCGCGTGCCCCACGTGCGAGGGTGCTGCCCGCAGCCCCAGGAGGTCGGGGGGGTCCCGGGGGGTCCCTAGGGCGCCGGGGGGGGGGGGGCGGGTCGGGGGGTCCCTAGGGCGCCGGGGGGGGCCCCGGGGGGGGCTGCAGCAGCCGCGTCACCCGGCTGAGCTGCGCGGCCGCGTCCTCCTGCTCCTGCTGCAGCCGCCGGTTGCTGCGTCGCAGCGTCCGCACCTCGGCCCGCAGCCGCTGCTGCGCCTCCTGCTCCTGCCCCACGGAGACCCACGCCTCAGCCCCACGGAGACCCACGGAGACCCACGCCTCAGCCCCACGGAGACCCACGGAGACCCACGCCTCAGCCCCACGGAGACCCACACCTCAGCCCCACGGAGACCCACGGAGACCCACGCCTCAGCCCCACGGAGACCCACGCCTCAGCCCCACACCTCAGCCCCACGGAGACCCACGCCTCAGCACCACGGAGACCTATAGCACCCCACGGAGCCCCACACGTCACCCCCTCGATGCCCCACAGCACCCCACAGCCCCGTGCCCCCCCCCAGTGCCCCCCCACCTCCTGCAGATCCTCCTGCAGCCGCTTCAGCGTCGCCTCCAGCTGCGCCACTTTCTCCGAGAGGCTCCGGGACCTGGGGGGAGACGGGGGGGGGACTGTAGCTGGACCCCCCCCAGCCCCTGCCAACCCCCCAGCCCCCCTGATCTCCCCCCCAGCCACGCTGCCTCCCCCTCAGCCCCTCCCTGGCCACCCCCAGCCCTCCCGTGCCCCTCCCTGAGCCCCCCCCGAGTCCCCCCCCAAGCCCCCCCCCCATCCTTACTCATCCTCAGAGGCCGCCTGGCTCAGGCTCTGCTGGGCCCCAGTGCTGGGGGGGTCCGGGAGCTGCTGCCCTGGGTGGGGGGGGGCACAGGGGGAGAGGTGAGAACCCCCCGCATGGGGGGGCCCTGACCTCCCCCCCCCAGCCTCCCCTTCCCCAAAAACCCCTCCCAGCCCAAGACCACCCCCCCAGCCCCCCCTTCCCCCACAAGCCCCTCCCAGCCCAAGACCCCCCCCAAGACCCCTGGCCCCCCCCAACTCACCCCCCCGTGCCAAAGCCTCCAGGATGCCGCTGCAGGCGGTGGCCAGGCGGGCGATGGCGTCCCACTCCTCCTCCTGGGGCTCCCCGGCCCCCGACAGCACTGCGGGGGGGGCACCCGTGGGGGGTGTGTGTGGGGGGACACGGACACCCCCAGGGGACGGGGACACCCCCAGGGGACATGGGATGGCGGGCACCCCCCCCCGGGGGATGGGGGGGGGGGGACCCTCAGGGGATGAGGGGACGGGGGATGGGGGCACCCCTGTGGGATGGGGGGGGCACCCAGGGGATGCGGACACCCCCGTGGGATGGGGGGGGCACCCAGGGGATGCAGACACCCCCAGGGGACACGGGACACGCCATGGGATGGGGGCACCCCCAGGGGGTGGGGGGAGTCACCCCCCCATAGGATGTGGGACCGGGGATGCAGGATGGGGGGGACACCCCAATGGGGGGGGGGCACCCCCAGGGGTTGGGGGGGACATGGGATGCCACTGAGCGATGCAGGATGGGGGACACGGGATGGGGGACGGGGGGGCACACGGGGGGGGTGACACGGGGGGGGACGACACCGGGGGGGGGGGGGTCGGGGGCCACTCACGCCTGCCCAGCGAGTGACGCAGCGATGGGGCCAGGGGGGGTCCGGGCTCGGGGGGGGCCACAGGGTCGCCGGTGTCCGGGGGGGCTCCCTGGCGGGGGGGGGGAAATAGTGGGGTCAGCAGGGACATGGGGACACCGAGGGGGGGCTGACACAGGGGGAGGGGGGAACTGGGGGGGGCTCACCGGGTCGCCGGGCGGGGGGGGGCTGCGGTGCGGCAGCAGCAGGTCGGGCGTCGGGTCGGCCAGGGGCTGCCTGGGGGGGGGTCACGAGGGGTCAGGGGTCACGGGGGGGCAAGGTCATGGAGAGGTCAGGGTCATGGGGGGTCACGGAGGTGAGGGTCACAGGGGTCATGGTCATGGGGGGGTCATGGGGAGCTGCCCAGGGCACGGGGGGGGACACGGGTTTCCCAGGGGATTTGGGGGGGTCCCCGAGGTTTTAGGGGGGTCCCATGGGCTTGGGGGGGGTCCCAGGGGAACTGGGGGGTCCCAGGGGATTTGGGGGGGGGTGTCCCAGGGGGTCGGGGGGATCTGAGGGGGGTCCCAGGGGATCTGGGGGGAGTCACAGGGAATCTGGGAGGGTGCTGGGGGATCTGGGGGGGTCCCAGGGAGTTGGGGGGATCTGGGGGGGTCCCAGTGGGTTGGGGGGATCTGGGGGGGTCCCAGGGGAGCTGGGGGGGGGTCTCAGGGAATTGGGGGGAATCTGGGAGGGGGTCCCAGGGGATCTGAGGGCCCCAGGGGATCTGGGGGGGGGGTCCCAGGGGATGTGGGGGGATCTGGGAGGGTCCCAGGGAGTTGGGGGGAACCCCAGGGGATTTGGGGGGGGTGTCCCAGGGGATTGGGGGGGTCCTAAGGGATGCAAGGGGGGGAGTCCCCATGTCCGGGGTCACTCACAGGCCGGGGGGGCGCTCGGTCGAGGTCTCGGGGGTCCCTGGGGAGCCGGGGCCCCCCCCGGGGGGGAAGGGGGTGCTCTCCTCGTCCAGCGCCAGCGAGCGCAGGAGCCGCAGGGTGTCGGGGCGCAGCCCCCCCTCCTCCCCCCCGCCGGCCCCCCCGTCGCTGCTGTCGCCGCTGTCCCCCGTGTCGCCGCTGTCCCCCGTGTCGCTGGTGTCCCCGATGTCCCCGATGTCCCCCCCGGGGTCCCCCCCCGCGCCCCGGCCCTGCTCCAGCGACCTGGCGTACAGCTCCGAGAAGCTCCTGGGGGGACACGGGGGTGGGGGGACACACGGGGGGGGGGACACAGCGGTGTCCTGGTCCTGGCTCCACTCGTCCCCCGTGTCCCCGCACCCCCCCATGTCCCCATGCCCCTCCACTTCTCCCCCCCACCCCCCCAATTCCTCCCTGTATCCCCCCAGTGCCCCCTCCCTGGCATCCCCCCGTCTCCACAACCCCCCATATCCCTCAGTGCCCCCCCCATTCCCCCCTTATCCCCCATTCCCCCCAAGCCCCAATTCCCCCCAATCCCCTCAGTCCCCCCCATTCCCCCAAGACCCCCTTATCACCCCAATCCCCCCCAGTCTCCCCCAGTTCCCTCCATTCCCCCAAGAGCCCCAGTCCCCCCAATCCCCCCATTCTCCCCATTCCCCCAAGACCCCCTTATCCCCCCAATCCCTCCCAGTCCCCCCCAGTTCCTCCCATTCCCCCAAGCCCCCCCATGCCCCCGATCCCCCCCAGTTCCCCCCATTCCCCCAAGCCCCCCTCATCCCCCCAGTCCCCCCATTCCCCCAAGACCCCCTCATCCCCCCAGTCCCCTCCATTCCCCCAAGACCCCCAACCCCCCATTCCTCCCAGTCCCCCCCATTCCCCCAAGACCCCCTTATACCCCCAACCCCCCATTCCTCCCAGTCCCCCCCATTCCCCCAAGACCCCCTTATCCCCCCAATCCCCCCTAGTCCCCCCAGTCCCCCCCATTCCCCCAAGCCCCCCTCATCCCCCCAATCCCCCCCCATTCCCCCAAGCCCCCTCATCGCCCCAGTCCATCGCCCCCCCACCCACCGGCGGGGCCGGCCGTCGCGGTCGGGGGGCAGGAGGGTGAGGGGGGCCTTGGGGCGCCGCAGGAGGGCCCTCAGGCGGCGGGGGGCCAGGGTGGGCAGGGGGTGGTGGGCGACGCGCAGCAGGCGGGCGCCGGGGCGCAGCCCCGCCGTCTCGGCGAAGGAGAAGCGGGTGACGGCCGTCACCACCCCCGCCGCGTCCACGCGGAACCCGGGGCGACCCCCGGCCCCCCGCGGCAGCGCCAGCTCCCGAGCCTCGCACCCCCGCGTCACCGCCTGCGGGGGGGACACGACGGGACGGGGACTGAGGCGGGGGGGACCCCGGAGGTGACCCCCGCTGGGGTGGCCCCCTGGGAACCCCTACAGTGACCCCGTGGGAACCCCAACAGTGACACCCCCCGCGTGGGAACCCCAACAGTGACCCCCTGGGAACCCCAACAGTGACATCCCCCGCGTGGGAACCCCAACAGTGACCCCCTGGGAACCCCAACAGTGACCCCCTGGGACACCCAGCAGTGACACCCCCCTGTGGGAACCCCAACAGTGACCCCCTGGGAACCCCAACAGTGACCCCCTGGGACACCCAGCAGTGACGCCCTGGGAACCCCTACAGTGACACCCCCCGCGTGGGAACCCCTACAGTGACCCCCTGGGACACCCAACAGTGACCCCCTGGGACACCCAGCAGTGACACCCCCCCGTGGGAACCCCAACAGTGACCCCCTGGGACACCCAACAGTGACACCCCCCGCGTGGGAACCCCAACAGTGACCCCCTGGGAACCCCAACAGTGACCCCCTGGGACACCCAACAGTGACCCCCTGGGACACCCAGCAGTGACACCCCCCCGTGGGAACCCCAACAGTGACCCCCTGGGACACCCAACAGTGACCCCCTGGGACACCCAGCAGTGACACCCCCCCGTGGGAACCCCAACAGTGACCCCCTGGGACACCCAACAGTGACACCCCCCGCGTGGGAACCCCAACAGTGACCCCCTGGGAACCCCAACAGTGACCCCCTGGGACACCCAACAGTGACCCCCTGGGACACCCAGCAGTGACACCCCCCCGTGGGAACCCCAACAGTGACCCCCTGGGAACCCCAACAGTGACCCCCTGGGACACCCAGCAGTGACACCCCCCTGTGGGAACCCCAACAGTGACCCCCTGGGAACCCCAACAGTGACCCCCTGGGACACCCAGCAGTGACACCCCCCCGTGGGAACCCCAACAGTGACCCCCTGGGACACCCAGCAGTGACGCCCTGGGAACCCCTACAGTGACACCCCCCGCGTGGGAACCCCTACAGTGACCCCCTGGGACACCCAACAGTGACCCCCTGGGACACCCAGCAGTGACACCCCCCCGTGGGAACCCCAACAGTGACCCCCTGGGAACCCCAACAGTGACACCCCCCCGTGGGAACCCCAACAGTGACCCCCTGGGAACCCCAACAGTGACCCCCTGGGACACCCAGCAGTGACACCCCCCCGTGGGAACCCCAACAGTGACCCCCTGGGACACCCAACAGTGACCCCCTGGGACACCCAGCAGTGACACCCCCCCGTGGGAACCCCAACAGTGACCCCCTGGGAACCCCAACAGTGACACCCCCCCGTGGGAACCCCAACAGTGACCCCCTGGGAACCCCAACAGTGACCCCCTGGGACACCCAGCAGTGACACCCCCCCGTGGGAACCCCAACAGTGACCCCCTGGGACACCCAACAGTGACCCCCTGGGGTGACCCCCATGGGACACTGCCCTCCCCAAGCCCCACAGCATCCCCCCGACCACCCCTGCCCCACGGCACCCCCCACCCTTGCCCCATTGCAGCCCCCATTGCACCCCCCCATCCCTTCCCCGTTGCCCCCTAGCCCTGCCCCATTGCACCCCTATTGCCCCCATCCCCACCCCATTGCCCCCCACCCTGCCCTGTTGCACCCCCATTGACCCATTGGAGCCCCCCAACCCTGCCCCATTACACCCTCCCATCCCCATCCCATTGCCCCCCAACCCTGCCCCATTGCACCCTTATTGCCCCCCCAACCCATTGCACCCCATCCCCACCCCATTGCCCCCCACCCTGCCCCATTGCACCCCCATTGCCCCATTGCACCCCACCCCTACCCCATTGCACCCACCATCCCCACCCCATTGCCCCCCCACCCCCGCCCCATTGCACCCCCATTGCCCCATCGCAGCCCCCGTTGCCCCCCACCCTGCCCCATCACACCCCCCATTGCCCCATTGCTCCCCACCGCTGCCCCATTGCCCCCCCACTGCCCCATCGCAGCCCCCGTTGCCCCCCACCCCTGCCCCATTGCCCCCCCACTGCCCCATCGCAGCCCCCGTTGCCCCCCACCCCTGCCCCATTGCCCCCCCACTGCCCCATCGCAGCCCCCGTTGCCCCCCACCCCCACCCCTGCCCCATTGCCCCCCATTCCACCCCCCTCCCCACCCCATTCCCCCCCCATTTCACCCCCCCCAGCCCCACTCACCTGCAGCCTGGCCACCACCTGGGGGGCGACGCCGTGGGGGAGGCGCAGGCCCAGCCAGTCCCCCGCCCCATAGAAGAGCTCCAGGCGACCCTCGGCGAAAGCCCACCCCAGCACGTCCCGGCAGGCGCAGCTGAACAGCACCCCGGGGTGGGGGGCTGCCACCACCACCCGCTCCGCCGCCACCCCCAGCAGGCACGGCACCTCGGGACCGCCGGGGGTCCCCTGCGCCCGCGCCCCCCACACCAGGGCCCCCGCCACCCCCGCGAACCCCCCCCCGCCGCCGCCGCCGCCGTCGCCGCGGCCCCCCGCTCGACGCCGGCCCCCCAGAACCGGCAGCCCCCGGTGCGGGGCGGCGAGGGGGGGGCCGGTGGCGTGGGCGCGGGCCAGCTCCTGCAGGTACTGGTGGCGGGTTCGGGCGGCCATGGCCCCCAGCCGCCCCCCCCGGCCCGCCGCGTTCTCCCCGTTAATGGCCTTGGCCAGCAGGAACTCCCGCAGCCCCTCGCCCCCCGGGAACCGCTGCCCCGCCGCCAGCCCCGGCCCGAAGAGGGGGGTCTCCTCCGGCCGCACCACCGCCACGCTGCGGGAGAGAGCGCGGGGGGGGGGCCGTGAGACCCGCGGGGAGAGGGACAGGCAGACAGGCACACCCCCCCCCCCCGCGGGACACGCGGCACCCCTAAGGACCGGGAGAGACCCCCCCCAGGGACCCTGGGAGAACCCCCCTGGGACTGGGGGAGACCCCCGGGAGAGATGCCAGACCCCCGGGAGACATGGGAGGCCCCCGGGGGACACGCGAGACCCCCCCCGGGAGACATGGGAGACCCCCCCAGGAGACATGGGAGACCCCCGGGGGACACGCAAGACCCCCCGGGAGACATGGGAGGCCCCCGGGGGACACGCGAGATCCCCCCCGGGAGACATGGAAGACCCCCCCGGGAGACATGGGAGACCCCCGGGGGACACGTGAGACCCCCCCCGGGAGACATGGGAGACCCCCCCGGGAGACATGGGAGACCCCCGGGGGACACGCAAGACCCCCCGGGAGACATGGGAGACCCCCGGGGGACACGTGAGACCCCCCCCGGGAGACATGGGAGACCCCCGGGGGACACGCGAGACCCCCCCCGGGAGACATGGAAGACCCCCGGGGGACACGCGAGACCCCCCCCGGGAGACATGGGAGACCCCCGGGGGACACGCGAGACCCCCCCCGGGAGACATGGAAGACCCCCGGGGGACACGCGAGACCCCCCCCGGGAGACATGGAAGACCCCAGGGGACACGCGAGACCCCCCCCGGGAGACATGGGAGACCCCCCCAGGAGACATGGGAGACCCCCGGGGGACACGCGAGACCCCCCCCGGGAGACATGGGAGACCCCCCTAGGAGACATGGGAGACCCCCGGGGGACACGTGAGACCCCCCCCGGGAGACATGGGAGACCCCCCCAGCAGACATGGGAGACCCCCGGGGGACACGCAAGACCCCCCGGGAGACATGGGAGACCCCCGGGGGACACGCGAGACCCCCCCCGGGAGACATGGGAGACCCCCCCGGGAGACATGGGAGGCTGCCGGGGGACACGCGAGACCCCCCCCGGGAGACATGGGAGACCCCCGGGGGACACGCGAGACCCCCCGCGGGAGACATGGGAGATCCCCCCGGGAGACATGGGAGACCCCCGGGGGACACGCGAGACCCCCCCGGGAGACATGGGAGACCCCCGGGGGACACGCGAGACCCCCCCCGGGAGACATGGGAGACCCCCCCGGGAGACATGGGAGACCCCCGGGGGACACGCGAGACCCCCCCCGGGAGACATGGGAGACCCCCGGGGGACACACAAAGCCCATGCAAGACCCCCCAGGGACCAGGCAGCACCCCGAAGGACCAGGAGAGACCCCCAGGGGACATGCGAGACCCCCAGGGACTGGGCGAGACCCCCAGGAGACATGCGAGACCCCCAGGGGACATTCGAGACCCCCAGGGACCAGGCAGCACCCCCAAGGACCAGGAAAGACCCCCAGGGGACATGCAAGACCCCCCAGGGACTGGGAGAGACCCCCCCCAGGAGACATGTGAGACCCCCAGGGGACACACAGCACCCCCAGCCCCCGTGTGAGACCCCCAGAGCCTGTGCAAGACCCCCAGCACCCAGACGAGCCCTGCAGATGCCGTGCAAAGACCCCCAGCCCCCATGTGAGACCCCTAACCCCCTAGCAAGCCCCCCAGCCCCCGTGTGAGACCCCCAGACCCTGTGCAAAGCCCCCCCAGCCCTTGAGCAAGCCCCCCCAAACCCTGTGCAAGCCCCTTGGCACCCATGTGAGACCCCCAGGGACTGGGAGAGACCCCCAGAGACTGCGGAAAGCCCCCCCCAAGGGACTGTGCAAGCCCCCCTTGAGCCTGTGCAAGACCCCCAGAGCCTGTGCAAGCCCCCCCAGCCCTTGAGCAAGCCCCCCCAAACCCTGTGCAAGACCCCGAGGCCCTGTGAACCCCCCCCCAGCCCTCGAGCAAGCCCCCCAGACCCTGTGCAAGACCCCCCAGCACCCATGTGAGACCCCCAGGGACTGGGAGAGACCCCCAGAGACTGCGGAAAGCCCCCCCCAAGGGACTGTGCAAGCCCCCCTTGAGCCCGTGCAAGCCCCCCAGAGCCTGTGCAAGCCCCCCCAGCCCTTGAGCAAGCCCCCCCAAACCCTGTGCAAGACCCCGAGGCCCTGTGAACCCCCCCCCAGCCCTCGAGCAAGCCCCCCAAACCCTGCGCAAGCCCCCCCAGCACCCATGTGAGACCCCCCAGGGACTGTGCAAGCCCCCCCCCCGAGCCCGTGCAAGCCCCCCCAGCCCTGCAGGAGCCCTTGGGGCCCCCCCAGCCCCCCACCTGTAGGCGGTGCGGGGGGTGCAGGGCTCGTGGGCCCGCACCACGATGAAGATGTGCTGGAAGTGGGAGCGGAGGGCGCGGGGGGAGAAGGGCCGAGCCCCCGGCTCCTGGAAGACGATCGTCACGATGTCGTTCCCGATATGCCGCTTCCGCAGGAGCTGGGGGGGCGAGGGGGGGGGTCAGAACCCCAAAACTGACCTGGAGGGGGGGGCCCCAGGGAGAGCCTGCGGCTGTCCTGGGCTCTCTGGGACCCCCTCAGGGGCCCCAGGGCCCCCTCAGAACCCCCCACCTGCATCCAGGACCCCCCCCGCAAACCCCTGGGACCTCCAGGACCCCCTAGCTGCCTCCAGGACCCCCCCCAAACCCCTGAGACCCCCTGGGCCCCGCCTTACCCCCTGGGACCCCCCCCAAACCCCTGGGACCCCCAGGACCCCCCAAGACCCCTGGACCCCCCCCCCCAACACCTCCCTGGACCTGCTGGGGGCTGCTAGGGGTGAAGAGCAGTATGGGGGGGGGGACCCTTAGGACCTCCCATGACCCCAGTCCCCAGGGACCCCCAGGACCCCCCAACCTTCCCCAGGACCCCCCCAGGACCCCCGCGGACCTGCTGGGGGTTGCTGGGGGTGAAGGGCAGCATGGTGCTGACGTGGAACATCACCTCGTAGCCGTGGTACGTCGTGTACAGGGAGTGGGTCCCCGTGGAGTCAGCTGGGGGGGGGACAGAGCCTGCACCCCCACCCTGGGCCCTCTCCCCTCATCCCTGAGCCACCGCCACGTGCGCACCCCGTCCCCCTGTGCATCCCCACCTCTGTCCCCAAGCCCCCATCCCCACGTCCTTCTGTCCCCATCCGTGTGTCCCCATCCCTGTCCCTGTGTCCCCATGTCCCTCTGCATGTCCCCACCTCCATCCCCGTGTCCCCCATGTCCCCCAAGTCCCAGTGTCCCCATCCCCATGTCCACACGTCCCCGTGTCCCAATCCCGGTCCCCGTGCATGTCCCCACCTTCATCCCCGTGTCTCCCAAGTCCCCCAAGTCCCAATGTCCCCATCCCCATGTCCACATGTCCCTGTGTCCCAATCCCTGTCCCTGTGCATGCCCCCACCTCCATCCCCGTGTCCCCCAAGTCCCCATGTCTCCACCTCCCTGTGTCCCCATCCCTGTCCCCATGTCCCCCTGCCCCCCTGTCCCCATCCCTGTCCCTGTGCATGCCCCCACCTCCATCCCTGTGTCCCCCCATCCCTGTATCCCCATCCCCGTGTCCCTGTGCGTGTCCCCATGTCCCCCCACCCATCCCTATATTCCCATCCCCATGTCCCCCATGTCGCGGTGTGTGTCCCCTCATGTCTCCCCCATCCCTGTATCCCCATGTCCCCGTGTCCCTGTCCCCATCCCTGTGCAGGTCTCCCTCTCCATCCCCGTATCCCCATCCCCCTGTCCCCATCCCTGTCCCTCTGCGTGTCCCCATGTCCCCCCATCCCTGTATCCCCATGTCCCCGTGTCTCTGTCCCCATTCCTGTGTGGGTCTCCCCCTCCATCCCCATGCACCCATCCCTGTCCCTCTGCGTGTCCCCTCCGTCCCCGTATCCCCATCCCTGTGCCCCCATCCCTGTCCCTCCACGTGTCCACCTCCATCCCCGTGCTGCCATCCTTGTCCCTCCACATGTCCCCGTGTCCCCCCCATCCCCATATCCCCATCCCAGTGCCCCCATCCCTGTCCCTCCATATGTCCCCATGTCCCCCTCCGTCCCCATATCCCCATCCCTGTCCCTCCATATGTCCCCATGTCCCCCCCGTCCCCATATCCCCATCCCTGTCCCTCCATATGTCCCCATGTCCCCCCCGTCCCCATATCCCCATCCCTGTCCCTCCGCGTGTCCCCGTGTCCCCCCGTCCCCATATCCCCATCCCTGTCCCTCCATATGTCCCCATGTCCCCCCCGTCCCCATATCCCCATCCCTGTCCCTCCGCGTGTCCCTGTGTCCCCCCGTCCCCATATCCCCATCCCTGTCCCTCCCTGTGTCCCCGTGTCCCCCCCCATCCCCATATCCCCATCCCTGTCCCTCCCTGTGTCCCCGTGTCCCCCTGCCGTCCCCATATCCCCATCCCCGTCCCCCCGCGTGTCCCCGTGTCCCCCCCCCGGCTCACTCTGGGTGTCGAGCTGGGCGCGGTAGTGGGGGAAGCCGCGCAGGCGGACGCGGGTGCCCAGCAGCCCCAGGAACTGGGCGAAGGCGGGTCCCGCACCCTCGTTGTTGTACATCTCCTCCTCCGAGGCCTGGCCCCCCCGGCAGTACAGCACCCCCACCTTGCGCTGGAAGCTCAGCTGGGAACGGGGCAGGTGGGGGGCACGGCTCGCACGGGGACTCGCACGCGCAACCCCCTGCACGCCCTCGCCAGCCTCGTGCGAGGGCCAGTGCTGGTGCAATGCAAGCCCCGTCCTCGTGCAAGCCCCAGTGTCGGTGCAAGCCCCACCCATGTGCAAGCCCCATCCTTGCACAAGCCCCAGCACTGGTACAAGCCCCATCCCTGTGCAAGCACTGTCTTTGTGCAAGCCCCAGCGCTGGCACAATGCAAGCCCCATCCTCGTGCAAGTGCTGTCCTCGTGCAAGTCCCAGCGCTGGTGTAAGCCCCAGCACTGGTGCAAGCTCCACCCATGTGCAAGCCCCATCCTTGCGCAAGCCCCAGCACTGGTACAAGCCCCACCCTTATGCAAGCCCCACCCTTGTGCAAGCCTCACCCCTGTGCAAGCCCCGTCCTTGTGCAAGTCCCAGCACTGGTACAAGCCCCACCCTCGTGCAAGTCTCACCCCTGTGCAAGCCCTGACCTTGTGCAAGCCCCTCCCATGCACCCCCAGCCCTCGTGCAAGCCCCGCCCTCCCGCAACCCTCATCCTCGTGACCCCCCCCGCTCACCCCCTGCTCGTCCAGCTTGAGGAGGGTCTCGGGCACGGCGGGGGAGGGGGAGGCCAGGCGCAGCCCCTGCACCCCCAG
Source organism: Necrosyrtes monachus (assembly GCA_037953605.1). Lineage (NCBI taxonomy): Eukaryota > Metazoa > Chordata > Aves > Accipitriformes > Accipitridae > Necrosyrtes > Necrosyrtes monachus. Next base: position 41,267 of record JAZGTQ010000338.1, read on the forward strand.
CCCCGGCAGCACCAGCTCCAGCAGCTTTTTTGGGGGGACCCCCCGCGCCCCGGGGGGGCGAGCGCCGGGGGGCAGCGCCTCCTCCAGCACCGAGCCCCGCAGCGTCCGCAGCTGGGGGGGGGCGGGGGGGAGGGGGTCAGGCCTGGGGGGACTCTCCCCCAGCCCCCCCCCCCCAGGGCTGCTGCTGGCACCCCAGGGACCCCCCCGGCCCCCCCCCGGCCCCCACCTGGCTGGTGCGCAGGATGATGCGGTGCAGGACCTGGGGCTGGGGTCCATCCTTCTCCTCCCGCCGCAGGGACACGGCCACCGGCCCCAGCTGCGCGTCCTCCCCCAGGAAGTTCTGGTGCTCTGGGGGGGTCGGGGGGGTTCGGGGGGGGTACCGGGACCCCCTTCTGCCCCCCCTGCCCCACACAGCCCCCCCCGGCCCCACGCAGCCCCCGCGTCACATGGGGATGTGCAATGTGCTGCAGCACCGTGCAACGCCCCACGGCCTCGTGCAACACCCCATGGTCTTGTGCAACACCCCACAACCTCGTGCAACACACTACATCCTCGTGCAACACCCCACAGCCTTGTGCAACGCCCCACGGCCCCGTGCAACATCCCACGACCCCGTGCAACGTCCCGCGACCTCGTGCAACACCCCACAGCCCCGTGCAACGCCCCACGACCCCGTGCAATGTCCCGCGACCCCGTGCAATGTCCCGCGACCCCGTGCAACCTCCCACGGCTGCAACAACCCGCCCGGCCCGCCGTGCCCCCCCGTGCCCCCCCCGGCTCACCCTTGCCGTAGAAGTACTTGCGGTAGTAGTCGGCGCCCGCGTCGCTGTGCTCGATGGGGTGGGGGGGCCGCGACCCGGCCGGGGGCTCCTCCAGCACCGCCACGGCCGCGTTGGGGAGGTTGCCCGGCCCGGGGGGGGCCCGGGGGGGCCCCAGCCCCGGCTCCTGCTCCCCCCCCGTCTCGCAGCAGAAGCGGGGGCAGCTCAGCACCAGCGCCTCGGCGTCGGGGGGCCCCCCCCCGGGCTCGGGGGGCTCCTCGGGCTCCAGGTGGGCGGCCGAGGCCCCCGAGGTGGGGCCGGGGGGGGCGGGGGGGGCCTCGGCCGGGTCGAAAAGGATGCTCTGCACGTCGTAGTGGGCGACGTGGGGGCCCCAGGGCGGGCGGGGGAAGAAATCGGGGCCCCCCCCGGCCCCCTCCCCGCCCGCCCCCAGCCCCAGCAGCAGCAGGGGGTCGCGGAAGCGGGGGGACGTGGGGCTGCCGCCCCCCCCCGCCTCCTCGTGACTGTGGGCCCGGCTGCGGGGGGCGGCCCCCGGGCCCCCCCCCGGGCCTCCCCCCAGGGCCGCCTCGCTGCTGCTGCGCTGCATGGCAGCGGCCCCCCCCGGCGAGGGGGGCGGCGAGGGGACCCCCCGGACCCCCCCGGCCGTGCTGGGGGGGGCGGCGGAGGGGGGGGGCCGGGCCGAGGGGCCCCGCATCTTGCGGAGGAAGAGGTCATCGGACTGCATGGCCCCCCCGGGACCCCCCCGGAACTCCCAGGGACCCCCTGAGACCACCCTGGGACCCTCCGAGACCACCCTGGGACCCCCCCTACCCCTGACCCCCCCCCCCCCGGGACCTTCCTCCCCCGCTAGCACGAACCTCTGATCCCCCCCGGGACCCCCCCGCTACCGCTGACACCCCCCAACACCCCCGGGACCCCCCGGTTTAGCGGGGACCCCCCACCCCGCAATTTGTCAATGGAAGCGTGGGAACGGACCCCGCGCCCCGATTGGCTGCCCGGGAATTCCCCCCTGCGGACGCTCCGCCCCTTTTCCCACGCGCCCCCCCCCACCTTCCTAGGTCGGGGTCAATGGGGGGGACACGGAGGGGGGACGGGGGGGGGCTCCGGCCGCGTCGCTCGCTCGGGGAGGGCGCGACGGCGCGACCTGGCGGGGGGGACAGGGAATCAGTGGGGGGGTCATTGAGGGGGGGGCTCCCCTCATCCCCCCCCACGTCCCTCTGTCCCTCCGTCCCCAGACACGTCCCCCCCTCCGTGCCCCCCCATTTGCCCCCCCATCCCTCTGCGGGGACCCCCCAGCACCCCCAAAACGCGGCTGGGGGGGGCGGGGGAGGCACCTGGGACCTGCCCGGATGCCTGGTACCCCCTGTGCCCCCCCACTCCCACCCCCCGGGAAGCCCCCCCGGCTCCTTGGGGCTCTGGGGGACTCTGGGGGGGTCGTGGTGCTGGGGGGGGGGGTGCGGGGCCCGGACGCGCCAACGCCAGCGGCTTCCTGCCGTACGGGAAGTGGTGGCGGCCGATGGCCCCCCCCCAGGTGCTGCCCCCCAAGTGCTCCCACCCCCAGCACTAACCCCCCCCTCCTCGAGGGTCCCTCCCCATCTGCAGCACCCCCCCGACCCCCCCACCGGGTCCCCGCTCCTGACCTCGTCCCCTGCGTGAACTCAGACGTCCGGCCCCCCCCCCGCCCCCCCCCCGCCGCCACACTTCCCTCCTCCGGCTGCAGCGGACCCAGGCGTCCGGCCCCCCCCCCCGCCGTCCCCCCCCCCGCAAGGACCCTGGTGTCCGGGCCCCTCCCCCCACCTCCATCCGTTAAGATGCGATTAACGGAGTTAATCTGGGGGGGGGGGGGACAGGCAGGGTGACACCCCCCCCCCCCGGACAGGTGGCTCCAGGCTGGGCAGGGACCCAGGCGTGGCGGGGGGGACACCCACACCCAGGCGTCCCCACCCCACGCAGGACACCCCCCTCCCCCCAACAACAACTCCCCCCCGGGGACACAGTGGGCCCCGTCGTGCGTTGCACCAGGGAGCACGGAGGGGGCCGAGGTCACGGCCCCGTGCAAAGGCCTCGCACGAGGGCCAGTAACTGAGCGCCGGGGGCTCGCACGGGGGCTGGTGCCGCACACGGGGGCTCGCACGAGGGCCGGGGGCTTGCACGAGGGCCGGGGTCGCCCCGTGACAGCAGGCCACGGGGTCACGAGGGGTTTCATGTGGGGGACACGTAGGCGTGCAAGCACCGTGCAAGGGTGGCCCCGCCGCCTGTGCACAGACCCTTGTGCGAGGCCTTGTGCCAATCACCCATGCAAAGTGCCGTGCGAGCCCCCCACCGTGCAAGCCCCTCCTCGTGCAAGGCCCCCCCCGCCATGCAAAGCCCCCACGAGACTCTTCTGTGCACGACCCTCGTGCAACCCTGCCGTGCAAAGCCCTCGTGCAAGGTCCCCCCCCCCCCCTTTTCACCCTGACTCGCTCCTACCTCCGGCCCCTCGTGTCACTGTCACTGTTGCTGGGGGGGGCACCCACCGCCCCACGCCGCCGTGGGACCCACGCGTCCGGGGGGGGGGACCCCCACGCGTCCAGGGGGGACCCCCAGGTGTCCGGGGGGGGACCCAGGCGTGCGGGACCCCCCGCTCGCACCCCACCGCCGAGGCTGGGAGGGGACCCGAGCGTCCGAGCTCCCCCCCCCCGCCCCCGCCCTTCCCCTTCGCTGTCGCTTCCTCCCGCCAGAGAGAACCCGGGCGTCCGGGTGGGCCCCCCCCACGACACCCCCCCCACGACACCCCCCCCAACACCCCCCCCCTCGGGCAGGGGACCCAGGCATCCGGGACCCCTGCCCCCCCCTCCCCGCAGTGCCGGGGGGGGGGCCCGGCGTCCGGCGCGGCGGGAAAACGTCAAAACGACTTTTTGAACCATTTTTTTGTTTTTTTTTTTTTTTTGTTTTTTTTTTTTAATTTTTAGTATCAACCCCAAAACCCAACAAAAACCCCTCGACAATCGAAAGGAAAAAAAAAAAAAAAAAAAAAAATCCCTCGAAAAAGAGTCCAAGTCCCTGGGGGGGGCCCGGGGGGGCCACAGGCTCCAGTGGGGGGGAGGCCGTCGCTGCGGTCGGCTGCTCCGGGGGGGGGCCCTGTAGGTCCCCGGGGGTCCCTGTGGGTCTCCAGGGGTCTCGGCGGGTGGGGGGGGGCACCCGGGTCCTTATTGCTGTCCGTGGGGGGGTCGGGACCAGCCCAGGGGTGGGGGCCATGGCGGGGCCGTGGGGGTCAGTACTGGTGCTCCAGGAGGGGCTGCGCCGTGGGGCTCTCCTTGTCCTGGGGGGGCTCCGGGGGGGGGCGGGCGCCGGCGTCCGCAGGGGCCTGGGGGGGGGATGGAGTTTGGCGGGGGGGGGGCATGGGGACGCTGGGCCCCAGCCCCCCCCCCCCAAAAAGTACAGGGGTCCGAGGTGTTCGGGACCCCCCCAAGGCACCCAGGACCTCCCTGGGATGCAGCCCCTGCCCCCCCCATCCAAAGAGACCTGGGGGGCCCCCAGGAGACCCCCATACCCCGGCCCCCCCCCCCAAAGGACCCAGGCGTGCGGGGGACTCACCTCTCCCACGGTGCCGGTGCTGCCCCCGGGGGTGCTGGGGGTGCCCGGGGGGGGGTCCCCTTCGTTGCCCCCCCCCTTGCGGCCGCCCAGGCTCCATTTGCCGCAAAGGCCGTCGTAGGCGAAGGGAGGGGGGGCTCCGGGGCCAGGCCCCGCTGGCAGGGGGGGTCCTGCGGGGGGGTCCCGCCGACCCTCAGGCCCCCCACGCCCCCCCCAGCCTGGCCCGGGACCCCCGCTCTGCTCGGGGCCTGTGGGACACAGGGACATGCTGGGGGGGGGGCAAAGCCACGCAGAGACACCCCCCCCCGCAACCCAGGGGACCCCCCCGTCCCCATGCCAAGACCCAGACAACCCCCCCCCGCCACCGGCACCCACCTGGGTGAGGCTGGGTGGTGGTGGGGCCGGGCGGCTCGGGGGGGTTTGAAGCCCCCGGGGGGGCCGTGCCGCCCGTGGGGCCGCTCCCCGCCGAGCCCCCCCCGCAGTCCGGGTCCTCGATGTTGCCCCCGCTATTGCAGCCGGCACCGCAGCCCTTCTGCAGCCTGGGGGGGACGGGGATGGGGGGGAATGGGGGGGGCGTGGGGGGCACAGGGCGACATGGGGGGGATGCAGGATGGGGGGAGACATGAAGTTGGGGGAGCAATGTTGGGGGGGATGCAGGATTGGGGGGATATGGGGGCTTAGGAGCCCCTGGGGGGGTCCCCAGGAGGAGGTCACAGCCCCCCCAGGGAGGTTACAGCCCCCCCCCAGCCCTGGGGGTCCCCAAGAGGAGATGACAGTCCTCCCCTCAGCCCTGGGGGTCTCTGAGACCACAGCCCCCCCCAGCCCTGGGGGTCCCCAAGAGGAGATGACAGCCCCCTCCTCCAGCTCTGGGGGTCCCCAAGAGGAGTCCACAGCCCCCCCCAGCCCTGGGGGTCCCCAAGAGGAGACGACAGCCCCCCCCCTCCAGCCCTGGGGGTCCCCAAGAGGAGTCCACAGCCCCCCCCCAGCCCTGGGGGTCCCTGGGAGCAGGCAGGGGGTCCCCAGGGAGGGGGGGGGGGGATGCCGTGGGTGCACAGGGACCAACCAGGGTCCCCGTGGGCACCTTTTTTGGGGACACACACACACACGACACGCGTCATTTCGGGGCGACTCACCGGGCCCAGGCGTTGGCCAGCCAGCGGGCGATGGCGGGGGGGCTGAGGGGGCCCCCGACGAGGGTGCGGAGCTGGGGGTGGGCGCCGGCGAAGGAGGTGGTGAGGGGGGAGACGTAGATGGGGTACCCCAGGGGCTGGTCGCAGGAGGAGTTGATGATGTTGCGCAGCGACTGCCGGGCGTTCTGGATGCTGCCCCGCTCCGGGTTGCGGTTCCGCAGGAAAACCAGCTCCTGCTGCTGCCCGGCCCACAGCCCCCGCACGCACTCCCGGTTCACCTGCGGGGGGGGGTGGCACTGGGAGTCACTGGGGGGGCACTGGGAGGGGACTGGGAGGCACTGGGGGGCACTGGGAGGGGACTGGGAGGCACTGGGGGGCACTGGGAGGCACTGGGAGGGGACTGGGGGGGCACTGGGGGGTACTGGGAGGGGACTGGGAGGCACTGGGAGGGGACTGGGAGGCACTGGGGGGCACTGGGGGGCACTGGGAGGGGACTGGGAGGGGACTGGGAGGCACTGGGGGGCACTGGGAGGGGACTGGGGGGCACTGGGAGGGGGCTGGGAGGCACTGGGGGGCACTGGGGGGTACTGGGAGGGGACTGGGAGGCACTGGGGGGTACTGGGAGGGCACTGGGGGGCACTGGGGGGTACTGGGAGGGGACTGGGAGGCACTGGGGGGCACTGGGAGGGCACTGGGAGGCACTGGGAGGGGACGGGGGGGGCACTGGGAGGGGACTGGGGGGGCACTGGGAGGGGACTGGGAGGGCATTAGGAGGTACTGGGAGGGCATTGAGTCCCTGGGAACAGACCGGGAGGGCACTGGGATTCACTGGGGGGGCACTGGGAGGTGCTGGGGAGGCGCTGGGGGGGCACTGGGAGGGGACTGGGAGGCACTGGGGGGCACTGGGAGGGGACTGGGGGGGCACTGGGAGGGCATTAGGAGGTACTGGGAGGGCACTGAGTCCCTGGGAATGGACCGGGAGGGCACTGGGAGTCACTGGGGGGGCACTGGGAGGGAACTGGGAGGGGACTGGGGGGCACTGGGCGGGGACTGGGAGGCACTGGAGACCACTAGGAGGGCATTAGGAGGTACTGGGAGAGCACTGGGAGTCACGGGGGGGCACTGGGAGGCGCTGGGGGGGCACTGGGAGGGGACTGGGAGGCACAGGGAAGCACTGGAGACCACTCACAGGGCATTAGGAGGGCACTGAGAGTCACTGGGAAGGCACTGGGGGGCACTGGGATGTACTGGAAGGCATTAGGAGGGCACTGGGAAGGGACTGGGAGTCCCTGGGGGGTAGTGGGGGTCTCTGGAAGACACTGGGAATACTTGGGGGTCCCTGTGAGTCCCTGGGGGGGGCACTGGGGGTCCCTGTGAGTCCCTGGGGCGTCCCGGGGGGGGGCACTGGGGGTCCCTGTGAGTCCCTGGGGGGTCCTTGGGGGTCCCTGTGAGTCCCTGGGGGTCCCGGGGGGGGCACTGGGGGTCCCTGTGAGTCCCTGAGGGGCCCTGGGGAGGCACTGGGAGTCCTTGGGGGTCCCTGTGAGTCCCTGGGGGGTCCTTGGGGGTCCCTGTGAGTCCCTGAGGGTCCCTGTGAGTCCCTGGGGGGGCACTGGGGGTCCCTGGGGGGTCCCTGTGAGTCCTTGTGGGTCCCTGTGAGTCCCTGGGGGGGCACTGGGGGGGGACTGGGGGTTCCCGGGGGTCCCTGTGAGTCCCTGGGGGGGCACTGTGAGTCCCTGGGGGGTCCCTGGGGGGGCACTGGGAGTCCTTGGGGGTCCTTGGGGGTCCCTGTGAGTCCCTGGGGGGGTACTGGGGGTCCTTGGGGGTCCCTGTGAGTCCCTGGGGAGTCCCGGAGGGGGGCACTGGGGGTCCCTGTGAGTCCCTGAGGGTCCCTGGGGGTCCTTGTGGGTCCCTGTGAGTCCCTGGGGGGGCACTGGGAGTCCTTGGGGGTCCTTGTGGGTCCCTGTGAGTCCCTGGGGGGGCACTGGGGGTCCCTGGGGGGTCCTTGTGAGTCCTTGGGGGTCCCTGTGAGTCCCTGGGGGGTCCCTGGGGTGTCTCCCCGGCGCCCCCCCTCACCTTGATGACGCGGAAGCCGAGGTGGCGGCGGTTGAGCGTCACCACCTTGTACTCGTCGGCGGCCTCGTCGGCCACGCGGCGCAGGGCCAGCAGCGCCGGCGCTTCGGCCAGCACGGCCGCCCGCCACGCCGGGTCCCCCTCGTGCGAGATGACCAGCCGCCCCTCGTGCGAGGCCACCGCCTCGTACAGCGCCGCCGCCTCCTCGTACTCCTCCGGCGACGTGAAGTGGTCCTGGGGGGCGGCAGGGACCCCCAGCCCGACCCCTCCGTCTCACGTCCTCCCGCCAAGGGCGTGGGGGGGAGCTCCGACGCGCGTCCCCCCCCGCGTCCCACCGACTGGCGGAGGGGACGGAGGGTCCCCCACGTGCATGTCCCCGCGTCCCACCGACTGGCGGAGGGGACGGAGGGTCCCCCACGTGTCCCCCCCGCGTCCCACCGACTGGCAGAGGGGACAGAGGGTCCCCCACGTGCGTGTCCCCCCCGCGTCCCACCGACTGGCAGAGGGGACGGAGGGTCCCCCACGTGCGTGTCCCCGCGTCCCACCAACTGGCAGAGGGGACGGAGGGTCCCCCACGTGTCCCCCCCGTGTCCCACCAACTGGCGGAGGGGACGGAGGGTCCCCCACGTGTCCCCCCCGTGTCCCACCGACTGGCAGAGGGGACGGAGGGTCCCCCACGTGTGTCCCCCCATGTCCTACCCCCCGGCAGCAGCCCCTGGGGTCCCTGACGTGTCCCCCACCACGTCCCACCCCCAGCAGCAGCTCCGGGGGGGGTCCCCAATGTGTGTCATCCCCCCCCCATCCCATCCGCAGCGGCAGCTCCCCCAGGCACGTCCCCGCCACGTCCCATCCCCAGCGGCGGCTCTTGGGGGTCCCCAACGTGTCCCACCCCACGTCCCACCCCCAGCAGCATCTCCAGGGGGTCGTGTCCCCCCCCCCCCGCCTGTGTGTGTCCCCCCCCGTGTCCCCCCCCACCTGGTGCAGCTTGAGGGCCATGCGGACGCCGGGGGCCACCACGCGGTGCAGCAGGTCCATGTCGGCGAAGACCCACTCGTCCCGCGGGGACGTGATGCGGAAATCGCCCTTGAAGAGGGCGTGGAGGCCGTAGAGGAAGGGTTCCAGGCTGGGGGGGGGGCACGGGGGGGTCAGGGAGGGGGCTGTCCCCATGCTGGGGTCCCCCCAGGTGGTTGGGTCCCCTCTGGATGCCCAGGTCCCCCCTGGATGCCTGGGATCCCCCCCCCCAAGATATCGGGGTCTCCTCCCAAATGCTGGGGTCCCCCCTGAACACCTGGGACCCCCCCCCCAGACACACGTGTCCCCCCCAACTCCTGGCTCCCCCCTGGACACATGGGTCCCCCCCTGGATCCCCCCAGATTCCTGGGACACCCCCCCCAGACATCCAAGTCCCCCTGGACCCTTGGGTCCCCCCCCCAGATGTCGGGGTACCCCAGGTGTGGGGGTCCCCCTGAATGCCAGGGTGCACCCCAGATGTCAGGGTTCCCCCCCCCAGATTCCTCAGACCCCCCCCCCCAGACATCCAAGTCCCCCTGGACCCCTGGGTTCCCCCCCCCGCAAACGCCAGGGTCCCTCCCCAGACGTCAGGGTCCCCCTCAGACGCTGGGATACCCCCCGCCCCGAGGTTGGGGTGTGTGTCCCCCCAAGATGTGGGGTCCCCCCCCCAGATGTGGGGTCCCCCCCCCCAGATGTGGGGGTCCCACCTGGCAGACATGCTGTGGGAGGCAGTGCCCAGCGCCCGGCGGCCGAGGACGCAGAGCCCGAAGCAGAGGGTGACGAGGGGGGAGTCCCAGTCCTTGTCCACAGGCTGGGGGGGGGACACACGACACACACACACGGGGGGGGGGCACAGGGTTAGAGGGGGTCCCCCCCCACATCCCTGTGTCCCCCCAAGTCCCCCTGTGCCCCCAGACCCACGGGTGGGCGGCACAGTGCTGGATCCAGCCCAGGAAGGCTGGTGCCCCCCCATGTCCCCCTGTCCCCCCAGTCCCCCTGTCCCCCCCATACCCTGTCCCACCCCATACCCTGCGTCCCCCCCCACGCCGTGCGTCCCCCCCCCCGTGCCCCCGGACCCACGGGGTGCCGTCGGGCGGCGCAGTGCTGGATCCAGCCCAGGAAGGCCTGCCGGAAGGCGGGCAGGCTGGGCCCCCCCAGGCGGGGGTCGAAGTCCTCGTCGATGTTGGGGCTGAAGGTGGGGTCGGGGTCGGCGTAGCCGGGGGCCGTGACGGGGCGCAGCCCCTCGCGCACCCCCTCGTGCGACAGCCACTCCTCCAGCTTGGGCGACCGCGTCACGTAGTAGATGATGCTCTGGGGGGGGGACAGAGATGGGGAGGGGGGGTCAGGGTGGCCCCAGGGTGGCCGGGGGGGTCCGACCCTCGTGCAAAGGGCGATCTGCCCCGTGCCAAGCCCCCTGCCCTGGTGCAAGGCTTGTTCTCCTGGTGCCAAGCCCCTTCCCCTCGTGCAAGGCCCCCTCCCCTCGTGCAAAGCCCCCCTCCCCTCATGCAAATCCCCCCTCCCCTCATGCAAAGCCCCTTCCCATCGTGCCAAGCCCCCTCCCCTGGTCCCAAGCCCACCTCCCCTCATGCCAAGCCCCTTCCCTCATGCCAAGCCCCCTCCCCTCATTCAAATTCCCCTTCCCCTTGTTCAAATCCCCCTCCCCTCATGCCAAGCCCCCCTTCCCTCATGCAAAGCCCCCTCCACTCATGCAAATCCCCCCTCCACTCATGCAAAGCCCCTTCCCATCACGCCAAGCCCCCTCCCCTGGTCCCAAGCCCCCCTCCCCTCATGCCAAGCCCCCTGCCCTCATTCAAATCCCCCTTCCCCTTGTTCAAAGCCCCCTCCTCTCATGCCAAGCCCCCTGCCCTCATGCAAATCCCCCCTCCCCTCATGCAAATCCCCCTTCCCTCATGCAAATCCCCCTTCCCCTTGTTCAAAGCCCCCTCCTCTCATGCCAAGCCCCCTGCCCTCATGCAAATCCCCCCTCCCCTCATGCAAATCCCCCTTCCCCTTGTTCAAAGCCCCCTCCTCTCATGCCAAGCCCCCTGCCCTCATGCAAATCCCCCTTCCCTCATTCAAATCCCCCTTCCCCTTGTTCAAAGCCCCCTCCTCTCATGCCAAGCCCCCTCCCCTCATGCAAATCCCCCTTCCCTCATGCAAATCCCCCTTCCCCTTGTTCAAAGCCCCCTCCTCTCATGCCAAGCCCCCTGCCCTCATGCAAATCCCCCCTCCCCTCATGCAAATCCCCCTTCCCCTTGTTCAAAGCCCCCTCCTCTCATGCCAAGCCCCCTGCCCTCATGCAAATCCCCCTTCCCTCATTCAAATCCCCCTTCCCCTTGTTCAAAGCCCCCTCCTCTCATGCCAAGCCCCCTCCCCTCATGCAAATCCCCCTTCCCTCATGCAAATCCCCCTTCCCCTTGTTCAAAGCCCCCTCCTCTCATGCCAAGCCCCCTGCCCTCATGCAAATCCCCCCTCCCCTCATGCAAATCCCCCTTCCCCTTGTTCAAAGCCCCCTCCTCTCATGCCAAGCCCCCTGCCCTCATGCAAATCCCCCTTCCCTCATTCAAATCCCCCTTCCCCTTGTTCAAAGCCCCCTCCTCTCATGCCAAGCCCCCTCCCCTCATGCAAATCCCCCTTCCCTCATGCAAATCCCCCTTCCCCTTGTTCAAAGCCCCCTCCTCTCATGCCAAGCCCCCTCCCCTCATGCAAATCCCCCTTCCCTCATGCAAATCCCCCTTCCCCTTGTTCAAAGCCCCCTCCTCTCATGCCAAGCCCCCTCCCCTCATGCAAATCCCCCTTCCCCTTGTTCAAAGCCCCCTGCCCTCACGCCAAGCCCCCTCCCCTGGTCCAAAGTCCGTTCCCCCCCGGGCACCACCTTGACGTAGTAGGTGAGGAGGACGCGTCGCAGGTCGAAGCCCTGCAGCATGGCCCCCGCGTTGTTGTCGCTGATGCTGTACCCCTCCAGCACGTAGCGGGCGGCCGCCACCTCCCAGGCCAGCCAGCGCTGCCCGAAGGCCGCGTTGAAGCTCAGGGCGTGCGGGGGGTGGCCCGGCTCGCAGCAGCAGCAGCCCTCGTCCTCGTCCACCCCCTCCGTGATGGCCTCCACCTCCCGCTGCTGGCAGTACGTGCCTGCGGGGACCGGGACGTCAGCGGGGACGGGGAGGTCCCCGAGCCATCCCCGATCCCCCGGGAAGGGGGCATCAAGTGGGGCTGGAGACGTCAGCGGGGACGGGGAGGTCCCCGAGCCATCCCCGATCCCCCGGGAAGGGGACATCAAGTGGGGCTGGGGACGTCAGCGGGGACGGGGAGGCTCTCAAACTGTCCCCCGTCTCCCACAAAGGGGATGTCAGCAGGGACAGGGAGGTCCCCAATCCATCCCTGATCCCCTGGGAAGGGGACATCCAGAGGGAACAGGATCCAATCCCCCGGGAAGGGGACATCAAGTGGGGCTGGGGATGTCAGCAGGGACGGGGAGGTCCCCGAGCCATCCCCGATCCCCCGGGAAGGGGACATCAAGTGGGGCTGGGGACGTCAGCGGGGACGGGGAGGTCCCCGAGCCATCCCCGATCCCCCAGGAATGGGACATCAAGCAGGGTTGAGGACTTCAGTGGGGACAGGAAGGTTCTCGAACTGTCCCCAATCTCCCACGAAGGGGATGTCAGTGGGGATGGGGACGTCAGCAGGGACAGGGAGGTCCTCAATCCATCCCTGATCCCCCGGGAATGGGACATCAAGTGGGGCTGGGGATGTCAGTGGGGACACAGATGGCCCTGATCTGTTCCCATTCCCCAGTGAAGGGGACGTCAGCGGGGACAGGGAGGTCCCCAATCCATCCCCGATCCCCCGGGAAGGGGACATCAAGCAGGGATGGGGACACCAGCAGGGACAGGGATGGTCCCAGTCTATCCCCACTCTCCTGTGAAGGGGACATCAGCGGGGATAGGGACCCCAGCAGGGACAGGGCTGTCCCCGATCCCCAGTGACGGGGACAGGGACACCCCAACCCCCTGCTCGCAAGGCTGGGGGACATCCCCCCGACCTCCACAGCGTCCCCCCGCCTCCGCCGAGGCCCCCGCTCACCCCTGAACTCGAGGCCGCGCAGCTGGAAGGTGACGAGCCCGTGTCCCACCTCCACCAGGTGGACGAGGGCGTTGAGGGAGTCGGAAGCCAGCACGAAGCAGTCCCCGGCGGCGGCCGGGCCCCAGCGCCCCAGTTCCAGGTCCCCGCTCAGCGCCCGCTGCAGCGCCCGCGTCAGGTGCTCGTAGAAGATGGAGTTGAGGTTGTTGTCGTCCGAGCCTGCGCGCCCGCACGTCAGTTGGGGGGGGGGAATATGTTGGGGGCAAGGGGGGTATGGGGAGGGGTGCTGTGGGGCTGGATGGGACAGCCCCTGGGTGCTGGGACAGCAGTGGGGGGGGCTATGGCGTTGATATGGGGGGCTATAGGGGTGGCCGGGACAGATCCTGGGCACTGGGACAGCACTGGGGGGCTATGGGGTGGATATGGGGGGCTATGGGGCTGGCTGGGGCAGCCCCTGGGCACTGGGACAGCAGTGGGGGGGGCTATGGGGCTGGCTGGGGCAGCCCCTGGGCACTGGGACAGCAGTGGGGGGGGGCTATAGGGGTGGCCGGGACAGATCCTGGGCACTGGGACAGCACTGGGGGGCTATGGGGTGGATATGGGGGGCTATGGGGCTGGCTGGGGCAGCCCCTGGGCACTGGGACAGCAGTGGGGGGGGGCTATAGGGGTGGCCGGGACAGATCCTGGGCACTGGGACAGCACTGGGGGGCTATGGGGTGGATATGGGGGGCTATGGGGCTGGCTGGGGCAGCCCCTGGGCACTGGGACAGCACTGGGGGGCTATGGGGTGGATATGGGGGGCTATGGGGCTGGCTGGGGCAGCCCCTGGGCACTGGGACAGCAGTGGGGGGGGGCTATAGGGGTGGCTGGGACAGATCCTGGGCACTGGGACAGCACTGGGGGGCTATGGGGTGGATATGGGGGGCTATGGGGCTGGCTGGGGCAGCCCCTGGGCACTGGGACAGCAGTGGGGGGGGGCTATGGGGCTGGCTGGGATAGCCCCTGGGTGCTGGGATGTCGGGGGGGCGGGCAGGGGAGGGCTATGGGGCAGGCTTGGGGCTGCAGGGTCCCAGGAGGGAGTCTGGGGCAGGCTGGGGGGGTCCCAGGCACCGCGATGGGGGGGCTGTGAGGGGCCGTGGTGTGGGGCAGGTGCTACGGGGACCCCGCCGTGGGGTGGGCACCGTGGGGGCCGCGCCGTGGGGCACCCACCGGGGTTGCGGTCGAGCTGCGTGGCCAGGCGGGTGTTGGAGTGATCCACCCTCTTGGTGCTGTGGGGCCAGGGGGGACAGTCAGACCCACAGTGCCCCCCAAGTGCCCTGCACCCCCCCAGCCCTACAACCCCCCCATAACCCCCCACAGACCCCCATAACACCCCACTGACCCCTACAACAGCCCCAAGCCCCCCCCCAGATCCCCCCAGACCCCAAGGACCCCCCTAGCCCCCTCATGGTCCCTCCCCAGACCCCTCCCAACCCCAAAGACCCCCCTAGCCCCCTCAAGGCCCCTCCCCAGACCCCCCCCAACCCCAAGGACCCCCCTAGCCCCCTCATGGTCCCTCCCCAGACCCCTCCCAACCCCAAAGACCCCCCTAGCCCCCTCAAGACCCCTCCCCAGACCCCAAAGACCCCCCCTAGCCCCCTCAAGACCCCTCCCCAGACCCCAAGGACCCCCCTAGCCCCCTCAAGGCCCTACCCCAGCCCCCCCCATATCCCCCAAGGCCCTTCCCCAGCACAGACGATGAGGAAGGGAGTGCTGCCCCCAGGCCCCCCCCCCCCAGACCCCCGGACCCCCCCTCACTTGTAGTCGCGCTCCCAGAACTTGACGGGGCGGGCGTAGGAGAGGAGGAAGAGGGCACTGCCCAGGAGGGGGGCCAGGGGGGAGGAGAGCAGGGCCCCCAGCACCGCCTGCGCCAGCAGCAGCCCCGAGTCTGACCGGTCAAGGACCACCGACCCACTGAGAACCCCACCCACGGGGGGGCCTGACCCCACCGAGAGTCCCTGACCCCACAGAGGGACCCCCCCTGACCCACAGCAAGACCCTGACCCATAGGGAGGACCCAGGTCTGGGGGGCCCCGACACACAGCAAGACCCTGACCCATAGGGAGGACCCAGATCTGGGGGGCCCCGACCCACAGGGGGACCCTGACCCACAGGGAGAGCCTGGCCCAGGGGGTCCCAACCCACTGGGGGGACCCCAATCATCCCCATGAGAGACCCAGACCCACAGCAAGACCCCAACCCATAGGGACAATCCAGTTGGGGGGGGCCCCCCACCCACACGGGGGCCCTGACCCCAGAGAGGGACCCCCCTGACCCACAGCAAGACCCTGACCCATAGGGACAACCCAGTTTTGGGGGGCTCCAACCCACAGAAGCACCCCCTGCCCCATACCCAGCCCCTGCCCCCCCGGGAGAGCCCAGCTCTGGGCGAGACCCCAACCCGTGAAGAGGACCCTGAGCCCATAGAGAACCCCCAGCCCCCTCCCCACAGCCCGGCGAGAGCCCCCCCGTGCCCCGGGGAGCCCCCAGCCCCCCCGGCAGCCCCCCCGATTCCCTCTGTCCCATAGGATACGGGGCACGGCGAAGGGCTGGGCGAAGGCGTGGAAGGCAGACCCCCAGGTGATCTGCCACGGGGCGATGTAGGTCAGCACGAAGCGCAGCTTGTACAGCAGGTCCCAGAGCTGGGGGCACACGTCAGCCCTGACGCCGGGGGGGTCCCGTCCCGTCCCGTGTCCCCCCCCCCGGACACCTGGGTCCCTCCATGTCCCTCCCTGCAGTCCCACATCCCCCCAAACACCCGGGTCCCCACTGGATGCCAATGCCCCCCCCCCATCCCTGGATGTCTGGGTCCCCCCACCTCCCAAATGCTTGAGTCTCCCCCACACACCCATGCCCCCCCCACCCCCATCGTGGATGCCTGGGTCCCCCCCCCCGAACACCCAGGTCCCCCCCAGACACCTCCTTGCAGTCCCATGTCCCCCCCAAATGCCTGTATCACCCTGGATGCCTGTGCCCCCCCATCATCCCTCCCTCCAGTCCCACCCCCCCCAAATACCCCCCCCCCACCATCCTGGATGCCTGGGTCCCCCCCCAAACACCTAGATCCCCCCCCAAATGCCTGTATCACCCTGGATGCCTGTGCACCCCCCATCCTGGACACCTGGATCCCCCCATATCCCTCCCTCCAGTCCCACCCCCCCCAAATACCCCCCCCCATCCTGGATGCCTGGGTCCCCCCCCAAACACCGAGATCCCCCCCCCAAATGCCTCCTTGCAGTCCCATGTACCCCCCAAATGCCTGTATCACCCTGGATGCCTGTGCCCCCCCATCACCCCTCCCTCCAGTCCCACCCCCCCCAAATACCCCCCCCCCCATCCTGGATGCCTGGGTCCCCCCTCAAACACCTAGATCCCCCCCAAATGCCTGTATCACCCTGGATACCTGTGCCCCCCCCATCCTGGATGCCTGGGTCCCCCCCCAAACACCTAGATCCCCCCCAAATGCTTCCTTGCAGTCCCATGTATCCCCCAAATGCCTGGATTTCCCTGGATGCTTGCGCCCCCCCCATCCTGGACACCGGGGTCCCCCCATATCCCTCCCTCCAGTCCCACCCCCCCCCAAATGCCCCAGTCTCCCCCAGACAACCCCCCCGCCATCCTGGATGCCTGGGTCCCCCCCCCAAACACCTAGATCCCCCCCCCAAATGCCTCCTTGCAGTCCCACGTCCCCCCCAAAGACCTGCCTCGCCCTGGATGCCCATGCCCCTCCCCACCCCGCACACCGGGGTCCCCCCCACGCCTTGGGGTGTCCGTTGCCCCCCCCCCGGGCCCCCCCCCACCTTGGCCGCGAGGAAGGAGGCGAGGAAGAGGTCGAGGAGCAGCCCCTGGGAGAGGCGGGGGAAGTCGCAGCGGAAGAGCAGGAGGGCGAGGGCCAGGGCGGGGGGCAGCTGCGAGGGGCTGCAGAAGGACCCCCGCAGCAGCCGCAGCCCCGCCGCCGTCAGCAGCAGCGCCCGCGCGCTGGGGGGGGACATGGGGGACACGTCAGTGGGGGGGGGAATAGACCACCTGGGGGGACCCCAGCAACCCCCAGACCACCCTGGGGGCCCCTAGCACCCCCCAGACCCCCAGAGACCCCGCCCAGGGGCACCCAGCTCCCCCCAGACCCCCCCCCCAGCCACCCTGGGGGGACCCCAGCAACCCCCAGACGACTCTGAGTTTCCCTAGCACCCCCCAGAACCCTGGAAACCCCCCCAGGAGCACCCAGCACTCCCTAGACCCCCCCCACAGCCACCCTGGGGGACCCCAGCACTCCCCAGACCCCCAGAGACCCCTCCAGGGGCACCCAGCGCCCCCCAGACCACCCCAGCACCCCAGACCACTCTGGGGGTCCCTAGCACCCCCCAGAGACCCCTTCAGGGGCACCCAGCACCCCCCAGACCACCCCAGCACCCCAGACCACTCTGGGGGTCCCTAGCACCCCCCAGAGACCCCTCCAGGGGCACCCAGCACCCCCCAGACCACCCCAGCACCCCAGACCACTCTGGGGGTCCCTAGCACCCCCCAGAGACCCCTCCAGGGGCACCCAGCACCCCCCAGACCACCCCAGCACCCCAGACCACTCTGGGGGTCCCTAGCACCCCCCAGAGACCCCTCCAAGGGCACCCAGCACCCCCCCCCAGACCACCCCAGCACCCCGTGGACTCCCCCCTGCCCAGGACAGAGAAGGATGCAGACAGCAAACCAGCACCCAAGCAGGTGGGGCCTTGCTGGGGGGTGCAAACATGGGGTGGGGGGGGGGTCCTGTGGGGTCCCCAGAGGTGGGTTGGGGGGTCCGGGGGTGCACTGGGGAGCCCCAAAACGGGCTGAGCCGCAGCAGGGACCCCAGGGTGGACAGCGCAGGGGGTTCTGCCCAGGGACTGGGGTGCCTGAGGAGGTCCCAGGGAGAAGGGGGGGGTCCCAGGGAGAAGAAGGGGGGGGTCCCAGGGAGAACAAGGGGGGGGTCCCTACTGCAGGCAGCCGGTGTCGGGGCGGGCGCTGATGGCCTGCGCCTGGTGGGTGAGGGCGTGCAGCACGACGGCGGGGTGCAGGCAGAGCCGCTCCAGCGCCTGCAGCCCCGCAAACGCCTTCTCGAACCACATCAGCTGCGCCGCGCCTGGGAAACGGGAGGGAAGGGGGTCAGTGGGGTGGGGGGGGACACACACACGACACCCCCACGTCCGTCCCCCCCAAAGGCTGCCCCCCACTTACCGCGGACCTCGAACTGGCTGTACTCGCGGGGCCGCAGCACCGGCCCGGCCAGGCAGCCCCAGGGCAGCTGCTTGCGGAGCTGGGGCAGGAGGTAATGGGCTACCAGCCCCAGTAGGGCTACTAGCCCGTGCAGGACGTAGCCCAGCACCGACTGGCAGGGAGGGGGAGACACACGGGGGGGGGTGTCAGGGCCGCTGGGACCACCCTGTGTCCCCCCCTCCCCGCGGTGCCTCCCCTGTCCCCTCCACGCACCTTGAGGGCGATGAAGACGGTGCTGGCGCTGATGGCGAAGGTCAGCACGGCCACGGCCGGGCAGACCACCAGGTCCGAGAGCAGGACCTCCCGCTGCGGGGGGGTGTCAGCGGGGAACCCCCGGGGCGTGTGTCCCCCCCACCCCGGGTCCCCAGGGGGGCCACCTGTGTCCCCACGGGGGCCCGGCCCCACCGCGGTGTTCCCAACGATCCCCGATGTCCCCAACATCCCACCGTCACCCCCAACACCCCCCCGCGTCCCCCTCCTGGCGTCCCCAATTCCCCCCCCCCAGCATCCCCAACGTCCCCCCATCATCCTCAACACCACCCTGGTGTCCCCAGCGTCCCCCCCCCGGTGCCCCCCCATCTCCCCCAACACCCCGCCAGCATCCCCAACATCCCCCAAGCACCCACATTGTCCCTGGGGCCCCCCACGGTGTCCAAGATCCCCCCCCTCCATGGCATCTCTGCCCACCCCCCAGCACCCCCGATGTCCCCCCCCCACCCCATCCTCACCAGGGAGGCACGCAGCTGCTCGGGGAGGGGGTCCCGGATTTCGCTGCCCGGCGGCCCCTCGGGACTGCGGCTCTCCAGCTCGGGGAAGAGCTTGGCCCGGATGAGGGACCTGCGGGGGGGGACCCAGGCGTCTGGGACACCCCCCCCCCCCAGCCCAAGAGAGGGGACCCAGGCGTCTGGGACCGCCCCCCCTTCACCAGGAGAGAAGGGACCCAGGCGTCCAGGACCCCCCACACACACCCCAAGAGAGGGGACCCAGGCACCTGCGACCCCCCCACCCCCCGAGAGAGAGGACCCAGGCGTCCAGGACCCATCCCAGCCTCCCCATGGGACCCCCCACCCCAAATGACCCACCCAGGTACCCCCCCGCGCCCCCACCCCAGGGGACCCAGGCATCTGGGCTCCCTCTGTCCCCCTCCTCACCCCGAGACCCCCCAGCCCCTCCCCAGTCCCCCCTGTTCCTCCTGCAGACCCCCCCGGGGACCCTGCTGGTCCCTGTCCCCTCCCCGGACCCCCTGTCCCCCCCCAGGCCCCCCCCCGGACCCCCACCACAGCAGGGCTGGGTCGCTGCTCTGGCGACTGAGGTGGTAGGAGGAGGCGACCAGGAGCCCGCAGAAGACAGAGAAGAGGAGAGGGACCTGCTGCTCCCCCCACGGTGCCTGTGGGGTGGGGGGGGGCATCAGGGGGGGCCCACGGGCACCCCACCAGCCCCACAGGCACCCTACAACCCCACTGGGGCCCACAGGGACCCCACAAGCCACCCCAGGGACCCCAAAAGCCTCATAGGCTGGTTGGAGACCCCCCCACCCGGCAGGTTTGAACCCCCCCAGGGACACCACGAGCCCCCCCAGGACCAGTCAGGGCCCCCCCCCAGGGGCAGATTCAAACCCCACAGAGACCCCGGGGCAGCTCAGGGACCCCCAGAGAGATCAGGGACCCCCACCCGGGGCAAGTTGATACTCCCTGGGGCAAGCCAGGGACCCCCCTGAGGACCCCATGGCAGGTCAAGGACACCCCCCAGGGACCTCTGGGGCAGATCAAGACCCCCTGGGGCAGATTGAGACCCCCCCCCCCCAGGGCAGATCGAGACACCCCCCCCCCCCCGGCAGATCAGGGACACCCCCCAGGGCAGACCAAGACCCCCTGGGGCAGATCAGGGACCCCCTGGGGACCTCCAGGATAGATCGAGACCCCCTGGAGGAGATCAGGGCCCCCCCAGGGACCCAATGGCACATCAAGGACCCACAGGGCATGTCAGGGACCCCCTGGGGACCCCCCCCCCCCCCGTACCTGGATGGCCCCCAGGCAGAAGCCGTAGAGTGCGGCAGCGACCAGGAGGCTGCGGGCCAGCCCGTACAGAGCGGCCAGGGGACTGGTGGCGGCTGCGAGGTGGGGGGAAAGAGGTGAACGAGACCCCCCCCAGCTGAAATGGGGTATGGGGGGTCCCCCCAGACCCTGGGGGGGGGGTCCAAACCCTACCGGTGCCACCGAAGACGTGCATGTCGACCTGCTCCAGCAGGTACATCAGGCAGGTGTTGACCTGGGGCAGCAGCCCCAGCAGGAAGACCAGAGGGAAGCAGAGGGTGAACACTGGGGGGGGGGGGGGGCACCAAAATTACCGGGGGGGGGTCAGTGAGGCACCCCCACGGTGCCCCCCCCATCCCCAGAGACCCCCCGGGGTCCGCATCTCACCGGTGGCGACGTCGCGGGCGGCGCGGGCAGCGGCGGGGGTGAGGAGGGGGAGCCCGCAGAGTGGAGTGGGGGCTGGGGGGGGCGCGGGGGGGGCGTGGGCGGCAGCGTCTAGCCCCCAGATGAGGGCACAGGCCAGGCAGAAGTAGACGGGGCGGCTGTAGGCGATCAGCCGGTTGTGGCCCTGCGGGGATGGAGGGGAGCGTTTGGGGGGGAGCACATGGACCCCCCCCCAGCTCCCCCAGCGCTGCCCTACGCAGGCAAAGGGACCCCCCCCTCGGGGCCATACGGCATGTTTAGGGACCCCCATGGGCCATATAGTGTGCACAGGGACCCCCACCTCGGGGCCCCCAACACAGCCTACTTAAGAACTCCACTCAAACTTCATACACCACGCAGAAGAACCCAAAATACATATGGGGCCCCCCCGGTGCCATAAAACGGATATAAAACTCTCTAAATAACCCCATCGCATACACGTACCCCCCCCGAGCCATATAGCATGTGCAATAAGACCCCCATGGCCATACAACTTGCGCGTGGACCCCCCCAGACCATATATCACCTGTAGAACCGCCCCCCCCCCCCCCCGGTGTGTACAAGGACGTTCTTAAAACCATATGGCATTTATAGAGCTCCCCCCAGAGCATCATATGACGTGTGTAGGGCCCCCCCCAGGCCATACAACACCCCTAAGGATGCCCCTAAACTCACGTAATACACATAGGGCCCCCCCATGACCACACACCACGTATAGTGAACGCCAAAAACCAACCAACCCATATCAGCACACCTTCCCCAGGACCTCATAATAGATGTAAAGACCCCCCCAAAAAACAACACAGCACATATAAGTACACCCCCTGGGCTGCGCAGCAGATGTAGGGCCCCCCCCAAAGCGATAGAGCTCCCTCAGACCCACATGGCACCTATAGAACCCCCCCCCGATCACTCACGTGCATGGGGGAGGCGGCATCCGGCTGCACGCTCTGGAAGAGGAGAGGGGACGTGGTGGGGACGGCGGGGACACCTTGGGGACCCCCTTAGCACCCCAAGGACCCCTTTGCCCCCCCCCACCTTGAGCAGGGAGTACTGGCAGCCGGCAATGACGAGGCAGAACTGGAAGAGGCCGAGGTCGCGGAAAAGCCCCCGCAGCAGCAGCCCGTAGCCCAGGAAGGCCACCAAGGCCACCAAGGCCACCGCCAGCACGTTCTCCGGCACCCGGCGGTTCCTGCGAGGTGACGGATTGTGAGGGGGGGACACAGACACATCTGGGACCACCAGGAGTGGGGGGAGCGGATGGGGGACCCCGGTTGTGCTCCGGGAGGACAGGGGATGGCGCTGCAGGTGGGGAGGGGGCGCTTGGGGATGTCCCTGGGGTCATGAGGGGGGGTCTTGGGATGTCCCTGGGGTCACTGGGGGGCTTTGGGAACGTCCCTGGGGTCATTGGGGGGTCTTGGGGATGTCCCTGGGGTCATTGGGGGGCTTTGGGAATGTCCCTGGGGTCACTGGGGGGGGGGGGTTTGGGGATGTCCCTGAGGTCACTGGGGGGCTTTGGGAACGTCCCTGGGGTCATTGGGGGGTCTTGGGGATGTCCCTGGGGTCATTGGGGGGCTTTGGGAATGTCCCTGGGGTCACTGGGGGGGGGGGTTTGGGGATGTCCCTGAGGTCACTGGGGGGCTTTGGGAACGTCCCTGGGGTCATTGGGGGGTCTTGGGGATGTCCCTGGGGTCATTGGGGGGCTTTGGGAATGTCCCTGGGGTCACTGGGGGGGGGGTTTGGGGATGTCCCTGAGGTCACTGGGGGGGTCTTGGGAATGTCCCTGGGGTCATTGGGGGGGGGGGGTTTGGGGATGTCCCTGAGGTCACTGGGGGGGTCTTGGGAATGTCCCTGGGGTCACTGGGGGACTTTGGGACATCCCTGGGGTCACTGGGGGGGTCTTGGGGATGTCCCTGGGGTCACTGGGGGACTTTGGGACATCCCTGGGGTCACTGGGGGGGTCTTGGGGATGTCCCTGGGGTCATGGGGGGGCTTGGGAACATCCCTGGGGTCATTGGGGGGTCTTGGGGATGTCCCTGGGGTCACTGGGGGGCTTTGGGACCTCCCTGGGGTCATTGGGGGGGTCTTGGGATGTCCCTGGGGTCACTGGGGGGGGTCTTGGCGATGTCTGCAAGGTGGGAGAGGGCTTGGGGACATCCGTGGGGTCATGGGGGGAGGTCTTGGGGATGTCCCCGGCGTTGGGGGGGATCTTGGGGATGTCCCCGGGGACAGGGGGCCTTGGGGGCATCCCTGGGGTCATGGGGGGGGTCTCAGAGATGTCCCCAAGGTGGGGGCAGAGATAGGGACATCCCTGGTGTCCCCAAAGCCAGGGGGGTCTCAGGGCTGTTCCCAGGACACCGAAAGATCTCAGGGAGGTTTTGGGGCCACCCTCCAGTGTCACAGAGGGGTTGGGGGGGGGTCCCGGGGGGGGGTTCCCACCCCCCCCCGGTGCCACTCACCGGTCCAGCAGGGCCAGCAGGGCCAGGCGGTCGTAGCGCAGGCGCACCCAGCGCCCCGGCAGCACCCGGCAGCGGTAGGCACGGCGAGGGGGGGGCCGGGCCCCCGCCGGCTCCCGGGGGGGCTCCAGCAGCTCCAGCTGGGGGGGGCAGGGGGTGACACCGGTCCCCTGTCACCCCCCTGGACCTCCCCTGTACCCCTTTACCCCTGCACCAAGCCCCTCCGAGGGAGACAGATGTGGGGTCAGGTATGTGTTCCGCCCGTGTCCCCCCCATTCCCCCCCCCACTCACCTCAGGCGCCTCGAGGGGTCCTCGGCGCAGCGGCAGCCCCCCCGGGGGACGGGGGAGACCCTCGGCCGCCTCCGCTGAGGTGACGCTGGAGGAGGGCGAGTGACGGTCCCTGGGGGGGAGACGGGGTGTGAGCGGGGGGTGGGAACCCCCAACCCCCCCCGCTATGGGGCTGGGACCCCCCAAATCCCCTGCTACGGACCCAGGACACCCTGAATTCCCCCGCTTTGGGGCCCAGACCCCCCAAACCTCCCGCTACAACGCTGGAAGATCCCCAATCCCCCAGCTAAGGAGCCAAGACCACCCAAACTTTCCCTTATGGGGCTGGGGCACCCCAAATCTCCCAGCTATGCAGCTGGGAACTCCCAAACCCCCCAGCTATGGGGCCAGGACACCCCAAATCTCCCCCTACAGGGCTGGGACACCCCAAATCCCCCAGACATGGAACCAGAAACTTCTGAATATCTGTCTAGAGGATCGGGATACCCCAAATCTCTCACCTGCAGAACTGCAAACCCTGAAACCCCACACCTATGGGGCCAGAGCACCCCAAATCTCCTGCTACAGGGCTGGGACACCCCAAATCCCCCAGATACGGAACCAAAAAGTTCTGAATTTCCATCTACAGGACTAGGACACCCCAAATCTCCCAGCTATGCAGCTGGGAACTCCCAAACCCCCCAGCTATGGGGCCAGGACACCCCAAATCTCCCGCTACAGGGCTGGGACACCCCAAATCCCCCAGACATGGAACCAGAAACTTCTGAATATCTGTCTACAGGACCGGGATACCCCAAATCTCCCACTTACAGAACTGCA
This sequence comes from Necrosyrtes monachus, assembly GCA_037953605.1. NCBI lineage: Eukaryota > Metazoa > Chordata > Aves > Accipitriformes > Accipitridae > Necrosyrtes > Necrosyrtes monachus. The sequence goes on from JAZGTQ010000338.1 coordinate 65,210, forward strand.
AACCCTGAAACCTTACACCTGTGGGGTCAGGGCACCCCAAATCTCCTGCCACAGGGCTGGGACACCCCAAACCATCTAACTATGGGACTGGAAGCCCCCCAAACCCCACAGCCATGGGGCCAGGACACCTCAAACCCCCCAGTTACGGTAGCAGGGACACCCCAAATTTTCTCCTACACGGCTGAGACACCCTGAATCTCTCAGCTACAGGGCAGGGACCCCCCCAAACTCCCCTCCTATGGGGCAGGACCCCCCAAATCCCCCCCTCACCACGCGCCGCCGGCCGGGGGCTCGGTCCCGCTCTGTTGCCCCACGGGGTTCTCGTAGCCGCCGCCGGCCGCCCCAAAGGTGTAGGAACGCCGGACGCCTGCGGGGAGCGAGGAAGGTGTAAGGGGGTCCCGGGGTGCTTTTTGGGGGGCCCCGGGGGGGCCCCGTCTCACCGCTCTCGTCGTAGAAATAGTGGATGGCTCCCTCGGAGGTGTCGTCGAAGGCAGCCGCCTCGTGGAGGGCACCGCGGGGCAGCAGCAGGGCCCCCGCCAGCTGCAGGGCCGCCGGCAGCGTCAGCGTCCGTCCCGGGGGGGCCGGGCGGCCCCGGGGGGGCTCGGGCAGCCTGGGGGGAGAAGGGGGGGCGGTCAGGGGAGAGAGGGGTAGGTGTGGGAAAGGGGTGGGGGGCAGAGGAAGCAAGGGGGGGCTTACCTGGGGGGGGAGCCCATGGCAGAGGAGGGCGGCGTGGGGTTGGAGCCGGCGTGGTGGCGGCGGCGGGTGGCCTGGCCAGGGGGAGCCCCCCGCTGCCCCCCCAGTGCTGGGGTTGGGAGGGGGAACAGGGGTTGGGGGGGTGCCCACAAGTCCCCAGGATCCCCCCGGCTATGGGGCTGGGCACCCCAAGTCTGCCCGTTATGGGACAGCATCCCGCCCCCCCCCAAAAACGTCCCAGGCAATCCAGTCACGGGGCAGCTCACCCCAACTCTTCTCACTATGGGGCTGCACCACCCCCCCCAGCCCCCCAGAACCCCCCAGTTATGGGGCTGGACCCCCCAAGGTTCCCCACTGTGGACCAGGACCCCCCCAGGACTTCCCCGTTAGGGCACTGGACCCCCCACTTATGAAACCAGACCTCCCAAAGTTTGCCACTGTGAACCATGACCCTCCAGTTATGGTGCTGGACCCCCGAAAGCTCCCCACTGTGGACCAGAACCCCCCCAGGACTTCCCAGTTATGGCGCTGCGCACCCCCAATCCTCATGCTACGGGGCTGGTTCCTCCCGCCCCCCCCCCCCCCCCGGCTATAATCCTGGACCCCCAAATCTTCCCCTAATGGGGCTGAACCCCCCCCCCAAGCCCCCCTGCTCTGGGGGCAGCCCCCCAGCCCCACTCACCTCCTGCGCCGGGGGTCTCCCCTGGCTGGTCGCCCTCTGGGGGGGCCCCCCCGTCCGCCTCCCCCCCACCCCCCTCGGGGGGGGCCTCCAGGTCAGCCTTGGCCAGGGGGGCCGGGTGGGGGCGGCGGGGGGGGCGGCGGGGGGGGGAGTCGGCCGAGAGGCTGGAGGAGGAGGAAGAGGAGGAGGAGGAGGAGGAGGAGGAAGAGGAGGGGGGGCGGTGGCTGGAGGCCAGGCTGAGGCTGGAGCCCCCCGAGGACCCCCCCCGGCCCCCCCCCGCCCTCGGGGGGGGCTCTGCCTCCGAGAGGGGGTCGGTGTCGCTGCCCACCGGGGGGGCCCCGGGGCTGTCCAGGCGGGTGGAAGCCGTGCGCTGGCTGCTGGGAGTCCCGCGCCCCGGCCCCCCCCCGCTCAGCCCGCTCTCCGACGAGCCCCCGCGCCGGGGGGGGGGACGGGGGGGGGCTGCCAGATGGGACCCCCTCCTCCACGCCGGCTGACGAGGGGCTCCCTGCTGCTGTGGGGGAGGGAGGGGGGCAAAGGGTCAGGGGGGACCCCGGTGTCCAGGCTGCCCCCCCCTCCCAGCACCCTGTGCCCCCCCCCAGCGCCCCATGCACCCCCCCAGACCCACCGGTGGTGGCGGGGGGGCCACGGCACAGGCGGTCGCGGTCGGCCGCGGTGACGATGACGTTGTTGCTGCCCTGCTCCCGCACCAGCTGCCGGATGTCTGGGGGAGTGGAGAGGGCCGTTAGGGATTGGGGAGGACGGGACACGGCGGGGGGGGGGTCTCAGGGCTGGGGGGGGTCACGGTGACAGCGCTGCTCACCCCTGGCCGTTCCGGTGTCCTCCAGATGGGGCAACAGCTCCTGGGCGGGGTGGGGCAAATAGGTTACGGGGGGGACACAGGGACCCCCCCCCGCTAGGGGATGCCCCGTCCCCCCGTGTCCCCCCCCGCGCAACTCACCGAGAGCTGGTTGAAGCCGCAGAGCGAGTGCTGGGAGCTGCAGCGCACGGGGGGGGTCGAGCCCGGCCGCCGGAACACCGTCAGCTCCACTCCCTCCCCGGGGAGCCTGCGAAGGGCTGTTAGTGATGGGGGGGGCACAAGGGGACCCCCCCTGCACCCCCCCTTCCACTCTGGGGTACCCCCAGGCTCGCAGGGAGCCCCTCCCCAGCCCCAGGGCACCCCCAGGCCCCTGGGATCCCCCCCCCAGCACCCACAGCCCCCCCCATATGGCCCCGCTCTTTCACCCTGGGGCACCCCCAGACTCACAGTGTGCCCCCCAGCCCCCCCAAAACCCCCAGGGTGCCCCCCAGACCCCCCCACACACACCCCCCAGCCGCTAGGGACCCTCCAAACCCCTCACTGTCCCCCACAGCCCCCCCCCCCGACTCACCTCAGGGAGCTCTCCCCCTCCTCAGGCGTGCGGGGGCGCAGCAGGGCGGCCGCCCCCCCCTCGCCCCCCCCCTCGGGGTCCCCCTCGGGCTCGGCCCCCCGGTCGAACATGGCGTGCAGCCGGTAATTCACCGTCTTCACCGCCGCGAAGAAGGTGGCCACCAGCCCGCAGTACAGGGCCCCCACCCCCGGGCTGGGGGGCAGCGCCTGCGTTGGGGGGGGGGGGTGGTCAGGTGGCACCCCCAAGACCCCCCCCCGGCCTCCCTCCCAGCCCCAAGAGCCCCCCCCAGGCCTCCCGGGACCCCTCCCAGAGCCTCCTCCAGCCCCCAGGACCCCCCCCAGGACTGCTCCCGACCCCCAGAACCCCCCTCAAGCCCCCTCCCGCCCCCCCAGACCCTCTCCGCCCTGCCCCCAGGACCCCTCCCCTCCCCCCCAGACCCTCTCCCACCTCCCAGGACCCCTCCTGCCCCCCCCAGAACCCTTTCTTTCCCCCCAGACCCTCTCCCACCCTCCTCCAGACCCTCTCCCCCCACCCAGGACCCCTCCCGTCCCCCCTAAGGCCCTCTCTCTCCCCCCAGGACCCCTCCCGCTCCCCCCCAGACCCTCTCCCACCTCCCACGACCCCCCCCACCCCCTCCAGACCCTCTCCCCCTCCCCTAAGACCCTCTCCCCCTCCCCTAAGGCCCTCTCTCTCCCCCCAGGACCCCTCCCGCTCCCCCCCAGACCCTCTCCCACCTCCCAGGACCCCTCCTGCCCCCCCCAAGGCCCCTTCTTTCCCTCCAGACCCTCTCCCGTCCCCCCCCAGACCCTCCCACTCCCCCCAGGACCCCTCCCGTCCCCGCCTCAGACCCTCTCCCGGCTCCTAAGATCCCCCTGAGCCCCCTCCCCGGACCCCCCCGTCCCTCCCTCCGGCTGACCGTGTAGAGGACGAGCGGCAGCCCCAGCAGGAAGAGCCAGGCGTAGAGGTGGAAGCAGTTGGCGAAGGCGCTCTGGTGGGGGTCCAGGAACCAGCCGCCCGTCAGCGAGGCCCACACGCCCTGCCGCAGCACCTGCAGCGCCTGCGACCCCATCGCCGCCGCCGCCGCCGCCGCCGCCCCCCCCCCGGCCCCGCGGCCATGGGCGGCCCCCGCCGCCCCGCTCCGCCGGCGGCCGCCGCCGCTTCCGGGTCCTCGCCGGAAACGCTCGGCAGCGCTTCCGGGGCGCGCGAGGGGACTTCCCCTCCGACGCATGCGCGGCGGGGGAAAAGGAGGTGGGGCCGGGCGAGAGACACGCCCCTCCCGCTGGGAGCATGCGCGCTAGCGCCGCTGCGCAAAGCGCATGCGCCCGCCGCGACACGCCCACCTTCCCACACCCACACGCCGGGCGCATGCGCACTAACGGTTGGCCGCGCCTGCCCGTGAACGGAAGCGGGTTGGTGGGGCGGGTTGCGCATGCGCCTTGAGAGCGGCGCCGGTAGCCGGGGGGGTGATGCCCCGCCCACTCCCGCCGCGCCTGCGCACAACGCGCCGCGCTCGCTGAGGAGGGGGCTCCGCGCATGCGCGTAGAGAGAGGTTTTTATTTTGGGGGGGGTAAGTAGGCCTAGACCCCCTCTAATGATGCCGGGGGGGGGTCCTGCCTCCCCCCCCCCGGTCCCCCCGTTCGGGGGGACCGGGGGGGGGGAGGCAGGACACCCCCCCCCTCCCCGGTGGGGATCCAGGCCTCGCCGCCCCACCGCGGGCCTAGGCCTCAGGGTAGGCCCCGGGGCCCCACAAGTGGTCCCCGTGTCCCGTCCCCCCCCCCCCCAGTGGGCCCAAGCGTCCGGTTCCCCCCCCCGCCTTTTTCTCCTTCTTCCCCGGTCCCGCCCCGTCCGGCCCTGGTTCCTTTTCCTTTGTCCCGGTGACAATGTCCCGGCTCCGCCTTCCCCGGTGCCGCCTCCAGCCAGCGCGGGACGGGACTGGGGGGGGGGGGGCTGTGTGGGAGAAACCGCCGCCGACCCCCCCGGGGAACCCACAGGCGTCCGGGTCGACCCCCTTTTCCCGCCCGCTTCCCCCCCCCCCCCTTTTACCCCCAGCAACATCCCAGGGGACGCCGCTTCCTTACACCCCCCCCCCCCACCGCCCCGGGACGCACCGGCGGGGGCGGGACGGGGGCTGCTGGGGGTCGGGGGGGGTCGGGGGAGGGACCCTGGGGGCCCACAGGGGCTTGTAGCGGCTGGGGGGGGGACCTATAGGGCCCCCAGGGACCCCCAGGGACCCTGGCAACCCATCAGGGACCCGTAGGAGCTGTAGAGACTGAGGTAAGGTATAGCGGCCCGTGGGGACCCCTGGTGACCCCTAGACGCCCCCCCCATAGGCATCCCTAGACCCCTATAGGGCCCCAGAGACCCCCATAGGCACCTATATGCACTCCTAGACCCCCATAGACCCTTCTAGACCCCCATAGACCCCCCCGGGCCCCCAGAGACCCCTGCTAGACCCCCATAGGCACTCCTAGACCCCCATAGATCACTCCTAGACCCCCATAGATCCCCGTAGACCCCCACGGGCCCCCAGAGACCCCCTCCTAGACCCCTATAGGCACTCCTAGCCCCCCACAGGCCCCCCGTTGCCCCAGCGGGACCCCCCCGCCCCTCCCCCCCGGAGCTGTCAGACCTTGCAGGCAGCACCTATAGGGAGACCCCGGTGACCCCCAGGAGCTATAGGACCCCCCATGGGGTCCCCCAGGCACCCGTAGGACCCCCCAGGCACCTGTAGCAGCCCCCCCCCCCCCCGAACACCCATCGGACCCCCAGCGGGGGGCTGGGGTGGGGGGGAGCACCCCATGGAGTGGGGCCGGGCGTCCCTCTCCCCGTCCCCCCCGGGGGGGTCCCGCTCCCCCTCGCCCCCCTTCCTGGGGGGGTCCCGCTCCCCCTCCCCGTCCCCTCCAGGGGGGTCCCGCTCCCCTTCCCCCCCCTTCCTGGGGGGGTCCCGCTCCCCTTCCCCCGCCTCCGCGGGGGGGTCCCGCTCCCCTTCCCCCCCCTCCCCGGGAGGGTCCCGCTCCCCCTCGCCCCCGGGGGGGGGCCCGGCGCGGGCGGCTTTCGGGGAGCTGCGGCTGGAGGAGGTGATCGGGGCGGGGGGCTTCGGGAGGGTCTTCCGGGGGACCTGGCGGGGGCAGGTGGTGGCGGTGAAGGCGGCGCGGGGGGACGCGGGGGCGGCGGGGGCGGCCAGCCTGCGGCGGGAGGCCCGGCTCTACGCCCGCCTGCGGCACCCCAACGTGGTGGCCCTGCGCGCCGTCTGCCTGGAGCCCCCCCACCTCTGCCTGGTGATGGAGTTCGCGGCGGGGGGGCCCCTCTCGCGGGCGCTGGCGGGGCGCAGGGTGCCCCCCGCCGTCCTGCTGGACTGGGCCCGGCAGGTGGCCCGGGGGATGCGATACCTGCACGCCGGGACCCCCGTCCCCCTCATCCACCGCGACCTCAAGTCCAGCAACGGTGAGCACGGTGGTGGCGGCGGGGGGGCACCCGTGGGTGCTGCCGGTGGACGGGGTGGGGGGCCACGCCGTGTAGTGGGGTAATGGGGCACCCGTGGCTGCTCCTGGTGATGGGGCGGGGGGACGCACCATTTAAGAGGCTAATGGGACACCCATGGGTGCTTCTGGTGAGGGGGTGGGGGGCAATGGGGCAGGGAGACGCACCATGCAGTGGGTAATGGGGCACCCATGGGTGGTCCTGGCGATGGGGGGGGATGCAGTGGGTAATGGGGCGCCCATGGGTGCTCCTGGCGATGGGGGGGGGGTGCAGTGGGTAATGGGGCACCCATGGGTGCTTCTGGCGATGGGGGGGGATGCAGTGGGTAATGGGGCGCCCATGGGTGCTCCTGGCGATGGGGTGGGGGGACGCACCGTGTAGCGGGGTAATGGGGCACCCATGGGTGCTCCTGGCGATGGGGTGGGGGGACGCACCGTGTAGCAGGGTAATGGGGCACCCATGGGTGCTTCTGGTGATGGGGGGGGATGCAGTGGGTAATGAGGCACCCATGGGTGCTCCTGGCGATGGGGTGGGGGGACGCACCGTGTAGCAGGGTAATGGGGCACCCATGGGTGCTTCTGGTGATGGGGGGGGATGCAGTGGGTAATGGGGCACCTATGGGTGCTCCTGGCGATGGGGCGGGGGGGATGCACCGTGTAGTGGGGTAATGGGGCACCCATGGGTGCTTCTGGCGATGGGGCGGGGGGACACGCCGTGTAGTAGAATAATGGGGCACCCATGGGTGCTCTTGGCAATGGGGGGGGGATGCAGTGGGTAATGGGGCACCCATGGGTGCTCCTGGCGATGGGGGGGGGGATGGGGGGGATGCACTGGGTAATGGGGCACCCATGGGTGCTCCTGGCGATGGGGGGGGGGATGCAGTGGGTAATGGGGCACCCATGGGTGCGATGGGGGGGGGGATGCAGTGGGCAATGGGGCACCCATGGGTGCTCCTGGCGATGGGGGGGGATGCACTGGGCAATGGGGCACCCATGGGTGCTCCTGGCAATGGGGTGGGGGGCAGCCGGTGGGGCAGAGAGGGACCCCAGAGCCCCTTGGGAGTCGGGGCTGGGGTCCCAGGGGTGGGGGGTCCCGGATGCCGGGGTCCGCTGACCCCCCCCCCGCCCCCCCCTCAGTTCTGCTGGCGCAGCCGGTGGAGGGAGACGACGTCAGTGGGAAGACGCTGAAGATCACCGACTTCGGCCTCGCCCGCGAGTGGCAGCGGACGACGAAGATGAGCGCGGCCGGCACCTACGCCTGGATGGCGCCCGAGGTCATCAAGGCGTCCACCTTCTCCAAGGGCAGCGACGTCTGGAGGTGCCGCGTCTTGGGGGGGGGTCCCGGGGGGTGCCGTGGGGAGGATGGGGACCCCTGAGTCCTGGGGGACCCAGACATTTGGGTCCCTGGGGGCGGGGGGAGTGGAAGACCCCTAGACGCGTGTGTCTGTGGGTGGGGGGGGGGGGGATGAAGGGTGCCTGGATGTCCTGGGCGCCCTGGGGGGGCATGGGGACCCCCACCCCTGAGTCCTGGGGTAGCTGGCCACCTGGGTCCGTGGGTGGGGGGGATGCAGGGCACCCGAACACCTGGGTCCCCGGGGGTTTTGGGGGGTGTCAGAGCGGGTCCAGGCTCTGACATCGCCCCCCCCGCCCCCCCTCCCCAGTTACGGGGTGCTGCTGTGGGAGCTGCTGACGGGGGAGGTGCCGTACCGGGGGATCGACGGGCTGGCGGTGGCCTACGGGGTGGCCGTCAACAAACTGACGCTGCCCATCCCCTCCACCTGCCCCCAGCCCTTCGCCCAGCTGATGGCAGGTCCGTGCCGGGGGGCTCGGGGGGGCTGGGACCTCTGGGGGGTACCCAGACACCTGGGGGGCACTCAGGGGGCTGGGTCTTTTGTGGGGTTGGGGGGTACCCGGACGCCTGGGTCCCTGGGTGGGAAGGTTGGGGATGGGGACCCCCACTCCTGAGTCCTGGGGTACCCGGACGCCTGGGTCTGTGGAGGGGGGGGCGGAGGGTGCCTGGATGTCCTGGGGACCCTGGGGGGGCGTGAGGACCCCCACTCCTGAGTCCTGGGGTACCCGGATGCCTGGGTCCATGGGTGGGGGGGGATGGAGGGTGCCTGGATGTCCTGGGGACCCTGGGGGTGGTGTGGGGGCCCCCACTCCTGAGTCCTGGGATACCCGGATGCCTGGGTCCGTGAGGGCGCTCCTGGGTCCCCGGTGGGAGCCCCTGCGTCCCATGGGGGACACCGGGGTTCCCCAGGAGCCCCCCCCGGACGCCTGGGTCCCCCCGCAGCCTGCTGGGAGCAGGACCCCCACCGACGGCCGGGCTTCGGGGCCATCCTGCGGCGGCTGTCGGGGCTGGAGCCGGAGGGGCTGGGGCCCCCCGAGTCCTTCCACTCCCTGCAGGAGAGCTGGCGCCGCGAAATCCAGGGGCTCTTCGACGAGCTGCGGGCGCGGGAGAAGGTGCCCCCCCCGGGGACCCCCCGGGACCCTCCCCAAACACCTGGGACCCCTCTGGGCCCTCCTGGGACCCCCTGCAACCATGGGGACACCCTGGGACTCTCTGGGATCCTTTTGGGACATCTGCGGGACCCCCCTGGGACACTCTCAGATCCTCTGGGACCCCCTCGGGACACTTAGGACCCCCTGGGACCCCCCCTTGGAACCCCCTCAGATCCCTTGAGACCCCTCCGGGACACTTAGGAACCCCCGGGACATGCTCAGATCCTCAGAGACCCCCCTGGGACACCCTCAGATCCTCTGGGACCCCCTTGGGACACTTAGGATCCCCTAGGACCCAGCCCCGGGACACCCGCAGATCCTCTGGACTCCTCCGGGACACTTAGGACCCCCTGGGACCCCCTTGGGACCCTCTCAGATCCCCCTGGGACCCCCCCGGGACACTTAGGACACCCTGGGACCCCCCTGGGACATTTTCAAATTCTCTGGGACTGCTTTGGGACACTTAAGACCCCCTGAGGCTCCCCTGGGACACCCTGAGATCCTCAGAGACCCCCCTGGAACACCTAGGACCCCCTGGGACCTCCTTGGGACCCCCTCTGATCCCCTGGGACCCCCCCAGGACACCCTGCAACCCCCCCGGGCCACTTTCAGACCCCTTGGGACCCCCAAGTGCCCCCCCAAACCCCGCAGCGGCAGCCCGACCCTGCCCCGGTGCTGCTCACGGCTGGTCCATGTCCCCCCCCGTCCCCGTGTCCGTGTCGTCCCCCCCCCAGGAGCTGCGGAGCCGGGAGGAGGCGGTGGCGCGGGCGTCGCGGGCGCAGCGGTGCCAGGCCGAGGCGCTGCGGCAGCGGGAGGCAGCGGTGGCGCGGCGGGAGCTGGAGGTGCTGGAGCGGGAGCTCAGCCTGATGCTGCGGGGACCCCCCCGGCCCCCCCCGGCCCCCAAACGACGGAAACCCCCCTTCCGACGGCCCCGACGGCCCGCCGACCACATCGGCATGCCCCAGGGTACGGGTGGGGGGGGCTTTGGGGGGGCAGTTGGGTTTGGGGGGGGACTGGGGGCTCTGCTGAGCTCTGTGCCCCCCCCCACCCCCCAGATTTCAAGCACCGCCTGACGGTCCAGGCCGCGCCGGGGGGGGACCCCCGGAGCCGCGACCCCCAGGAAGGGCCGGGGGGGGGGTCGCCCCCCTTCCCCCGCCTGCGCGCCATCCAGCGTGAGTGATGTCATCACTTGGGGGGACGGGCAGCCAATCAGGGAGGTGCTGCCTTCGGTGTCACGTCTGCTGGGAGGTGATGTCAGAGGTCCTAGCTGGCTGGGGAGTCTTGGGTGGTGATGTCGCCGCTGCTGGCATATGACATCACCAGCTGGCTAGTGGAGAAAGCGATGCCGCACTCCGGCGGGAAGGGAAGCGGGAGGAAATGACATCACAGACCCGGCTGGGATTGGTGGGTGGGGTGTGACCTCACGACTAGGGGAGCGCGGGAGTGTTTTGCAATGACGCCGCGCCAGGTGTGATGTCATGCCGCCCCGCGGATGACATCACGCCCCTGTCTGCCCCCAGTGGAGCCGGAGGAGGAGGAGGAGCCGCCGCGGGGGCTCGGGGGGCCGGAGCGGCGCGGGGGGAAGGGCAGCGCCCTCAACGGCAGGTGGGTCCCGCACCCCTGGGGGGGGGGGGGGTCTGGGGGGGGTCTCGGTCCCCCCCACCCCGACACCTGGGTCCCCCCCGCAGGCGGAGGCTGCGGCCGGAGGAGACCACCTGGTACCTGGACGCCGACGAGCTCAGCCCGGGGGACGCGTCCCCCAACGGTGAGTCCCTGGGGAGGTCCCCGGGGGCGGGAGGGCGGGTGGTCCTGGGGGGTCGTCGGGGGTCCCGCCCCCGCTCACGACGCCCCCCCCTCATCTCCCGCAGGCGAGGCCGGGACCCCCGAGCCTGAAGAGGGCCGGGGGGAGCGGGGGGGGACCCCGCGGCTGCTCCGCCGGGCGCTGCTGCGGGGTTCGGCCCTGCTGGCGTCCCTGGGGCTCGGCCGCGACCTGTCCCCCGCCGAGACCCCCCGCAGCCCCCCACCCTCCCCCGGCCTCCTCCGCCTCTCCCCCCGCCGGCCCGCACGCGCGCCCGGGACCCCCGAGACGGGGCGGGCTTGCACCCCGGGGTCCCCGGAGCTGAGCTCGCCTGGGACCCCTGAGCCAAGCCGGGCCCGGGTCCCCGGGTCCCCGGAGCTGAGCTCGCCCGGGACCCCCGAGCCGGGTCGCGCCCGGACGCCCGGGACCCCCGAGCCAGGTCGCGCCCGGACGCCCGGGACCCCCGAGCCGGGTCGCATCCGGACGCCCGGGTCCCCTGAGCCAAGCCAGGCCCGGACACCTGAGTCCCCAGATCCGAGCCAAGTCCGGAGTCCTGGGACCCCAGACCCAGGTCAGGCCCGGACCCCCGGAACCCCCGAGCAGGGGCGAGCCCGGACCCCTGGGACCCTGGAGCTGAATTGGTCCCGGACCCCTGAGCAAGGGGGAGCCCGGACCCCCGGGACCCCCGAGCCGAGCCATGCCCGGACCCCCGGGACCCCCGAGCCAAGCCGTGCCCGGACCCCCGGGACCCCTGAGCTGGGTCACACCCGGACCCCCGGGACCCCCGAGCAGAGCCGTGCCCGGACCCCCGGGACCCCCGAGCCGAGCCGTGCCCGGACCCCCGGGACCCCTGAGCTGGTGCTGCAGCCATCGCCCCTGGGTGCCCGGAGACCCCGCGAGCTGAGCCCGGGCGCTGGGACCCCCGGGTGGGGTAAGTGGGGCTGGGGGCAAGGGGTGACTTGGGGGGGGGGTGTCTGTGGGGCAGCTACAGGGTAGTTGGGGTGTCCGAGGGCTGGGGCTCTATGGGGAGCTTATGGGGCAGTTGTGGGGTCTGTAGGGCAGTTATGGGGCACTTGGGGGTCTGTGGGGCGGTTATGGGGCAGTTGTGGGTTCTGTGGGGCGGTTATGGGGCAGTTGGAGGGTCTGTGGGGCGGTTATGGGGCACTTGGGGGGTCTGTAGGGCAGTTATGGGGCACTTGGGGGTCTGTGGGGCGGTTATGGGGCACTTGGGGGTCTGTGGGGTGGTTATGGGGCACTTGGGGGGTCTGTGGGGAGGTTATGGGGCAGTTGGGGGGTCTGTGGGGAGGTTATGGGGCACTTGGGGGTCTGTGGGGCGGTTATGGGGCACTTGGGGGTCTGTGGGGTGGTTATGGGGCAGTTGTGGGGTCTGTGGGGAGGTTATGGGGCAGTTGTGGGGTGGTTATGGGGCAGTTGTGGGGTCTGTGGGGCGGTTATGGGGCACTTGGGGGGTCTGTGGGGAGGTTATGGGGCAGTTGGGGGGTCTGTGGGGAGGTTATGGGGCAGTTGTGGGGTGGTTATGGGGCAGTTGTGGGGTCTGTGGGGTGGTTATGGGGCAGTTGGGGGGTCTGTGGGGAGGTTATGGGGCACTTGGGGGTCTGTGGGGCAGCTATGGGGCAGTTTGGGAGTCCAGTGGCTGGTCACGGGACTCTGCGGGGCAGTTATGGGGCAGCCGGGGGGCCCGGGGGGCAGATACGAGATGGCGGGGGCATCCGTGGGGCGGGTGTGGGGGTCCATGGGGAGGCTGGGGGGCAGTTGGGGGGCCCGGGGGGGCAGTTACGGGGTGGTTGGGGCAGCCGTGGGGGGGGCCGTGGGGCAGTTTCGGGGCTCAGGGAGGGCCGCGGGGCCCCCCTTGACGACCCCGCCCCCCCGGCTCCCCCCCCGCAGGCGTGGCGCTGCCCAGCCCCCCATCCCCGCGCCCCCCCGGCTCCCCCGGCCCCCCCGGCCCGGCGGCGCGGCCCCGCCCCTCCCCCCTGCGCCCCCGCATCGACCCCTGGAGCTTCGTCTCGGCCGGACCCCGGCGGGACCCGCCCCCCGGCGACCCCTGGGCCCGCCCCCGCGACCCCTTCAACGACCAATGAGGGACGACGACGCTCCCGCCTCCCCGGGGCGGGCGGGCGGGGCAGGGGGCGACGCAGGAAGTCCCGCCTCTGCAGGGATGCCCCGCCCTCCCCCACCCCCGGGAGGGGACAGACAGCTGGCGACAGAGGAAGTCCCGCCCACTCAGGCACCCCATAGGTCAAAGCAAAGGGCATTACAGGAAATCCCGCCTTCGCCAAGGCGGGGACACCTTCTACGGCAGGAAGTCCCGCCCCCCCCCTTTCTGGCAGTGAAAAGCGGAAATCCCGCCCCATCAGTGGGGGGAAAATGGGAAGTCCCGCCCCCTCTGGTGGGGAAAACAGGAAACCCTGCCCTCATCTGTGGGGGGGGGAAACAGGAAATCCCACCCCCTCTGGTGGGGAAAATGGGAAGTCCCACCCTCATCCGTGGGGGAAAACAGGAAATCCCACCCCCTCTGGTGGGAAAAACAGGAAGTCCCATCCTCATCCATGGGGAAAACAGGAAATCCCACCCCCTCTGGCAGGAAAAACAGGAAGTCCCGCCTCCGGGGGGGCTGATTATACACTGGAAGGGGGTGCTGCTCCTCCTCCCCTCGTTAGCGCTGACGAAGCGGCGCCGATGGCGGGGGGGGGGGTTGGGTGGGAGCAAACGCAGCCAAATAAACTCCTGACGACCCCCCAGCCCCCGCCTCCTCCTTGCGCCCCACGGCGGGACCCGGGGGGGCCCCATCCCCCCCCATCCCCCCACGGGGGGGGACGCCCGGGTGTCCGGGAGCCGCCCCCCCCCCCCCCCCAATCCCCATCCGGCCTTTCCCAGCGCTGGAAGAGGACCCGGCCATCCGGGTTCCTCCCCTCCCCCCCCCCTTCCCCCCCCCCCCCAATTCCTGGCGAGCACCCGGCCGTCCCGGCTCCCGCCCACCCTCCCCCGCTCCAGCGGGATCCCAGCCGGCCGGGCCCCCCCCACCCCCATTCCGGAGCGAACCCGGGCGTCCGCCTTCCCGAGGCCGACGGGAACGCGGGCGGCTGGCGGGAAAAACACCCGACCCGCCCCCCCCCCGCTGACCCCCAACGCCCCCCCCCCGCCCCCGGCATCCAGCCCAGGGGGGACCCCCGCGTCCCGGCCTCCGGGAGCCCCCCCCCGGGGGGGGAACCCCGGCATCCGCGCTTGGCCTCGCTCTCGGCCGGGGCCGGCGGCGGGGGGGGGGGGGGGGGGGGTGTGGCGCGAAGGCCGGCGTCCGGCCCTGACCCCCCCACCCCGGGCTTGGCGTGACCCCTCGCGGCCCCCCGAATCGGGGTGCCGGGGTCGGGGGGAGAGCCCCCCCCGTCCGGGCGCCATGGGGCGGTGGGGGGGGGTGTGGGTGGTGCTGGGGGCGCTGGCGGCCTTGGGGGGGGGCGGCGGCGGCGGGGGGGGGGCGGCGGTGGCCCGCGAGCGCTTCAAGGTGGTCTTCGCCCCCCTGATCTGCCGCCGGACGTGCCTGAAGGGGCTCTGCCGCGACTCCTGCCAGCCCGGCTCCAACATGACGCTCATCGGCGAGAACGGGCACGCGGCCGACACCCTCACCGGCTCCGGCTTCCGCGTCGGTGAGCGCCAGGCCGCGACCGGGACCGGGGCCGGGGCCGGGGCCGGGATCGGGATCGGGGGCCGGGGTGGGATGGGGATCAGGACGGGGACGGCGTGGCACGGGGATGGGCGCGAGGACCAGGATGGGGACGGGGGCGGGACGGCGGGTGGCAACGGGGTGGGATGGGGACGGGGATGGGGACAGGGACGGGGTGGGATGGGGACGGGGACGGGGATGGGGACAGGGACGGGGTGGGATGGGGACGGGGATGGGACGGGACAGGGACAAGGATAAGGAGCAGGATGGGGACAGGGTGGCACAGGGATCAGGATGGGGTGGCACGGGGATGGCACAGGCACAGGGACCAGGATGGGGACAGGGACAGGATGGGATGGGACGGAGATGGGGACAGGGACAGGGATGGCACAGCACAGGGATGAGACAGGGACGAGGATCAGGATGGGGACAGGGACAGGATGGGACAGGGACAAGGACAAGGACCAGGATGGGGACAGGGTGGCACAGGGACAAGGAGGGGGTGGCACAGGAATCGGGATAAGGACAGGGATGGGAACAGGGATGGGAACAGGGACAGGGTGGCACAGGGATGGGACAGGGATCAGGATGGGGACAGGGATGGGGACACAGACCGGATGGCAGATGGGGACAGGATGGCACGGACGGGATGGGATGGGGACAGGGACAGGGTTCAGGATGGCGGATGGCAACAGGGTGGCACAGGGACAGGATGAGATGGGGATGGGGACGGGGATGGCACTGGGACAGGGATGAGGACCAGAATGGGCACAGGGACAGGACGGGGTGGCACAGGCTGGCATGAGGACAGGGATGGGGACAGGGACAGGATGGGACAGGGACAAGGACCAGGACCAGGATAGGGACAGGGTGGCACGGGGACAAGGAGGGGGTGGCACAGGAATCGGGATGAGGACAGGGATGGGGATGGGGACAGGGTGGCACAGGGACAGGATGGGGTGGCACAGGGATGGCACAGGCACAGGGACCAGGATGGGGACAGGGACAGGATGGGATGGGACGGAGATGGGGACAGGGACAGGGATGGGCACAGCACAGGGATGAGACAGGGACGAGGACCAGGATGGGGACAGGGTGGCACAGGGACAGGATGGGATGGCACAGGGATGGCACAGGGACAGGGACAGGATGGGGACTGGGATGGGGGTGGGATGGCACAGGGATGGCACGGGCACAGGGACAGGGATCAGGATGGGGACAGGGACAGGATGGGGTGGCACAGGGACAGGGATCAGGACGGGGACAGGGATGGGGACAGGGACAGGGTGGCACAGGGACAAGAATGGGGACAGGGACAGGGATCAGGATGGCAGACAGGGACAGGATGGGATGGCACGGGGATGAGGACAGGGATGGGGATGGGCACAGCACAGGGATGGGACAAGGATGAGGACCAGGATGGGCACAGGGACAGGATGGGGTGGCACAGGGATGGTACAGGCACAGGGACAGGGATGGGGACGGGGACAGGGATGGGGACGGGGACAGGGTGGCACAGGGACAAGAATGGGGACAGGGACAGGGATCAGGATGGCAGACAGGGACAGGATGGGGTGGCACAGGGATGGGACAGGGACCAGGATGGGGACGGGGTGGCACGGGGACAAGGACAGGGTGGCACAGGGATTGGGATGGGGACAGGGATGGGGACAGGGACAGCCGGGGATGGGGACACAGGGACAGACGCCCGCCCTGTGCACCAGGACACGGGCACACACGCATGTGCGAGCACACGGCACCCAGCCGGGCCCAGGCTGCGGGGGGGGCGCAGGGGGTCTGGGGGGCGCAGGGGGTTTGGGGGACACACAGGGGGTCTGGGGGGGTGCAGGGGTTTGGGGGAGCACAGGGATTTTGGGGGATGCAGGGATTTGGGGGGGCACAGGGGGTCTGGCGGGGGCACAGGGATTTGGGGGGGCACAGGAGTTTTGGAGGGGTACAGGGATTTTGGGGGACACAGGGATTTGGGGGGACGCAGGGGGTCTGGGCGGGCACAGGGGGTCTGGCGGGAGCACAGGGATTTGGGGGGGCACAGGAGTTTTGGAGGGGTACAGGGATTTTGGGGGACGCAGGGATTTGGGGGGGCACAGGGGGTCTGGCGGGGGCACAGGGATTTGGGGGGGCACAGGAGTTTTGGAGGGGTACAGGGATTTTGGGGGACACAGGGATTTGGGGGGACGCAGGGGGTCTGGGCGGGCACAGGGGGTCTGGCGGGAGCACAGGGATTTGGGGGGGCACAGGAGTTTTGGAGGGGTACAGGGATTTTGGGGGACGCAGGGATTTGGGGGGACGCAGGGGGTCTGGGCGGGCACAGGGGGTCTGGCGGGGGCACAGGGATTTGGGGGGGCACAGGAGTTTTGGAGGGGTACAGGGATTTTGGGGGACGCAGGGGGTCTGGGGGGGGCGCAGGGGTTCGGGGGGGGCACAGGGCATTCAGGAGGCCCTTGCAGGGTGTGTGGGGGGGGTCAGGTCACCCTGTGCCCCCCGGCCCCCCCCCGACCCCCCCTTCCCCCCGCAGTGGTGTGCCCCCTGCCCTGCATGAACGGGGGCCAGTGCAGCTCCCGCTCCCACTGCCTCTGCCCCCCCGCCTTCACCGGCCGCTTCTGCCAAGTGCCGGCGGGGCGCCAGGGGGGGCCCCCCCCGCCGCCCCCCCCCGCACCCCCTGACGCCCCCCCCGAGCCCCCCCCGGGGGCCAAGGTCGCCGTCTACGCCGTCCAGGTCATCGCCGACGGCCCCGGCGCGGCTGCCCCCCCCGAGCCCCCCTCCGGGGGAGCCCACGGGGGGGGCCACGGGGGGGGGCACGTCAGCCACGCCACCTTCGTCGTGCCCCTGGGGCCCGGGCACCACTCGGCTGAAGGTATCGGGGGGCTGGGGGGGCACAGGGCTGGGGGGGGGTCTGGGGGGGGCCAGGGGTAGGGTGGGGATATGGGGGACACGGGGGGGCTGGGGGGGGGCACGGGGGTGCCCGTACCGGGGAGCTGGGGGTGCCGGTGCTGGGGGGCACAGGGGTCCCACGCTGGGGTGCCCTTTCCTGGGGGTGCCGGGGGTCCCGTGTTGGGGTCCCAGGGAGCCCGTTCCCAGGGGTCCCATGTCAGGGGGTCTGGGGGTGCCCATACAGGGGGTCCCACCTATGCTCAGGGTCCTGGGGGTGCCCATTTCTGGGGGTCTCAGGGGTCTAGCGTGGGGTGTCTGAGGGTGTCCATACGGGGGGTCCTGGGGGTCCCACACACCCCCATTGCCAGGGTCTCGGGAGTCCTGGGGTGCCCATACTGGGGGTCCTGGGGGGCAGGGGGTCACGGGGGTCCCACATATGCCCGGGGTCCTGGGGTGCCCATACTGGGGGTCTCGGGGTCCCCCACACGCCCATTCCCAGGGTCCCGGGGGTGCTGGGGTGCCCATGCCAGGGGTCCCGGGGGTCCCACACGTGTCCGTTCCCGGGGTGCCCGTGCCGGGGGTGCCGGGGTGCCGAGGTGCCGGTGCCCCCCCCAGTGCAGGTGCCGCCGCCGCTGGTGAACGTGCGGGTCCACCACCCCCCCGAGGCCTCGGTGCAGGTTCACCGCATCGAACCCCGGCCCCCCGAGGGAGCCCCCCGCGGCCCCGGGCTGCTGCTGGCCCACCCGGCGCAGCCCCCCGCCGGCAGCAAGCCCCCCGCGCCCCCCCGGCCCCACACCCACAAGCCCCTCGGCCGCTGCTTCCAGGAGACCCTGCCCAAGCAGTCGGTGAGTGGGGGGGGGGGATTGGGGGGGGTCTGGGGGGACGTGGGGTGCAGGGGGGACACAGGGTGGGGGGGCTCGTGGGGTGCAGGGGGGGACACGGGATGCACGCTTTGCACAAGGAGCAGACGTTGCAATAGGTGCCGGGGGGCTGTGGGTCATTGGGGGGTGCTGGGGGGTATTTGGGGGTGCTGGGGGGGGTGTTTGGGGGTGCTGACACCCTGACACCCCCCCCCCAGTGCGGCAGCAATCCGCTGCCGGGGCTGACCAAGCAGGAGGATTGCTGCGGCAGCATCGGCACCGCCTGGGGACAGAGCAAGTGCCACAAGTGTCCCCACCTGCAGTGTGAGTGGGGGCCCCCCCCCCGGCCACCCCCCCCCAGGGACCCAGGCGTCCGGGACCCCCACCCTGGGGGGACGCAGGCGCCCGAGTGTGACCGTGGGGGGTGTTGCAGACACGGGGGTGCAGAAGACGGGCCCCGTCCGGGGGGAGCACGGGGGGGACTGTCCCCAGGGCTACAAGCGCCTCAACAGCAGCCACTGCCAAGGTAGGGCACGCGAGCGTGCAACGGGCGTGCGAGGGCGTGCAGGGAGCGTGCAAGCGGGGTTGAGCATGTTTGTGCATGGGGGGGGCGTGTGCACAGGCCAGGTGCGTGCGTGCGCGGGGCCACGTGCGTACGTGCACCATGGGGACGCGTGCAGGATTACGCGTGTGCGTGCAGAAAACACACACGCGTGCGCGCACAGGGGATGCGCGTGGGGCCAGGGGTGTGCGTGCACCGTGGCGTCACCCGCAGGAACACGTGTGTGCGTGCACGGGGATGCGCACAGTGCCGCGCGCATGCGGGTACACGCACGAGGGTGCGCACAGGCCACGCGTGCGCACGCAGGACCACGCGTGTGCACGCACGGGGTCGCGCGCGGGCCGGGCACGTGCACGCACGGGGGGGATGCGTGTGTGTGGGGCGTCGCGGGCGCGCGGGGCACACGCGTGGTGGGGGGGCCGGTCACGCGTGCGCGCGCCCACGCGTGTGCGGGGCGCTGACGCGGCTGCCGCAGACATCAACGAGTGCGCCATGCAGGGCGTCTGCCAGCACGGCGACTGCCTCAACACCCAGGGCAGCTTCCGCTGCGCCTGCAAAGCCGGGCACGTGCTGGGGCCCTCCCGCAGCCAGTGCCTGCGTACGTGGGGCTGGGGGGGGGGGGGGGGTCCCGGGGGTCCGGGGGGGGCGTTGGGGGATTCCGTGGGATGCGCTGGGGGGGAGGTTCTGGGGGGGCTGGGGGAGTCCCAGGGGTCCTGGACAGGGTCTGGGGGTGTCCGTGGGAGGGTTTGGGGGGGTCTATGAGGGTCTGGGGGGGTGCCAGGGGTACCCTGGGGGGGGTTATGTGGCATCTATGGGGCTCTGGGGGGTCCCAGGGGTCTGGGAGGGGCACTGTGGGATGCTCTGGGGGGTCCACGGGGTGTCTGGGGGGGGGGTCCCAGGGGTCCTGGACAGGGTCTGGGGGTGTCCGTGGGAGGGTTTGGGGGGGTCTATGAGGGTCTGGGGGGGTGCCAGGGATACCCTGGGGGGGGTCCATGTGGGATCTATGGGGCTCTGGGGGGTCCCAGGGGTCTGGGAGGGGCATTGGGGGGCTCTGTGGGATGCTCTGGGGGTGCTGGGGGCTGCCCAGGGGTCCTGGAGGGGTGTAGCGGGGCTCTGTGGGAGGGTCTGGGGGGGTCCTGGACAGGGCCTGGGGGGGGTCTGGGGAGTCTATGAGGGACGGGGGGCTGCCGGGGTACCCTGGGGGGGTCCATGTGGGATCTATGGGGCTCTGGGGGGTCCCAGGGGTCTTGGAGGGGCATTGGGGGGCTCTGTAGGATGCTCTGGGGGCTGCCCAGGGGTCCTGGAGGGGTGTAGGGGGGCTCTGTGGGAGGGTCTGGGGGGGTCCTGGACAGGGCCTGGGGGGGTCTGGGGAGTCTATGAGGGACGGGGGGCTGCCGGGGTACCCTGGGGGGGTCCATGTGGGATCTATGGGGCTCTGGGGGGTCCCAGGGGTCTGGGAGGGGCATTGGGGGGCTCTGTAGGATGCTCTGGGGGCTGCCCAGGGGTCCTGGAGGGGTGTAGGGGGGCTCTGTGGGAGGGTCTGGGGGGGTCCTGGACAGGGCCTGGGGGGGTCTGGGGAGTCTATGAGGGACTGGGGGGCTGCCGGGGTACCCTGGGGGGGGTCCATGTGGGATCTATGGGGCTCTGGGTGGTCCATGGGGTCTGGGAGGGGCACTGTGGGATGCTCTGGGGGGTCCACGGGGTGTCTGGGGGGGGTCCCAGGGGTCCTGGACAGGGTCTGGGAGTGTTCGTGGGAGGGTTTGGGGGGTCTTTGAGGGTCTGGGGGGGGGCTGCCAGGGGTCCTGGACAGGGTCTGGGGGTGTCCGTGGGAGGGTTTAGGGGGTCTATGAGGGTCTGGGGGGGCTGCCAGGGGTGCCCTGGGGGGGGTTATGTGGCATCTGTGGGGCTCTGGGGGGTCCCAGGGGTCTGGGAGGGGCATTGGGGGGGCTCTGTGGGATGCTCTGGGGGCTGCCCGGGGTCCTGGAGGGGTGTAGGGGGGCTCTGTGGGAGGGCCTGGGGGGGTCTGGGGAGTCTATGAGGGACTGGGGGGCTGCCGGGGTACCCTGGGAGGGTCCATGTGGGATCTATGGGGGGCTCTGGGTGGTCCATGGGGTCTGGGAGGGGCACTGTGGGATGCTCTGGGGGGTCCACGGGGTGTCTGGGGGGGGGTCCCAGGGGTCCTGGACAGGGTCTGGGGGTGTTCGTGGGAGGGTTTGGGGGGTCTATGAGGGTCTGGGGGGGGCTGCCAGGGGTCCTGGACAGGGTCTGGGGGTGTCCGTGGGAGGGTTTGGGGGGTCTATGAGGGTCTGGGGGGGCTGCCAGGGGTGCCCTGGGGGGGGTTATGTGGCATCTGTGGGGCTCTGGGGGGTCCCAGGGGTCTGGGAGGGGCATTGGGGGGCTCTGTGGGATGCTCTGGGGGCGCTGGGGGCTGCCCAGGGGTCCTGGAGGGGTGTAGGGGGGCTCTGTGGGAGGGCCTGGGGGGGTCTGGGGAGTCTATGAGGGACTGGGGGGCTGCCGGGGTACCCTGGGGGGGTCCATGTGGGATCTATGGGGCTCTGGGGGGTCCCAGGGGTCTGGGAGGGGCATTGGGGGGCTCTGTGGGATGCTCTGGGGGCGCTGGGGGCTGCCCAGGGGTCCTGGAGGGGTGTAGGGGGGCTTTGTGGGAGGGCCTGGGGGGGTCCTGGACAGGGCCTGGGGGGATCTGGGGAGTCTATGAGGGACTGGGGGGCTGCCGGGGTACCCTGGGGGGGGTCCATGTGGGATCTATGGGGCTCTGGGTGGTCCATGGGGTCTGGGAGGGGCACTGTGGGATGCTCTGGGGGGTCCATGGGGTGTCTGGAGGGGGGTCCCAGGGGTCCTGGACAGGGTCTGGGGGTGTTTGTGGGAGGGTTTGGGGGGTCTATGAGGGTCTGGGGGGGGCTGCCAGGGGTCCTGGACAGGGTCTGGGGGTGTTTGTGGGAGGGTTTGGGGGGGTCTATGAGGGTCTGGGGGGGCTGCCAGGGGTGCCCTGGGGGGGGTTATGTGGCATCTGTGGGGCTCTGGGGGGTCCCAGGGGTCCTGGAGGGGTGTAGGGGGGCTCTGTGGGAGGGCCTGGGGGGGTCTGGGGAGTCTATGAGGGACTGGGGGGCTGCCGGGGTACCCTGGGGGGGGTCTATGTGGCATCTTTGGGTTCTGGGGGGTCCCAGGGGTCCGGGAGGGGGTGTAGGGGGGCTCTGGGGGGGTCCCAGGGGTCCGGGACAGGGCCAAGGGAGGGTCCATGGGAGGCTCTGGGGGGGTCTACGAGGGTCTGGGGAGGTCTCTGGGGGTCTGGGGGGGTGCCGCCCCGGCTGCGGGGGGGTCCCGTGGGGTTTTGGGGTGCGTGACCGTCCCCCCGCAGCGGAGAAGGGGGAGGAGAGGGGTCTCTGCTTCCGGCTGGTGTCGGGGGCCCAGCAGTGCCAGCACCCCCTGCCCACCCGCCTGACGCGCCAGACCTGCTGCTGCAGCGTGGGCAAGGCCTGGGGGGGCCGCTGCGAGCGCTGCCCCGCCGACGGCACCGGTATGGGGGGGCCCTGGGGGGGGGACGGGGACAGGGTCCCCATCTTTGGGGGGTGGGGAGGGATGTGGGGGCAGGGTATGTGTGGGGGGAGGGAGGGGCAGGATGGGGGGCCCCATCTTTGGGGTGGGGGGGGGTGCGGGGTCAGGGTTCCCATCTTGGGGGGGGGGTTTAGGGTACCATGAGGCGGGGCTCAGGGCACCCATCGGGGGGCTGCGGGATGGAGGTACCCATTTTGGGGGGATGCTGGGTCGGGATCCCAGCTGGGTTTGGGGAGGGGGGAGCACAGCCCCCCCCCCCAACACCGACTGACCCCCCCGGCCCCCCCCAGCCGCCTTCAAGGCCATCTGCCCGGCGGGGAAGGGGTACCACGTCCTGACCTCCCACCAGACCCTCACCATCCAGGGCGAGAGCGACTTCACCCTCCACATCCACCCCGACGGGGCCCCCGAGCGGCCCCCCCGGCCCCCCCCGCCCGCCCCCAGCCCCGAGCCCCCCGACGCGCCCCCGCCCCCAGGTCGGTCACCCCCCCGCCCCCGTGTTCCCTCGGGGTCCCCCCCCGCTCCCCTGGGGTCCCCTGTGTCCCCCCCAGGTCCTCATGACCCCCCTGTGCCCCCCCCGTGTCCCCTGGGGTCCCCCATGTCCCCCTATGTCACTCCTAGAGCTCCATGACCCCCCCCACGTCCCTTGGGTTCCCTTGTGTCCCCCCCATGTCCCTGTGCCCCCCATGTCCCCTGGGGTCCTTTGTATCCCCCCCCCCATGTCCCTGTGCCCCCCCCATGTCCCCTGGGGTCCTTTGTATCCCCCCCCATGTCCCTGTCCCCCCCCCATGTCCCTGGGGTCCCTTGTTCCCTCCATGTCCCCGTCCCCCCCTCCATGTCCTTGTGCCCCCCCCATGTCCCCTGGGGTTCCCTATTCTTCCCTTGTGTCCCCCCATGAACCCCCTTTGTCCCCCCCCCATGTCCCCCGGGGTCCCCTGTGTGTGTGTGTCCCCCCATGCTCCCCCATGTGTGTCCTCCCCCATCCATCACCCTCTGAGGACCCCGTATCCCCCCGGGGTCCCCCATGTCCCCCTGTGACCCCACGTTGTGTCCCCCCCTCCCATGGGGGGGCCCATTTGGGGTCTCACCGCCCCCTTCCCCCGCAGCCGTGACCCCCCCGGCCATGGTGAGTGTGGGGGGATGGGGGGGGCAATGGGGAGAGCATTGGGGGGGGGAACAGGGACATTGGGGACATCGTGGGGGGGGACAGGGGATGGGCAGGATGGTGGGGGCCTGGGGGGGGCAGAGGGGGCTGGGGGGCTGGGGGGGGACACACGAGGAGAGCGGGGGGGCTGGGGGGGACGTGGGGGAGCCGGGGGGGGGGACGACACGGGGGAGCAGAGGGGACAGCAGTGTCCCCCCCAGCTCCCGGCTTTCTGGACCCACTCGGAGGAGCAAGGCCTGGAGCAGCCCCCGGGGAGCACCGACCCCCCCCGGTACCCTGGTAAGGGGGGGGGGACACACCGGGGGGGACACACACATGGGGACAGGGGTGGGACACGCGTGGGGACAGGATGGGACACGCACGGGGACAGGATGGGACACGCGTGGAGACGTGGGTGGGATGCACAGAGACAGGATGGGACACGTGTGGGGACAGGAATGGGACACGCGTGGGGACAGGGGTGGGACACGCGTGTGGACGGGGATGAGGATGGGGACAGGGACAGGATGGGACACGGATGGGGACAGGGGTGGGACATGCGTGTGGACGGGGATGAGGATGGGGACAGGGACAGGATGGGACACGGATGGGGACGGGGTGGGATGCACAGGGACAGGATGGGACACGCGTGGGGGCAGGGATGAGGATGGGGACAGGGACAGGATGGGACACGGATGGGGACAGGGGTGGGACACGCGTGGGGATAGGATGGGACACGCATGGGGACAGGGGTGGGACACGCACGGGGGCAGGATGGGACACGCGTGGGGACAGGGGTGGGACACGCACGGGGGCAGGATGGGACACACGTGGGGACAGGATGGGACACGTGTGGGGACAGGGGTGGGACACGCACGGGGGCAGGATGGGACACGCGTGGGGACAGGGGTGGGACACGCGTGGGGGCAGGATGGGACACGCGTGGGGACATGGGTGGGATGCACAGGGACAGGATGGGACACGCGTGGGGACAGGGGTGGGACACGCGTGTGGACAGGGATGAGGATGGGGACAGGGACAGGATGGGACACGTGTGGGGACAGGGGTGGGACACGCGTGTGGACGGGGATGAGGATGGGGACAGGGACAGGATGGGACACGGATGGGGACGGGGTGGGATGCACAGGGACAGGATGGGACACGCGTGGGGACAGGGGTGGGACACGCGTGGGGACGGGGATGAGGATGGGGACAGGGACAGGATGGGACACGTGTGGGGACAGGGGTGGGACACGCGTGTGGACGGGGATGAGGATGGGGACAGGGACAGGATGGGACACGGATGGGGATGGGGACAGGAGGGGACGCGCACGGGATGGGGGTGGGATGGGGATGGGGACACCGGGGGGGGGGACACACACAGACCCCGCGGCCCCACCCGCGGCGTGTCCCCCCCAGAGGTGGTCGCCCGTCCCACCACGGCCGTCGTCTGGCGGGTGGTGGCCGAGCAGCACACGCGCAGCGCCGCCGAGATCGCCCCCACCCAGGTCACCGGTGAGGGACCCCCGGGACCCCCAGACCCTCCTGGGAGCCCCCTTGAGACCCCCCCAGTCCCTCTGGGATCCCCACCCCGACCCCCCTAAGCCGCTCAGATCTCCCCAGAACACCCCTGGGACACCCCTAAGCCCCCCAAACCTCCCCTGGGAGCCCCCTGAGCCACCCTTGGGACCCCTCAATCATCCTGGGACCCCCAGACCTCCCTGGGATATCCCTGGGACTCCCTCTAAGCCCCCCAAACCTCCCCTGGGACCCCCCCCCGGGACTCCTGTTGAGACCCTGGGACACCCCCAATCCCTCTGGGACACCCCCCCCCGGACTCCCCTAAGCCCCTCAGATCTCCCTGCGACCCCCTCTGAGCCCCCCAAACCTCCCCTGGGACACCCCTGAGACCCTCCTGGGACCCCCCAGAACCCCTCTGAGTGCCCCAGACCTCCCTGGGACCCCCTCTAACACCCCTAAAGCTCCCCTGGGACCCTCTGACCCCCCTGCGTCCCCCCCCATCAGAGACGGACGAGTGCAAACTGAACCGCAACATCTGCGGCCCCGGGGAGTGTGTGATGGGGCCGGGGGGGTACAGCTGCCTCTGCTACCCGGGGTACCGCTGGCACCCCCAGCGCCGCTACTGCACCGGTACGGGGGGGCTGGGGGGGGTCTGCCTGCACCCCAAGTGCTGCTGAACCAGTACAGGGGGGCTGGGGGGGCTGCGTGCACCCCCAGTGCTGCTATGGGTGATAGTCAGCCTCGCTGCATGGCTGCACACGCGTGTGCATGGTGCAGGACAGCTCATTGTGAGTACACGTGCGTGCATGGGGGAACACAGCTGCACACGCGCATGCATGGGGGGAACACAGCTGCACACGTGTGCACGGTGCAGGACAGCTCATTGTGAGTACATGCGCGTGTGCATGGGGGAACACGGTTGCACACGCGCATGCATGGGAGAGTCACAGCCGCACACGCACGTGCGCATATGACCACACGCCTGTGCACAGCAGGCCACGACCGCACACGCGCGTGCCTGGCGCAGCACGTCTCGCCGTGCACGGGGAGGGGTGCTCATGTGCGTGTTGTCACGCCTTCACACGCGTGTGCCCCCGCGCAGACGTGAACGAGTGCGAGGCGGAGCCGTGCGGCGCCGGCCGCGGCGTCTGCATGAACACGGGCGGCTCCTACAACTGTCACTGTCACCGCGGGTTCCAGCTCAGCCTGCACAAGGGCGTGCGATCCTGCGCCGGTGAGCGGCCGGGGACACGACATGGGGGGCACGGGGACGCGGGGACACGGGACAGGGGGACGTGGGACACGGGGACATGACACGGGGACGTGGGGACACCGGACATGGGGACGTGGGACACGGGGACACGAGGACACAGGACATGGGGACGTGGGACACAGGGACATGACACGGGGACGCGGGGTCACCGGACATTGGGACGTGGGACACGGGGACACGAGGATACAGGACATGGGGACGTGGGACACAGGGACATGACATGGGGACGTGGGGACACAGGACATGGGGACGTGGGACATGGGGACGTGGGGACACCGGACATGGGGACGTGGGACACGGGGACATGACATGGGGATGTGGGGTCACCGGACATGGGGATGTGGGACACGGGGACGTGGGACACAGGACATGGGGACGTGGGGACACCGGACATGGAGACGTGGGACACGGGGACACGAGGACACAGGACATGGGGACGTGGGACACGGGGACATGACACGAGGACGTGGGGACACCGGACATGGGGACGTGGGACACGAGGACACCGGACATGGGGACGTGGGACACGGGGACGCGGGGTCACCGGACATGGGGACGTGGGACACGGGGACATGACACGGGGACGTGGGGTCACCGGACATGGGGATGTGGGACATGGGGATGCGGGGTCACCAGACATGGGGACGTGGGACACGGGGACATGGCACGGGGACGTGGGGGCATGGGGAAGGGGCAGGGGACAAGGGACATGGGCAGCGGGTGGGGGAGACGGGACAGGGATTGGGACATGGGACGAGTTTGGGGACACGCGACAAGGTTGGGGACGGGATGAGGTTGGGGACACGGGACAGGGTTTGGGAACACAGGACGAGGTTGGAGGACGCGGGATGAGGTTGAGGATGGGATGAGGTTGGGGACACAGGACAGGGTTTGGGGATACAGGGCAGGGTTTGGGGACACAGGATGAGGCTGGGGACACGGGGTGGGGTTGGGGACACAGGACAGGGTTTGGGGACACGGGATGAGGTTGAGGATGGGATGAGGTTGGGGACACAGGACAGGGTTTGGGGACGTGGGACAAGGTCAGGGACACGGGATGAGGTTGGGGACACAGGGCAGGGTTTGGGGATGCAGGGCACGGTTTGGGGACACTGGATGAGGTTGGGGGACATGGGATGAGGTTGAGGATGGGATAAGGTTGGGAATGCAGGGCAGGGTTTGGGGACACGGGATGAGGTTGGGGGACACGGGATGGGGTTGAGGACACAGGACAGGGTTTGGGGACACGGGATGAGGTTGAGGATGGGATAAGGTTGGGAATGCAGGGCAGGGTTTGGAGACACGGGACGAGGTTGGGGGACACGGGACGAGGTTGAGGACACAGGACAGGGTTTGGGGACACGGGATGAGGTTGAGGATGGGATAAGGTTGGGAATGCAGGGCAGGGTTGGGGGACACGGGACGAGGTTGGGGACACGAGCGCGCGTCCGCAGACATCGACGAGTGCGCCAAGGCGGACATCTGCGGGGACGGCGGCACCTGCGCCAACGTCCCCGGCCACTACAAGTGTGAATGCCACCCGGGCTACCGGCGCAAGAGCTCGAGGCAGCCCCTCTGCGAAGGTGACACCCCCGCGGGGACCCTGCGGGGATGACCCCCCCATAACGGGATGCTGCGGGGTCTCCCCCTGTGCGCGTGTGTCCCTGACCTGTCCCCGTGTGTCCCCCCCCCAGACATCAACGAGTGCCTGGACGTGGGGACGTGTCCCGAGGGCAAATGCGAGAACCAGCCCGGGGGGTTCCTCTGCAGCCCCTGCCCCCCCGGCTTCCGCGGCCACAACGGCGCCTGCATCGGTGCGGACCCCCCCGGGGACCCCCCCACCCCAGGACCCCCATCCCTGGGACCCCCTCCTAGGGACCCCCCCGGGGACCCCCTGCCCCGAGGACCCCCCACCCCAGGACCCCCATCCCTGGGACCCCCTCCTTGGGGACCCCCCCGGGGACCCCCTGCCCTGGGACCCCCTCCTAGGGATCCCCTGCCCCGAGGACCCCCATCCCTGGGAGCCCCCCCCCTTGGGCCCTCCCATCCCAGGACCCCTTGCCCTGGGACCCCCCCCTTGGGGACCCCCCCGGGGACCCCCATCCCTGGGGACCCCAATATCCATGTGCCCGCAAGCTGGGGACCCTGGGATCTGTGTTCCCCCCCCCCCGGGGACCCCCACCCCCGGGATCCCCTGCCCTGGGATCCCCCTCTTCACCCTGGGGTCCCCAATATCTCTGTTGCCCCACCCCGGGGACCCCCAGACGTGAACGAGTGCGAGGCGGGGGGGCTCTGCCCCAGCGGGGTCTGCGTCAACACCCCCGGCTCCTTCAAGTGCCAGTGCCCCCCCGGGCTGCAGCCCGCCAGGGACCCACCCCGCTGCGAAGGTGCCCCCCCCCCCCCCCGCCGGGATCTATAGGGGATGGGGGCTACAGGGGGGCTGGGGGGGTATGGGGGGGCTGGGGGCTTACCTGGGGGCTGGGGGTGCACCCCACCGGGAACCTGCCCTGCTGGGAAAGGTGGCCCCCCCAGGATCTATAGGGGCTGGGGGTCTGGGGGGGTTGGGGGTATAGGGGGTCTGGGGGGTTTGGTGGGGTCTGGGGGGGTATATCGGTCTGGGGGGGTATATGGGGGTCTGGGGGGTATAAGGGGTTTGGGGCTATATGGTGTTGGGGGGGCATATGGGTCCGGGGGGTATATGGGGGTCTGCGGGGTTTTTTGTGGGGTCTGGGGGGGGTATATGGGTCTGTGGGGGGTCTGGGGGGTTTGGGGGTATATGGGTCTGGGGGTGCATAGGTGGGGGGGTATATGGGTCCGGGGGGATAAATGGGTCAGGGTCTGTACATGGGGGGGCTGCTGCCCAGCGCTCTCGCCCCCCCCAGACATCGACGAGTGTGAGTTCGCGGCGGCGTGCGTGGGGGGCGAGTGTGTGAACACGCCGGGCTCCTACCGCTGCCTCTGCCGGCCCGGCTATGCCCTGCTGCACGGCCGCAAGTGCCAAGGTGAGCGCTCGCACGCGCGCGTGCAAGGGCCCTGTGGCCCCCCTCAAGCGTGCAACGGCCCCCGGCAAAACTCTTGCACGGCTTGAGCTGCGGCGTGTGCACCCTCTGTGCGACGGAGCGTGCAAAACTCCCGTCGCGTGCATGCAAGGGCCCCGGGGGGGCTGGGCGTGCAAGGGCTCTTTGCACGAGTGGGTGTGCGTCGCACGGTGCCGTGTGTCAGGGCTGGCAGGCTGAGGGAGCGCGGGTGGCCTCGCGGTCCATACCGGGGCGCCTTGCACGACCGTACGTTGCACGATGGTGCGTGCAAGAGCCCCTCGCCCGTCCCCCCGCCTTGCACAACAATGCGCGCCCCTCGCGCGACTGCGTATCGCACGACGGCGCGTGCAACGTCCCTTGCACGACCGCTCATCGCACGATGACGCCCGGTCGACCCCGTCCGTCCCCTTGCGTGCGAGGTTGGGGGCGGGTGTGCGCGTGCCCCGCGTGCGCGTGCCTTGCACGAGGGTCGTGCGAGGCCGGCGGCTCCCGCAGACATCGACGAGTGTGCGCTGGACGCGGGGCTCTGTGCCCCCCACGGCGCCTGCACCAACCTGGAGGGCTCCTTCGCCTGCCTCTGCCCCCCCGGCTTCAGCCCCTCGCCCGACCGCCGCGGCTGCCAGGGTGGGCACGGCGGGGGGGGGCACCGGGGGGGCTAGAGGGGTCCATGGGGGGGCTGGGGGTGCCCAGGGGGTTATAGGGGCTCTGGGGGGGGGGTCCCTGGGGGGGGTCCCTGGGGGTGCCCAAGGAGTTATATGGGCTCTGGGGGGGTCCCTGGGGGTCTCCAGGGGGTTACAGGGGCTCTGGGGGAGTCCTTGGGGGGGGTCCCTGGGGGTCTGGGGGTGCCCAGGGGGTTATGGGGTCTCGGGGGGGTCCCTGGGGGGGGTCCCAAGGGGTTACAGGGGCTCTAGGGGGTCCCTGGGAGGGTTCCTGGATGTCCGGGGGTTCCCAAGGTGTCTTATGGGCTCTGGGGGGTCCTGGGGGTCCCCAAGGGGTCATTTGGGCTCGGGGGGGGCCCTGGGGGCATCCGTGGGGGTCGGGGGGTCCCCAAGGGGTTATTTGGGCTCGGGGGGGGTGTCCCTGGGTGTCCAGAGGTCCCCAAGGGGTCATAGGGGTTCTGGGGGGGTCCTGGGGGTCCCCAAGGGGTCATAGGGGCTCTGGGGGGGCCCTGGGGGTCCCCAAGGGGTCATTTGGGCTCTGGGGGGGCCGCGGGGCCGGCGGCAGCGGGGCTGACGGGGGTCTCAGCGCGGGAGCCCCCGGCCCCCCGGAAGGAGTGTTACCTCAACTTCGACGACTCCGTCTTCTGCGACTCGGTGCTGGGCACCAACGTGACGCGGGGGGAGTGCTGCTGCTCGCTGGGGGCCGGCTGGGGGGACCACTGCGAGGTGTACCCCTGCCCCCTCCCCTCCTCCGGTACGGGGGGGTCCCCGCCAGGGCTCGCCCCAGCTCCCGCCCCTGCTTGGGGGGACGGGGGGGCCTCTAGGACGGGGCTGGGGGGGCTGCGGTGGGCATGGGGGGCTCTAGGATGGGGCTGGGGGTCCCCAGCGAGGGGTACCCCAGCCCTGTCCCCTCCTTGGGGGGTCCTGGGGGCTCTAGGATGGGGCTGGGGGGGCTGCAATGGGCATGGGGGGGCTCTAGGATGGGGCTGGGGGGCTGCAATGGGCATGGGGGCTCTAGGGTGGGGCTGGGGGTCCCCAGCGAGGGGTACCCCAGCCCTGTCCCCTCCTGGGATGGGTCTGGGGGGGACACTTTGGGGTCCTGGGGGGGCTCTAGGATGGGGCTGGGGGTCCCCAGCGAGGGGTACCCCAGCTCTGTCCCCTCCCTGGGGGGGGCTCTAGGATGGGCCCCAGCGATGGGGACCCTTAGGGGATCCGGGGGTCCGCGCGGGCTGAGGGAGGGGGCTCCCCACCCCACCCCCGGCTCCGCTCTGGGGGTGGGGGCCCCTGGTGCGGTTTGGGGGAGCAGGACCCCCCCCCCTCCACTGACAGCCCCCCCCCCCCCAGCCGAGTTCCTGGCACTCTGCCCCGACGGGAAGGGCTTCATCCAGGACGACAACGGCCTCGACTACGGGGTCCCCGCGCACCGGGGTGAGGCCCCCCCGTGTCCCCCCCCCCCCGCATCCCCGTGCCTCTGCCCACCGGGGTCCCCCACCCCCCATCCCAAGGGGGTCCCCCGTGTCCCCACCTCCCCATCAGGGACCCCCATTCCCCCCCTGCACTCCGCTGCCGGGGTCCCCGTTCCTTGGGGGTCCCCCCGGGGGGGGGAGTCCCTGTCTCTGACCCCCCCCCGACCCCCCCCCAGACATCGACGAGTGCGGGCTCTTCGGGCCGGAGATCTGCAAGGAGGGAAAATGCGTGAACACGCAGCCGGGCTACGAGTGCTACTGCAAGCAGGGCTTCGACTACGACAGCGGGCTGCTGCAGTGCTTGGGTGCGGGGGGGCACCCGGGGGGGCTGGGGGGCCATGAGGGGCCGTGGGAGGCAGTGGGGGGCGATGGGGAGTGATGGGGGGCGATGGGAGGCAGTGGGGAGTAATGGGGAGCAATGGGGGGCTATGGGGAGTGATGGGGGGCAATGGTGAGCGATGGGAGGCAACGGGGGGAGTGGGGGCAATGGGGAGTAATGGGGAGTAATGGGGGGCAATGGGGAACAATGGGAGTAATGGGGGGCAATGGGGGCAATGGGAATAATGGGGGGCAATGGGAGGCAATGGGGAGCAATGGGGAGTAATGGGGGCAATGGGGGGCAATGGGGAGTAATGGGGAACAATGGGAGTAATGGGGGGCAATGGGGGCAATGGGAGGCAATGGGGGCTATGGGGGGTGATGGGAGGCAATGGGGGGCAGTGGGGGGGCAATGGGAGGCAATGGGGAGTAATGGGGAGCGATGGGGGCAATGGGGGGCTATGGGGGGTGATGGGAGGCAATGGGGGGCAATGGGGAGTAATGGGGGCAATGGGGAGCTATGGGGGGCAATGGGGGCAATGGGGAGCAACGGGAGGCAATGGGGAGCAATGGGGGGCAATAAGGGGGGTCCCCACGAGCCGCCCCCCTCCCCAGACGTGGACGAGTGCCTGGATGAGTCCAACTGCGTGGACGGGGCGTGCGAGAACACGCGCGGCTCCTTCCGCTGCACGTGCCCCCCCGGCGCCCGCTACCACCCCCTGCAGCGCCGCTGCCTGCCCCCCCCCGAGACCGGTCAGCACCCGTGGGCGCGGGGGCGTGCGAGGGGTCTGGGGGCGTGCGAGGGGTTGGGGAGGCGTGCCAGGGGCGTGCGAGGGCGCGGGGCAGTGTGCAAGGGCCACGTGAGGAGCGTGCAAGGGGGTGTGCAAAGGCCGTGCGAGGCACCTGAGTTTGTGCGAGCCCTCGTGCAAGGCCCCACGTGAGCTGCGCGAGCCCCATGCGAGGCATGTGACCCTCGTGCGAGCCCCCATGCGAGGCACATGCAAGGCACGTGATCCTCGTGCGAGCCCCCGTGCAAGGCGCGTGACCCTCATGCAAGCCCCGTGCGAGGCACGTGACCCTCGTGCGAGCCCCCATGCGAGGCACATGCAAGGCACGTGATCCTCGTGCGAGCCCCCATGCAAGGCACATGCAAGGCACGTGACCCTCGTGCGAGCCCCCATGCGAGGCACATGCAAGGCACGTGATCCTCGTGCGAGCCCCCATGCGAGGCACATGCAAGGCACGTGATCCTCGTGCGAGCCCCCATGCGAGGCACGAGCCCCATGTGAGGCACGTGCGCAGCACGTGATCCTCGTGCGAGCCCCGTGCGAGGCGCGTGACCCTCGTGCGAGGCCCGGTGCGAGCCCCCGTGCCCCTGCAGAGCGCGCCCCCCCCGAGCGGCCCCCCCCGGAGCGGCGGGACGTCTGCTGGCAGCGGCGGGGCGAGGAGGGGGTGTGCGGGGCACCCCTCGGGGGGGGCCCCCTCTCCCTGGAGGAGTGCTGCTGCCGGGGGGGGGCCGGCTGGGGGCACCACTGCCGGCCCTGCCCCCCCCGCCCCCCAGGTGACCCGGGGGGGGGCCCTGGGGGATTGGGGGGGCCCTATGGGGTACGGGGGGGCCTATGGGGGGATACTATGGGGTATGGGGGAGGCCCTATGGGATTTGAGGGGGTCTTACGGGGTATGGGGGGGCTCTATGGGGTTTGGGGGGGCCCTGTGGGATTTGGGGGAGCCTTATGGGGTATGGGGGGGCCTATGGGGGGACCCTATGGGGTATGGGGGGGTCCTATGGGGTATGGGGGGTCCTCAGGGGGTATGGGGGGGGCCCTATGGGATTGGGGGGAGCCCTATGGGGTACAGGGGGGCCTATGGGGGGACACTATGGGGTATGGGGGGACCCTATGGGATTTAGGGGGACCTTATGGGGTATGGGGGGGCTCTATGGGGTTTGGGGGGGCCCTGTGGGATTTGGGGGACCCTATGGGGGACCCTATGGGGTATGTGGGGGTCCTACGGGGTATGGGGGGGCCTTGGGGGGGCCCTGTGGGATTTGGGGGGGCCTTATGGGGGAACCCTATGGGGTATGGGGGGGTCCTACGGGATATGGGGAAGCTGGAGGGGACCCTATGGGCTGGGGGGGGGAGGTCCTACAGGATATGAGGGGGGCTGCATGGGATTTGGGGGGTCTATGGGGTATGTGGGGGTCCTACGGGATATGGGGGGGGCCTATGGGCTATGAGGGGATCTCTATGGGATATCGGGGGGGCTGCAGAGGGTTCTGGGGCCAAGCGGTGCATGTGGGGGGCCTGGGGGGGTTTGGGGGGGGTCGGGTGGTGACGCGGGGGCCCCCCCAGGCCTGCAGTGCTCCTCCTCGCAGAGCGAGAGCAACTCCTTCTGGGACGTCAGCCCCCTCGGCCTGGGGGGGCCCCGCAGAGGTGGGACCCCCGACTGCGCCCGGGACCCCCAAACAGCAGCTGTGGGACCCCCATAGCCCCTGGGGACACCCCCAAGCTTCGGACCCCCCACCCCAGGGACCCCAAACCTTGGCCCTGAGACTCCCAGGGACCCCCCCCACTTTGGAACCCAAAACCTTGGTCAGGGGACACCGAGGGACCCCCCCCCAGCCCCAGGGACCCCAAAATCACAGCCCAGGGACCCCCAATGCCCCCAGGGGATGCCCCCTACCCTGGGACCCCCCACCCTGGGGACCCCAAAACCTTGGCCCAGGGCCCCCCATAGTCCCCGGGGACCCCCCAACCTGGGGACCCCCCACCCCAGGGACCCCAAACCTTGGCCCTGGGACCCCCCAACCCGGGGACCCCCCTATGCTGTGGACCCCAAAACTTTAGCCCAGGGTCCCCCATAGCCCCCCCAACCTAGGGACCCCCCAACCCCGGGACCCCACACCTTAGCCCAGGGCCCCCCATAGCTCCCCCCAACCTTGGGACCCCCCAACCTTGGCTGTGGGAGCCCCCAGGACCCCCCCAGATCCCCCCCATCTGCCCCCCCCAGGCGAGGAGAGCTCGGAGGAGGACTCGGCCGAGTGCCCCTGCCCCGGGGGGGGCCGCTGCCTCCGCTCCTTCCCCGGCCGGGGCTGCGAGTGCCCCCCCGGCTTCCAGCCGGACCCCTCCCGCACCCGCTGCCTGGGTGAGACCCCCCCCCCAACGCCTGGGTGCCCCCCGAATGCCTGGGTGTCCCCCCCCGCAAACGCCTGGGTCCCTGGGGGGGTGGTGGGAGGTGGGGAGGGGGTCAGGACCCCCCCCATACTCCTGGGTCCCCTAAGGGGGTTGCTGGGGGGGGTCCCCCAAATGTTGGGGTCCCTGTTGGGGGGGGTGCATATGGGGGACCCCCCAGACACCAGGGACCCCAAAGGGGGGGGGGCTGGCTTTGGGGTGCATACAGAGGACCCCCCTACCCACCAGAGACTCCAAAGGGGGGGGGCTGGCTTTGGGGCACATATGGGGGACCCCCCCCAGACACCAGGGACCCCAAAGGAGGGGGGCTGGCTTTGGGGCGCATACAGAGGACCCCCCTACACACCAGGGCCCCCAAAGGGGGGGGGGGGCTTTGGGGCACATATGGGGGACCCCCCCCAGACACCAGGGACCCCAAAGCGGGGGGGGGTGGCTTTGGGGTGCATACAGAGGACCCCCCTACACACCAGGGCCCCCAAAGGGGGGGGGGGCTTTGGGGCACATATGGGGGACCCCCCCCCAGACACCAGGGCCCCCAAAGGGGGGGGGCTGGCTTTGGGGGACCTCTCCCTAGACATTGGGGACCCCCAAGGGGGGGTGCTGGGCTGTACTGGGGGGCACTGGGGGGGGTGGTTGTGTGTTTGGGGGACACCAGTGGGGTTGCCAGGCCCTGCCGCCCCGGGGGCGCGTGGGGCGGGTTTGGGGGTCCCGGGGGGTTGTTCACGGGGGTCCCTGACGCCGGTCGCCCGCAGACATCGACGAGTGCCGGGAGCCGAGCCGGGGGGGGCTGCGGTGCCGCCACGAGCGTTGCGTCAACACCAGCGGCTCCTTCCGCTGCGCCTGCAAAGCGGGGGCCACCCGCTCCCGCCAGCACGGGGGGCTCTGCCTCCCCCAGCGCCGCCGCTGAGACCCCCCCCCCCGCGCCCCAATAAAGGCTGGGGGGAAACCGCCACGGTGCCCGCTGCCTTCCTGGGGCTTTGGGGGGGGGGAGATTGGGGGGCTTGGGGGGGGATTTGGGGCCTTTGGGGGGAGATTGGGGCACTTGGGGGGGGATTTGGAGGGGGGCTTGGGGGGCTTTGGGGGAGGATTTGGGGCCTTTGGGGGGGAGATTGGGGCACTTGGGGGGGGATTTGGAGGGGGGCTTGGGGGGCTTTGGGGGAGGATTTGGGGCCTTTGGGGGGGAGATTGGGGCACTTGGGGGGGGATTTGGAGGGGGGCTTGGGGGGCTTTGGGGGAGGATTTGGGGGGAGATGGAGCACTTGGGGGGATTTGGAGGGGGACTTGGGGGGCTTTGGGGGAGGATTTGGGGGGAGATTGGGGCACTTGGGGGGGGATTTGGAGGGGGACTTGGGGGGCTTTGGGGGAGGATTTGGGGCCTTTGGGGGGGAGATTGGGGCACTTGGGGGGGGATTTGGAGGGGGGCTTGGGGGGCTTTGGGGGAGGATTTGGGGGGAGATGGAGCACTTGGGGGGATTTGGAGGGGGACTTGGGGGGCTTTGGGGGAGGATTTGGGGGGAGATTGGGGCACTTGGGGGGGGATTTGGAGGGGGACTTGGGGGGCTTTGGGGGAGGATTTGGGGCCTTTGGGGGGGAGATTGGGGCACTTGGGGGGGGATTTGGAGGGGGGCTTGGGGGGCTTTGGGGGAGGATTTGGGGGGAGATTGGGGCCTTTGGGGGGATTTGGGGGGAGATTGGAGCACTTGGGAGGGATTTGGGGCACTTGGGGGGATTTGGGGGGAGACTGGGGCCTTTGGGGGGGAAGAGAGGGGGCTTTAGGGGGAGTTGGGGGGTGTTTGGGGCCTTTGGGGGGAGATTGGAGCACTTGGGGGGGATTTGGAGGGGGGCTTGGGGGGGATTTGGGGGAGGATTTGGGGGGAGATTGGGGCCTTTGGGGGGATTTGGGGGGAAATTGGAGCACTTGGGAGGGATTTGGGGCACTTGGGGGGGGGATTTGGCAGGAGATTGGGACACTGGGGGGGATTTGGGGCATTTGGGGGGATTTGGAGGGGGGATTGGGGGGCTTTGGGGGCATTTGGGGGGAGATTGGGGCCTTTGGGGGGGAAGAGAGGGGGCTTTAGGGGGACTTGGGGGGTGTTTGGGGCCTTTGGGGGGAGATTGGAGCACTTGGGGGGGATTTGGGGCACTTGGGGGGGATTTGGAGGGCGGCTTGGGGGGGATTTGGGGGCTTTGGGGGAGGATTTGGGGGGAGATTGGGGCACTTGCGGGGGATTTGACAGGAGATTGGGACACTTTGGGGGGATTTGGGGCACTTGGGGGCATTTGGGGGGAGACTGGGGCCTTTGGGGGGGAAGAGAGGGGGCTTTAGGGGGACTTGGGGGTGTTTGGGGCCTTTGGGGGGGGATTGGAGCACTTGGGGTGAATTGTGGGGAGAATGGGGGCTTTGGGGGCAATTGCGGGCAACTGGGGCCTTTCGAGTGATTTGGGTTGAAATTGGGGCATTTGGGGTGAGTTGGGGGGAGCTCGGGGCCTTTGGGGTGAATTGGGGGGGGTTGGGGGGAGAGAGGGGCCTTTGGGGGCAATTTCGGGGTAAATTCCAGCTCTTTAGGCCCATTTGGGGTGAAGCTGTCACATTTGGGGGGGGGGAATCGGGGCCTTTGGGGCGATTTGGGGTGAAATCGGGTGCCTTTGGGGCTGGGGGGGGGCAAGATGGCGGCGGCGGGACACCCCCACGATCCCGGCAGCCCCCGCGCTGCCCGGACTACAACTCCCGTCGTGCCCCGCGCGGAGGCTCCGCCCACTCCCGTCGTGCCCCGCGCTGCCCGCGGCGGCGGCGGCGGCCACGGTGAGGGGCGGGGGGGGCCCGGGGGGGTCTCCGAGGGTGTGGGGGGGTCCCCGAGGGTCCTGGGGGGGTCCGGGGGGTCCGGGAACCGTGGGGCCGGGGCCGGGGGGGGCCCTGGGGGGCTGCGGGGCCGGGGGGACCCTCGGGGGGCAGCGGGGCCTGCGGGGGGCGAGGGGCCGGGCGGGGCCTTGAGGGCCGGGGGCGTCCTGAGGGTCCCGGGGGGGTCCTGAGGGCCGTGGGGGTCCTGGGGGGGTCCCTGAGGGCCGGGGGCGGGGGGGGCTGTGGGGTGAGTCTTGGGGCCGGGGGCTTTGGGGGGACAAAGGGGGTGGCGTGGCTCCTCCCCCGACCCCCCCCAGCCCCGTGGGGGGGCCTCCCCGACCCCCTAATCCCCTCCCTGACCCTATAGAGCCCCCCACAGCCCTGTGCCCCCCCCGTCGTCCCCCCCAGCCCCTCCCTGACCCCATACAGCCCTCTACAGCCCTGTGCCCCCCCCAACCCCTGTCCCCAACCCCCTATCCCCCTCCCCGACCCCCTGTCCCCCTCCCTGACCCCATACAGCCCCCCCAAACCCCCCTCCCCACCCCCATCCCCCCTCCCTGACCCCATACAGCCCCCCAAACCCCCCTCCCCGACCCCCTGTCCCCCTCCCTGACCCCATACAGCCCCCCCAAACCCCCCTCCCCGACCCCCTATCCCCCCTCCCTGACCCCATACAGCCCCCCCACCCCCCCCTCCCCGACCCCCATCCCCCCTCCCTGACCCCATACAGCCCCCCCAAACCCCCCTCCCCGACCCCCTGTCCCCCTCCCTGACCCCATACAGCCCCCCAACCCCCCCTCCCTGACCCCCTGTCCCCCTCCCTGACCCCATACAGCCCCCCCATCCCCCTCCCCACCCCCTATCCCCCTCCCCGACCCCCTGTCCCCCTCCCTGACCCCATACAGCCCCCCCATCCCCCCTCCCCGACCCCCTATCCCCCCTCCCCGACCCCCTGTCCCCCTCCCTGACCCCATACAGCCCCCCCATCCCCCTCCCCGACCCCCTGTCCCCCTCCCTGACCCCATACAGCCCCCCCATCCCCCTCCCTGACCCCCTATCCCCCCTCCCCGACCCCCTGTCCCCCTCCCTGACCCCATACGGCCCCCGAAACCCCCCTCCCCGACCCCCTGTCCCCCTCCCTGATCCCATATGGCCCCCTATCCCCCCTCCCCGACCCCCTGTCCCCCTCCCTGACCCCATACAGCCCCCCAACCCCCCCTCCCCCACCCCCTATGACCCCCTGTCCCCCTCCCTGACCCCATACAGCCCCCCCATCCCCCTCCCCGACCCCCTGTCCCCCTCCCTGACCCCATACGGCCCCCCAACCCCCCCTCCCCCACCCCCATCCCCCCTCCCCGACCCCATACAGCCCTCCCCTAACCCCCCCGTCCCCCCCTGCAGGCGCCGCCATGGGGCTGAAGGCCTGGCAGAAGGCCCTCTTCCCGCTGCGCTCGGTGGGCGCGGTGGTGCGGCTCTTCGAGGCCGAGCTGCGGCAGCCGGAGCCCGACCTGGTGCTGCTCTCGCTGGTGCTGGGCTTCGTCGAGCACTTCCTGGCCGTCAACCGCGTCCTCCCCACCAACGTGCCCGGCATCAGCTTCGAGGCCCGGCCGGGCCCCGAGCCCCACACCCTCGCCTACTTCCCGGTGGCCGAGCTCTCCATCGTGGCCGCCCTCTACGCCCGCTTCACCGCCCAGATCCGGGGGGCCGTGGACCTCTCCCTCTACCCCCGGCCCGACGGCTTCTCCTCCCGCGACCTGGTGAAGAAAGTCTCCGACGTCATCTGGAACAGCCTCAGCCGCTCCTACTTCAAGGATCGGGCCCACATCCAGTCGCTCTTCAGCTTCATCACCGGTATGGGGGCTGGGGGGCTGCCCCACGGGGCTGGGGGTCGCACTGGGGGCTGCCCCGTCACTGGTAAGGGGGCTGGGGGGTGCCCTATTGGTGTGGAGGTCATGTTGGGGGGTGCCCCATAACTGATAAGGGGGCTGGGGGGTGCCTTATGGGTGTGGAGGTCACGTTCGGGGGTGCCCCATAACTGATAAGGGGGCTGGGGGGTGCCCTGCAGCGGTTGGGGTCACTTTGGGGGCTGCCCTGTAACCAGTATGGGGTCCGTGGGGTGTTCCACGGGGCTTGGGGTCACACTGGAGTCTGCCCCGTAACTGATAAGGGGGCTGGGGGGTGCCCTATGGGTGTGGAGGTCACGTTGGGGGGTGCCCCATAACTGATAAGGGGGCTGGGGGGTGCCCTGCAGCGGTTGGGGTCACTTTGGGGGCTGCCCCGTAACTGGTAAGGGGGCTGGCGGGTGCCCTGCAGCGGATGGGGTCACTTTGGGGGCTGCCCCGTAACTGATAAGGGGGCTGGGGGGTGCCCTGCAGCGGTTGGGGTCACTTTGGGGGCTGCCCCGTAACTGATAAGGGGGCTGGGGGTGCCCTGCAGCGGTTGGGGTCACTTTGGGGGCTGCCCCGTAACCAGTATGGGGTCCGTGGGGTGTTCCACGGGGCTTGGGGTCACACTGGAGTCTGCCCCATAACTGATAAGGGGGCTGGGGGGTGCCTTATGGGTGTGGAGGTCACGTTGGGGGGTGCCCCATAACTGATAAGGGGGCTGGGGCGTGCCCTGCTGTGATTTTAGGGTCACTTTATGGTCTGTCCCATAACTAGTATGGGGTCCATGGGGTGCCCTACAGGGCTTGGGGTCCCTTTGGGGGCCGCCCCATGGCAACTGGGGGGGGCTGCGGGCTGCCCCTCGGTGCTGGGGGGTCACCTGAGGCCCTGCCCCGCAGCACCCGGGGGGGTGGGGGGGCCACCCACCGCAGGGCTCCACAGCGGCCGCGAGCAGACCCCCCACGGCGCCAGGGAGGAGAGGCGGCGGCGAGGAGGACCTGTGGGGCGGGCGACCCCCCCCTCACCCGGCCCCGCGTCCCTCTGCCCCCCCCCAGGGACGAAGCTGGACAGCTCGGGGGTGGCTTTCGCGGTGGTGGGGGCCTGCCAGGCCCTGGGGCTGCCCGACGTCCACCTGGCCCTCTCGGAGGATCACGCCTGGGTGGCCTTCGGCGCCGGCGGCGAGCAGACGGCCGAGGTCACCTGGCACGGCAAGGGCAACGAGGACCGGCGGGGACAGACGGTCAACGCCGGCGTGGCCGAGAGGGTGGGTGGCGGGGGGGGGACATGACACAGCCGGGGGGGTGGCCAGGGGGACAGGGAGGACACAGGGGGACAAGGACGGGGGTGGCGGGCACTTGAGGGGACAGGGATGGGGAGAGGGGGGGACCCAGAGGGACGAGGATGGGGATGGGGGGCAGTTGAGGGTACAGGGATGGGGAGAGGGGGGGACCCAGAGGGACGAGGATGGGGATGGGGGGTCTGGGGGGGGCCCAGAGGGACAGGGATGGGGAGAGGGGGGGACCCAGAGGGACAAGGACGGGGATGGGGGGTCTGGGGGGGGCCCAGAGGGACGGGGACAGGGATGGGGGGGGGGGGGACCCAGAGGGATGAGGACGGGGATGGGGGGTCTGGGGGGGGCCCAGAGGGACGGGGACAGGGATGGGGGGGGGGGGACCCAGAGGGATGAGGACGGGGATGGGGGGTCTGGGGGGGGCCCAGAGGGACGGGGACAGGGATGGGGAGAGGGGGGGACCCAGAGGGACAAGGACGGGGATGGGGGGTCTGGGGGGGGCCCAGGGGGACAGGGATGGGGAGAGGGGGGGACCCAGAAGGACAAGGACGGGGATGGGGGGTCTGGGGGGGGCCCAGAGGGACAAGGACGGGGATGGGGGGCACTTGAGGGGACAGGGATGGGGGGGGGGACGACCCAGAGGGATGAGGACGGGGGGTCTGGGGGGGAGCCAGAGGGACAAGGGACAAGGAGGGTCTGGGGGGGGCCCAGAGGGACAAGGACGGGGATGGGGGGCACTTGAGGGGACAGGGATGGGGAGGGGGGGGACCCAGAGGGACAAGGACGGGGATGGGGGGCACTTGAGGGGACAGGGATGGGGAGAGGGGGGACCCAGAGGGACAAGGACGGGGGGTCTGGGGGGGACCCAGAGGGATGGGGGGTCTGGGGGGGAGCCAGAGGGACAAGGGGGGTCCGGGGGGGACACAGGCAGCTGGGGACAATGAGGACAGGCAGGGACAGACCGTCAACACTGGCGTGGCTGAGAGGGTGGGTGCCTCAGTGGGGATGGGGGACGCACGCACGGGGCAGATGTCTCCCCCGCGTCACGGCGTGTCCCCTCCGCGTCCCCCCGTGTCATCGCGTGTCCCCTGTCGTGTTCCCCCCCCCCACCAGAGCTGGCTGTACCTGAAGGGCTCGTACCTGCGCTGCACGCGGCACATGGAGGTGGCCTTCATGGTCTGCGCCATCAACCCCTCCATCGACCTGCACACCGACAGCCTCGAGCTGCTGCAGCTCCAGCAGGTGGGGCGGCCGTGGGGCAGGGGGGGCGGCCGTGGGGCTGGCCGTGGGGCGGGGGGGGCGGCCGTGGAGCACCCCCCAGCTTCTTCCTCCTCCCTTGCAGCGTCTGCTCTGGCTGCTCTACGACTTGGGGCACCTGGAGAGGTGAGAGGGCCCCCCCCCTCCGATCCCGCCGTGGGGCTGGCCCCCCAACCCTGCCATGAGGCTGCCCCCCAACCCGCCGTGGGGCTGCCCCCCAACCCGCCGTGGGGCTGCCCCCCAACCTTCCCCACAGATACCCCATGGCCCTGGGCAACCTGGCCGACCTGGAGGAGCTGGAGCCCACCCCGGGGAGACCCGACCCCCTCACCATCTACCACAAGGTGAGCCGTGGGGCCGGGCGGCCGGGCGCCGTGGGGCAGGGTGTGGGGCTGACCCCCCCGGCCCCCCCCCCCCCCCAGGGCAT
Source organism: Necrosyrtes monachus (assembly GCA_037953605.1). Taxonomy (NCBI): domain Eukaryota; kingdom Metazoa; phylum Chordata; class Aves; order Accipitriformes; family Accipitridae; genus Necrosyrtes; species Necrosyrtes monachus. The sequence continues at coordinate 107,619 of JAZGTQ010000338.1, forward strand.
CCTCTCGGCACGGACCTACTACAACAACGAGCACATCTACCCCTACATGTACCTGGCCGGCTACCACTGCCGCAACAAGAACGTGAAGGAAGCGCTGGAGGCCTGGGCCGACACCGCCACCGTCATCCAGGAGTGAGTTGGGGGGCGATGGGGGGGCCGGGGGTCCCCAGCCCTCGCCGTGGGGCCGGGCCGGGCTGTCGGGGGGTTTCCCTCCCTCTCTGTGTCACTTTGGGGGGGGGGGGATGGTTGGGGCTGTGGGGCAGCCGTGGGGCTGGGAAGGGGGGGGGGGGCTGATCTCCTGGGGGTCCCCAGCCCTCTTGGGGGTCCGCATCCCTCTGTAGCTGTGGGGCAGCCCGTGCTCAGCCCCTGTTGGGGCTGTGGGGCAGCTGTGGGGCTGGGCACTTGGGGGTCCCTCTTGGGGGGGGGGTCTGTATCCCTCATCGGGGTTGTGGGGCAGCCGTGGGGCTGGGGAGAAGGGGTGCTCCTGCCCGGCACTGGGCTGGGCTCTTGGGGGGTCCCCCCCACCTCCCTCCCTCCCCAGGCTCCACGTCCCTCTCGGGGGTCCCCAGCCCTCTCTGTGGCCGTGGGGCGGCCCCCCCCCGGCACCGTGGGGCAGCCCCCCAGCTGCCCCCCGTCTCTGCCCCACAGCTACAACTACTGCAGGGAGGACGAGGAGATCTACAAGGAGTTCTTCGACGTGGCCAACGACGTCATCCCCAACCTGCTGAAGGAGGCGGCCAACGCTGCTGAGCCCCCCGGGGAGGGCGACGGTGCCGAGGTGGGGGGGGGGGGGGCGGGCGGGCGAATTGGGGGGGCGCCGGGTGCGGTGGGGGGGTCCCCAGGTGTGGGGCAGCCCACGGGTGAGGGTCTGCCTTGTGTCAGGGGGGCGTCCCTGCCGTGGGGTGCTGCATTTGGGGGGGATGGTGGCGTGGGGGGGAGCTCCCACCGATGGGGGGTGGCATTGTGGGGTGCCCCACGTTTGGGGGTCCCCATCTGGGGTGCCCCAGGGGGTGCCCCGCATCCAGGGGTCCCAATTTGGGGCATCCCGCATAGGGGGGAGCTCCCGTTTGGGGGGGGCGGGGGGGGAATGTCTCTGCTGTGGGGTGCCCCGCAGAGGGAGTCTGCATTTGGGGGGGTGCCCCAGATACGCGGGGCTGCGTTTGGGGGTCTCCGAGGGGCTGCCCCACATACGAGGGGGCTGCACCCGGGGGTCCCCGCCGGCAGACGGCCCCCCCACGCAGCCCGCCGCGTTTTGGGGCGCGGCCTGACGGTGGGGGTCCCCCCGCAGGCCTCCCCGAGCCCCGGGGGGGGGGTCTCGGCGCTGCAGGACCCCGAGTGCTTCGCCCACCTCCTGCGCTTCTACGACGGCATCTGCAAGTGGGAGGAGGGCAGCCCCACGCCCGTGCTGCACGTCGGCTGGGCCACCTTCCTCGTCCAGTCCCTCGGCCGCTTCGACGGGCAGGTGGGGGGGCTCCCCGGGGGGGGGGGGGGCTCCGGGGGTGGGGGGGGCTCCCGGGGGCTGGGGGGGGAGGATGGAGCAGCCCCACGGTGCGGCTGTCGCTTCCCTCGGATGTTCCTGAGGGGCAGGTGAGGTTTGGGGGGGGGGGGGGTGTGCTCTGGGGTCCCCAAAACCCTCTGTGTGGCCCCCCCGTTGTCCTTGGGGTCCCCGATTACCTTTCTGGGGGTCCCTGGGCTCCCCAATAACCTCGGGGGGGGCTCCAGGCTCCCCCAGACCCCCTGTGTGTCCGTCCCCCCCCACCTCCTGGGGTCCCCCGTGTTCTCCTCGGGGTCCCCGATGACGTCGCCCGTGGGGTCTCTGTGCTGACCCCCGCCCATCGTCGTCCCCCCCCCCCAGGTCCGTCAGAAGGTGACGCTGGTGTCGCGGGACGCCGACCCCCCCGAGGACGAGGACGCCGGCAGCGAAGACCCCCGGGAAGGCCGGCGCCGGGGCCCCCGCCGCGAATCCAAACCCGAAGAGCCCCCCCTCCCCAAAAAACCCCCCGACCGCCGCCGGCCCCCCGGCCCGCGCCCCGAGGAGCCCCCCGCCGCCGCCGCCGCGCCGCCCCCGCCGCCGCCCCCCCCCGCGCCCCCCCCCCCCGCGCCGGGGGGTCCGGTGCTGGTCTTCCAGAGCGAGAAGATGAAGGGGATGAAGGACCTGCTGCGCGCCCCCAAAATCAACTCCAGCGCCATCAAGCTGCAGCTGACGGCCCAGTCCCAGGTGCAGCTCAAGAAGCAGAAGGCGGCTCCCAGCGACTACACCCTCGCCTTCCTCAAGAGACCCCGCAAGGGGCTCTGAGCTGGGGGGGGCTCGGGGGGGGCTGCAGGGGGGGACTGGGGTGCGGGGGAGAGCCTGGGGGGGGAAAAGGGGAGCAGAGAGGGGGATTGGGGTGCAACAAGGGCTCTAGGGGGGGCTGCAGCGGGGCATTGGGGTGCGGGGGGGGCTCGGGGGGGGGGCTGCAGCGGGGGACTGGGGTGCGGGGGGGAGCCTGGGGGGGGGAAAGGGGAGCAGAGAGGGGGATTGGGGTGCAACAAGGGCTCTAGGGGGGGCTGCGGGGGGGACTGGGGTGCGACGGGGGCTCGGGGGGGGGCTGCAGCGGGGGACTGGGGTGCGGGGGGGAGCCTGGGGCGGAAAAACGGGGAGCAGAGAGGGGGATTGGGGTGCGACGGGGGCTCTAGGGGGGACTGCAGGGGGAAAAATGGGGAGGGGGGGGGATTGGGGGGCTCTGGGGGGGGCTGCAGCGGGGGACTGGGGTGCGGGGGGGAGCCTGCGGGGGGGAAAGGGGAGCAGAGAGGGGGATTGGGGTGCAACAAGGGCTCTAGGGGGGGCTGCAGGGGGGGACTGGGGTGCGACGGGGGCTCGGGGGGGGGCTGCAGCGGGGGATTGGGGTGCGAGGGGGAGCCTGGGGCAGAAAAACGGGGAGCAGAGAGGGGGATTGGGGTGCAACAAGGGCTCTAGGGGGGGCTGCAGGGGGAAAAATGGGGAGTGGGGGGGGATTGGGGGGCTCTAGGGGAGGCTGCAGGGGGGACTGGGGTGCAACAAGGGCTCTAGGGGGGCTGCAGGGGGAAAAACGGGGAGGGGGGGATTGGGGGGGAAAAAGGGGAGCAGAGAGGGGGATTGGGGTGCAACAAGGACTCTGGGGGGGGATTGGGGTGCGGGGGGGGATTGGGGTGCAACGGAGAGCCTGGGGGGGGTCTTGGGGTGCGATAGGGCCCCCCAGGTGTGCTGGGGGTGGAGGATTTGGGGTGGGGGGGGATTGGGGCGCAACAGGGACTCTAGGAGGGGCAGGGGGGAGCTGGGGAGGGGCTGGGGGGAGAAAACGGGGGGGGTTGGGGGGCACTAGGGCCCCCCCAGGTGTGCCGGGGTGCAGGATTTGGGGTACGGGGAGGGTTTGGGGTGCAGTGGGTTCTCCCCCGTGTCCCCCCCCCATCAGCCAATAAACTGCCGCTGTTTTTCCCCGCCGTCTCCTTTTTTGGGGTGGGGGGGGCGGTCCCGGCGGGCGGGGCGGTCCCGGGGGGGGGACACACGGACGGGGACACCCGGGTTTGGGGGGGCCGGGCCGGGTCCCGTTCCCCCCCCCCCCGTGCCCCCCCCCGGCCATGGACCTCCCCGAGGTGTCGCGGCTCGACCCCCGGCTCCGCTACGAGCTGGTGCAGCGGCTGGGGGGGGGCAGCTACGGGGAGGTCTACAAGGTGGGGGGGGGGCACCAGGAAGTTGGGGGGGGGACTGGGGATGGGACGGGACAGTGGGGGACCGGGACGGAGGGAATTGGGGGGGGCCCGGGGGGGGGTCTTGGGGCCCGGGGGGGGGATTGGGATGCAGCAGGGCTGCCCTATGGGGGGGGGCACTGAATTTTGGGGGGTTTCGTGTGTGTGTGTGTGTGTCCCCATCACAGGCCCGGGACACGGGGACAGGGGAACTGGCCGCCATCAAGATCATCAAACTGGACCCAGGTACCCCCGGACGCCCCCCGAGGGGGGTGGGGGGGGTGGGTCCCTCCGATTTTGGGGGGCGGTGGCCCCCCCCGGCCGCCCTGACACCCCCCCCCCCCGGTCCCAGGGGAGGACGGCAGCGGGGTGCAGCAGGAGGTGTCGACGCTGCGGCAGTGCCGGCACCCCAACGTCGTGGCCTATTTCGGGAGTTACCTCAGGTGAGGGGGGGGCGCTTTGGGGATGTCCCCCCCCCCCAAACCCACCCCCGCCCCCCCCATTAACCCTCGCCCCCCCCACTCCCCCAGGAACGACCAGCTCTGGATCTGCATGGAGTACTGCGGGGGGGGGTCCCTGCAGGAGATCTACCTCGGTGGGTGCTGGGGGGCCCCTGGGGGGTGTGAAGGGGGTACGGGGGGCCCCCCCCCCCCGTGGGGCCCCCCAACCCCGCCCCGGTGGGCCAGGGGACACACACACAGAGGGTGTTGTAACGAGGTTTTCCTGTTTGCGCCCAGAGCCGGTTCTGGGGCGGAAGTTTGGGGAGGGGGGGCACTGGGGAGGGGGGTACTGGGAGCACTGGGGGGGGGGTAGCTCCCCCAGCCCCCCCGTCCGTCCATCTGTCCGCAGCCACCGGCCCCCTGGCCGAGGCGCAGATCGCCTTCGTCTGCCGAGAGACCCTGCAGGTGGGTGGGGGGGGCCCGTGTGTCGTCCGTGTCCCCCCCCCGACACCTGGGTCCCCCGCCGGGGGGGCGGGAGGACCCCCACTCACATCTCGCCCCCCCCCAGGGGCTGCAGCATCTCCACACCCAGGGCAGGATGCACCGGGACGTCAAGGTGAGACGCGCCCCACGGTGCCCCACAGCACCCCATGGTACCCCATGGCACCCTATAGCACCCCATGGCACCCCACAGCACCCCACGGCACTGTATAGCACCCTACAGTGCCCCACAGAACCCCCCAGCATCCCATGGCACCCTACGGCACCCTATAGCACCCCACAGCACCCCATAGCACCCCACGGCACCCCACAGCACCCTATAGGACCTCACGGTGCCCCACAGAACCCCATAGCACCCCACAGCACCCTATAGCACCCTATGGAGCCCCACAGCACCCCACAGTGCCCCATAGCACCCCATGGCACCCCACAACACCCTATAGGACCTCACGGTGCCCCACAGAACCCCATAGCACCCCACAGCACCCTATAGCACCCTATGGAGCCCCACAGCACCCCACAGTGCCCCATAGCACTCCATGGCACCCCACAACACCCTATAGGACCTCACGGTGCCCCACAGAACCCCATAGCACCCCATAGCACCCCAGAGCATCCCATAGCACCCCACGGTGCCCCATAGCACCCCACAGCACCCCACAACACCTATAGCACCCCACGGTGCCCCACAGAACCCCACAGCACCCTATGGAGCCCCACAGCACCCCACAGTGCCCCACAGCACTCCATGGCACCCCACAGCACCCCACGGCACCCCACGGCACCCCACGGCACCCCCTGACCCCCCCTCCGACGCTGCCCCTTCTCCCGCAGGGCGCCAACATCCTCCTGACCCACGGCGGGGACGTCAAACTGGGTTCGTCACCCCACGGATGCACAGCGGGGTCCCCCGTCCCACCCCCCCCCCCGAAATATTACGGGGGTCTCCCGGACACCCGGGCCCCCCCCCGGGGTACACCCGGGTCCCCAACCCCTCACCCCCCCCCCCCCCCCGTGCAGCGGATTTCGGGGTGTCGGCGGAGCTGACGTCGGTGGCCAAGCGCCGATCCTTCATCGGGACCCCTTACTGGTAAGGTGGGGGGGTCCCATGGGCTGGGGGGGGGCAGTTGGGGGTCCCGGGCGCCTGGGTCCCCCCTGCACCCCCCGCCCCCCCCCCCAGGATGGCCCCCGAGGTGGCGGCGGTGGAGAAGACGGGGGGCTACGACCATCGCTGCGACGTCTGGGCGCTCGGCATCACCGCCATCGAGCTGGCCGAGCTGCAGCCCCCCCTCTTCGACCTGCACCCCATGAGGTGAGGGGGGACCCCCCTGACCCCCCCAAACCCCCCCCGGAACCCCCCCTGACCCCCTCCCGTGCCCACCCCCCCCCAGGGCGCTGATGCTGATGGCCAAGAGCAGCTTCCAGCCCCCCAAGTTAAAGGAGAAGAGTCTGTGGTGGGTTTTGGGGTGCTGGGGGGGGGCTTGGGGTGCGGGGGGGTGGCATAAGGAGATATTTGGGGTGCAGGGGGTGGGATCCGGGGGGGGTGGGGCGCAGGGAGGATATTTGGGGTGCGGGGGGGGCGTGTTTGGGGTGCAGGGGGCTACAGTGAATATTTGGGGTGCAGGGGGTTGGGATACAGGGGACATTTGGGGTGTGGGGAGGAAATTTGGGGTGCGGGGGGGATAAGGGGGTATTTGGGGTGCAGGACCCCCCCCATAACACCACCACATCCCCCTCCAGGTCTCCCAGTTTCCACCAGTTCCTCAAACTGGCGCTGACCAAGAACCCCAAAAAACGCCCCACGGCCGCCAAGCTGCTGCAGGTGAGGGGGGGGTTGGGGGCATAGGGGGTTTGGGGGGGCACGGGGGGTTTTGGGGACCCCCCTGACCCCCCCTATCCCCCCCCCCAGCACCCCTTCACCGCCCAGCCCCTCCCGCAGCACCTCGGCCTCCAGCTGCTGGATCAGGCCCGGAGCCCCAGGGGGGGGTCCCCCCACCCGGATGACGGGGACCCCCAGGTGACACCCCAAAAATGTTGGGGGGGGCTGGGAGCCCTGGGAGCGGGTCTGGAGGATTTTGGGGATCCCTTGGGAGCTTTGGGGTCTCGGTGCAGGTTTGGGGGGGCACCGAGGGGGTTGGGGTGTCCTAGGGTGGTTTGGAGAGATTTCGGGGTTCCCAGGGAGGTTTGGGGGGGGTTTGGGGTTCCGGGGGGGGTCTGGGGGTTCCCAGGGAGGTTTGGGGGGGGGTTGGGGAAGTTTTGGGGTTCCCAGAGGGGTTTGAGGGTCCCAGGGAGGTTTTGGGGTGTCTTGGGGAAGTTTTGGGGTTCCGGGGGGGGTCTGGGGGTTCCCAGGGAGGTTTTTTGGGGGGGTGGGGTTCCGGGGGGGGGTCTGGGGGTTCCCAGGGAGGTTTTGGGGGGGTTGGGGAGGTTTTGGGGTTCCCAGAGGGGTCTGGGGGTTCCCAGGGAGGCTTTGGGGGGTCAGGGGTGCCCCGCGGCCCCTGACCCCCCCCCCATTTCCCCCCCTCGGTGTCGCAGGACGACGACGTTTTCCCGGACAGAATCCGGTCGCAGGATGACCACGGCCCCTCGGAGAGCCCCTGTGAGGGGGGGGGACGGGACCCCCAGACCCCCCCCAGCCCCTCCCCCGACTCCTGGGTCCACGGCCCCCCCCCCCTTAACGGCCCCTTCGATCCCCCCCAGTCCATCAGGTGAAGTTCGAGCCCCCCCTGCGGAAGGAGACGGCGCCCGGTGGCGGGGTGAGGGGCGGCCGTGGGGCGGCGGGGGGGGGCCGCGGGGCAGCTGGGGGGGGGGGCCGTTCATCTGGGGGGCAGCTGGGGGGGGTGTGGGGCAGCCCTGGGGATGGCCATGGGAGGCTGTGGGGCGGCTGGGGGGGGCACGTTCATCTGGGGGGCTGCTGGGGGGCAGCTTGGGGGGGCACAGGGGGGGCTATGGGGCTGCGCCCCACATCTGCCCCCCCCCCCCAGCAGAGCGAGGATGAGGATGACGACTGGACCTTGCTGGGAGAGGAAGAGTAAGTGATGGGGGGGGGCAGGGTCGGGGTCCCCCCACGCCCATGGGGCTGACCCCCATCTTCCCCCCCCCGCCGTGGGGCTGACCCCCACCTCCCCCCCCCAGGAGCCTCCTGCAGTCGGTGGAGGACGCCCTGGAGGAGCGGTGAGGGGGGGGGGCCCTGGATGTCTGGGTCACCCCGGGGGGGGGTCCCGGACACCTGGGTACCCCCCAGAGGCCTGGGACCCCCCCTGCAACCCTGACCCACCCGTGTCCCCCCCCAGGAGCCTGACCATCCGCCCCGCAGCCCCACAGGTAGGTGCCCCCCCGCCCAGGACCCCCCCCCATGTTGGGGTGCTGCCCCCCCCTCACTCCTCTCTGCCCCCCCAGGTCCCCCCGGACCCCCCGGACCCTCCGGATCCCCCGGATTCCCCCCCGCCCCCCCAAGCATCCCCCTGGGAGTGGGGGGGCTGGGAGCTGGATCACCCCGAGGGGACCCCCCCGAGCTCCCCCCCCCCGGAGGGATCCCCCCCCAGCCCCCCCGATTCGCCGCTGCCCCTGGGCTGGGCCAGCGCCGAGCCAGAGGTGGGTGCCCCCCCCTCCGTGCCCCCCCCCCGGACGCCTGGGTCCCCCCAGAATGGTGGGGGGGCCCCCAGTGTGTGCGTGGGGGGGGACTGACGACCACCCCCCCTTGCAGAGACCCCGCTGCCACGGGCTCCCCCCGACCCCCAAAGTCCACGTGAGTGGGGGGGGGCAGGTTTTTTTGGGGGGAGGGGGTGTCAGGGTCTTTGGGGGTGGGGGGGGCAGATTTTGGGGGGCTCGGGGTTGGGGGGCTCAGGGGTTTGGGGAGGGTCAGGGCTTTGGGGGTGTCAGGGTTTTTTGGGGGGGGCTCAGGGGTCTGTGCAGGGGGTCAGGAATTGGGGGGGGGGGGCTGACCGTGTGTGTCCCCCCCCCCCAGATGGGCGCCTGCTTCTCCAAGGTCTTTAACGGCTGCCCCCTGAAAATCAACTCCGCCCTCACCTGGGTGCACCCCGAAACGCGAGGTAGGGGGGACGCAGGCGTCGGGGACGCTCCCCCCCCACCCCCCCAACCCCCCCACTGACCCCCCCCCCAAATCTTCCCCCCCCCCCAGATCAGTACCTGCTGGTGGGGGCGGAGGAGGGGGTCTACACCCTCAACCTGCACGAGCTGCACGAGGACACGCTGGAGAAGGTGGGGGGCTGCGGGGGGGGCGGTGGCGGCGGGGGGGGGGGGCGACGACACCTCCCTGGGGAGGGGAACCCCCCCCAAACCTGTGCCCCCCCCCGCCAGCTCCTGCCCCACCGCTGCGCCTGGCTCTACTGCATCAGCGACGTCCTGCTTTCGCTGGCAGGTGGGGGGGGGTCTGCCGTGGGGGGCTGGGGGGGTTTCGGGGGGCGGGGGGGGGGCTGAGGTGATGTGGGGGTGGGTCTTGGGGGGCTGTTGGGGGGCTGGGGGGGTGGTAGGGGGCCGGGGAGTTGGGGGTCTGGGGAGTTGGGGGGCGGGGGGGGTGTTGGGGGTCTGGGGTCCCTGTGGGGCTGGGATATGGGGGTCCGGGGTGTTGGGGGGGGGCTAGGGTGTTATGGGGCTGAGGAGCTGGGGGGCTGGGGGGGAGTTGGGGGTCCGGGGTGGCCGTGGGGTGCCGTGGGGCAGCCGGGGTCCCTCGCCCCCCCCCCAGGGAAGCCCCCCCAGCTCCTCTCCCACGACCTGCCCGGGCTGTTCCAGCGACGCCGGCGCCCGGAGCCCCTCTCCCGCCTCCTCCCCCGGTAACGACCCCCCCACCCCCTCCCCCGCCATGGGGCTGGCCCCCCCCAGTGACGACCCCCCCCCGCCATGGGGCTGGCCCCCCCAGTGACCCCCCCGCCCCGCCAGACGGGGCCCCCTCTCCTCCAAGGTGCCCCACACCAAGGGCTGCCTGCGCTGCCGCGTGGGTAAGGGGGGGGACGATGGAAAAAGGGGGGGCCCGGGGGTCTGGGGGGGGGGGGCGGGATGTGGGGGGGTGGATATGGGGGGGGCCCAGGGTGTGGGGTGCAGGTGGGGGGGGACCCCAGGTTGTGGGGTGCAGATATGGGGGGTCCCAGGTTGTGGGGTGCAGGTATTGGGGGGGGCCCCCAGGCTGGGGGGGTGGTCGTGGGGGGGCCCCCAGGGTGTGGGGGTGCGGATATGGGGGGTGCGGATATGGGGGTGCCCCCAGGTATGGGGGTGCCAGGGTAGGGACCCGGGGGGGGGGGTGGATATGGGGGGGGTCCATGGTGGGTGCTGTGGGGGGGTTGGGTCAGTTTTAGGGGGTCCGTGGTGGCCAGGGGGGGTCAGTTTTGGGGTGGGGGTCCTCCTGACCTCCCCCCCCCCAGTCAGGGACCCCCAGGGGGGCAGCACCTTCCTGGCTGCCGCCCTCCCCACCGCCCTGCTGCTGCTGCGCTGGTGCCCCCCCCTCCGCCGCTTCGGGCTCCTCAAGGTGATTTTGGGGGTTCGGGGGGGGCCGGGGGGGGGGACAAGGCTGGCGGGGGGTGTGCCCTGACCCCCCCCCCACCTTGTCTGCTCCCCCCCCAGCGCGTGGCCGTGCCGCTGCCCCCCCCCCCGGGGCTGTTTGAGCTGCTGGTGGTGCCGGGGGAGGCGTACCCCCAAATCTGCCTGGGGGCCACCGACCCCCAAACCTGCGGGGGGGGCACCGAGCCCGGACCCCCCCGGAGCCACCTCCACTTCCAGCTGCTGGGGACGGGGGGACCCTCCGAAATCCCCCCGGGTAATGGGGGGGCTGGGGGCCGGGGATTTGGGGGTCGGGGGGGTGAGGTCCGGGGGGAGGGAAGATTTGGAATTGGGGGGGGGGATTTGGGGGGTTGGGGGGATTTGGGGGTCTGGGGGGGGATTTGGGGGTCCTGGGGGGGGAAGATTTAGAGTTGGGGGGGGGGATTTGGGGGTCTGGGGGGGGAAGATTTGGAGTTGGGGGGGATTTGGGGGTCTGGGGGGGGTTTGGGGGTCCTGGGGGGGGAAGATTTAGAGTTGGGGGGGGGATTTGGGGGTCCAGGGGGGATTTGGGGGTCTGGGGGGGGAAGATCTGGAGTCGGGGGGGATTTAGGGGTCTGGGGGGGGAAGATCTGGAGTCGGGGGGGGATTTGGGGGTCCAGGAGGGATTTGGGGGGGGAAGACTTGGAGTCGGGGGGGGATTTTGGGGTCGGGGGGGGCAAAGCATTTTCAGGGGACACTCTCCCCCATGACAGGGCCCCCCCTTTTCCACAGCCCCCCCCGGCCGCGCCGCCACTCACCTCACCCAGGTGGACCGAGACACTGTCCTGGTCTGCTTCGAGCGTGAGCCCCCCCGGTTTTGGGGTGCTGGGGGGGGGTTGGGGTGCTGGGGGGGAAGTGGGGTGCTGGGGGGAGTTGGGGTGCTGGGGGGGAAGTGGGGTGCTGGGGGGGGTTGGGGTGCTGGGGGGGTTTGGGGTGCTGGGGGGGAAGTGGGGTGCTGGGGGGAGTTGGGGTGCTGGGGGGGTTGGGGTGCTTGGGGGGGTTTGGGGGTGCTGGGGGTGTTTTGGGGTACCTGGGGGGGGTTGGGGTGCCTGGGGGGGGTCCCCAGCACTGACACCCCCCCCCAGGCTGTGTGCAGGTGGTGGATCTGGGGGGGCACCCCCACCCCGCCCTGGCCCCCCAGCTGACCTTCGACTTCCCGGTGGAGACCCTCGGTGAGGGGGGGGGTTGGGGGGGTCATCCCCTCCCTGGGTGGGTTTTGGGGTCCCCCTGGTCCCGGGGGGGTGTTTGGGGTCACCTCTGTCCCGGGGGGGGTAGGGTGTCCCCATCCTTGGGGGCTCTTCCTGGGTGGGTTTTGGGGTCCCCCAGTCCTGGGGGGTTTTGGGGTCCTCTCTGTCCTGGTGGGGGGTTGGGGTGCCCCATCCCGGGGGTTTTTGGGGTCACCTTGTCCCAGGCGGGTTTTGGGGTGCCCATTTTCCTGGGGGGGGGTGCCCCATGCCGGGGGGTTTTGGGGTTCAGCTGACCCCCGGCGGGTCTGGGGGCTCACCGGGTGCCGGCGTGGGGGGGTCCCGGGGGTTTTGGGGTGCGCAGTGTGCCTGCAGGACAGCGTCCTGGCCTTCGGCCGACACGGGGTGCAGGGGCGCAGCCTGCGGGGCAACCAGGTGGGGGGGGATTTGGGGTACGGGGGGGGCGGGGGGGGTTGGGGGGGGTTGCGGTTGAGGGTCTGGGGGTGAGGTTTTGTGCTGGGGGGGTTTAGGGGAGGATTTGAGGGGGCTGGGGGTGGATTTGGGGGGTTTAGGGCTGGATTTGGGGGTGGATTTTGGGGGGCTGGGGGATTTGGGGGTGGATTTGGGTTTTTTGGGGGCGGATTTGGGGGGGCTGGGGGCTTTAGGGCGGATTTGGTTTTTTTGGGGGTGGATTTGGAAGGGCTGGGGGGTTTGGGAGTGGATTTGGGGGGTTTTGGGGTGTATTTGGGGGGGCTGGGCGGTTTAGGGCTGGATTTGGGTTTTTTGAGGGTGGATTTGGGGGGGCCAGGGGGTTTAGGGTGGATTTGGGGGGTTTGGGGATGGATTTGGGTTTTTTGAGGGTGGATTTGGGGGGCCCAGGGGGTTTGGGTGTGGATTTGGGGTTTTTTGGGGTGGATTTGGGGGGGCTAGGGGGTTTAGAGCTGGATTTGGGGGGGTTGGGGTGGATTTGGGGGGGCTGGGGGAGGTTTGGGGATTTAGGGGTGAGGTTTTGGGGGGCTTTGGGGAGCAATCTGGGGCTGGGGGTTTTGGGGTGATATTTTGGGGAAGGGGGTTGAGTTTTGGGCTGGGGGTGTTGGGGGGAGGGCAGGGCCATATTTGGGGTCCTCCCCCCTCTCACCCCCCCCTCGGGCCCCCCCCCAGGTGACACAGGAGGTGACGGACGAGTCCCGCGTCTTCCGGGTCCTGGGGGCCGACAGGTACCGGGGGGGGGGGACTGGGGGGGGGCGTGACCCCCCAATTTCGGGGGGACCCCCTCCCCAGCTGTGTGCCGTCCCCCCCCCCAGGGACATCATCCTGGAGAGTCGGCCCGCGGGGGACCCCCAGGCCCCCACCAGCCTCCACCTCCTCACCGGCCACCAGAGCAGCTTTTAGGGGGACCCCCCCCATTTTGGGGAACCCCCCCATTTTGGGGGCACCCCCCCAAACTAACCTTCTTCCTGAGAAACCGGGGCCCCCCCGGAACCGCAATAAGGGCCTGTGCCCCCTCCCCGACACCCTCAGGGGTTTGGGGGGGCCGCGGTTTGCCCCCCCCAGTTTTGGGGGCGGCCCCCCCCCCAATTTGGGGTCTTACACTGGAACGAGCTGCGGGGGGGGGCAATAAACGTGGAGATGACAGAAAGTGTGGGGCTCGGGGGGTCTGTGGGGGGATTTGGGGGTCCCGGGGGGGTTTAGGGGGGTCGGGGGGGGTGAGACCTGGGTGGGGGCGGGCTCCCATGATCCCCTGCGTGGGGGGCGGGGGGCGAACTTCCGCGATGCTTCGCGGCGAGATTTTGGCGGCCCGCTGCGCCCCGCGCGAGAGCGCCCGCCCCCCCAGCCCGCCTCCGCCAATCCAAGCGGCGCCTTCCCTGCGCGACGGCGGAGTCCGCCAATCGGGCGGCGCCGAGCCGGCCGCCCGAGAAAAGGGGAGGCGGGCGCCGACGTCACGCCCGCCCGGCACGGGGTCTACCGCCGCCCTCGTCCGGGGGCGCGGGGCGGGGCGGCGCGCAGCCAATGGCGGCGTCCCGCCCCCTCCCCGCCGTGCCCGCCCTCCGCCGCTCCCGCCCAATCCGCGCTCGCCCCCTCCCCCGCCCCCGCGCGGCGCCTGAGCGACGTCCCCTCCCCGCCAATCCCCGCCGCCGCCGCCTCAGCGCCCGTCCCCGCCTCCGCCGCCCGCCCCCCCGTCCCCGCCAGCCAATCCCCGCCGGCGCCGCGCAGACGGGCAGCGCCGCCAGCCGACGGCGGGCCGCGAAGGCTTTGATCGACGCGCCGGCCGGCCAACGGGCGTCGGGCGCGCGGCGGCGGCGGCGTGGAAGGTTCGCGAAGGCCGGTCGGCCGAGGGGAGGCTTCTATGGCGACCGGGGCGAACGCCACGCCGCTGGGCAAGCTCCACCCGCCCCCGCCGCCGGGGAAGCCCGGCTTCCCGCTGCCGCCGCCCCCCGGCCTCGTCCTCCCCGGCCCGCCGCCGCCTCCGCCGCCGCCGCCCCCGCCAGGCGCCGGCCAGGCCCCGGCCGCCCTGCTAGGCCCGATGGCGGCCGCCGCCTACCCCTTCGCCGCCCTGCCGCCCCCCCCGCCGCCGCCCCCCCCGCCGCCGCCGCCGCCGCAGCCTCAGCCGCCGCAGCAGCAGCCGCCGCCCCCGCCGCCGCCGCCGCCGCCGCCGCCGTCGTCGGCCCAGCAGCAGCAGCAGCCGCAGCCGCAGCCCCAGGCGGCGGCCGCCGCCCCGCAGCAGCAGCAGCAGCCGCCGCCGGCGGCCCCGGCCGCCCCGCAGCAGCCGCCGGCGGCCCCGGGCTCGGCGCCCTACGGGCAGTACCGCTTCCCTTCGCCGCCTCCCGGCCACGACCCGCCGGCCGCCCCGCAGACCGCGGCGGCGGCTCCGCCGGCCGCCCCCCCGCCGCAGCCGCAGCCGCCCCAGCAGCAGCAGCAGCCGCCGGCCGCCCCCCCCCAGCAGCAGCAGCAGCAGCAGCCGCCGCCGGCCGCCGCCCCGGTGCAGCAGCGGCCGGAGGAGAGCGGGCCCGGTGGGGGGGCCGGAGCAGGAGCGGGAGGTGTCGGGCAGAATGAAGCCGGCGGGCGGGCGGCCGGCGGCCATAAGGGCTCCAGGAGGTCAGGTACGACCCGAGGGGGGGTGGGGGGGGTTATTGCGGCGGGTGAGGGGCAAAGCAGGGCTGGGGGGTTTGTTGCGGGGGGCGAGGGGCAAAGAGGGGGACGCTGGGGGGGTTACTGGGGGGGTGAGGAGCACAGGGGGCCCGGCCCCTAGACCCCCCCTTGCCGACGGCCATCTTGTGGCCCCTTCGCGGGGCAGGGGCGGGGGGGCTGTCTCCGCTGCCCCCCCCCCCCCCCAGGCGGAAGAGCCCAGCGTGTTTCCCGAATCGGTGCGTTTTTCCCCCAGACTTCCCGCGGAAGCGGAAGCGGAGCCGCTGGAACCAGGACTCGCTGGAGCAGAAGACGGTGATCCCGGGAATGCCGACCGTCATCCCGCCCGGCCTCACCCGCGAGCAGGAGCGCGCCTACATCGGTAACGCGCGCCCCGCCGCTTTAGGGGCCAGAAACGGCAGATTTGGGGCTGGGGGGGGTGTTAGGTCGCAGCCCGGCGAGGTTTTGGCCCAACTTTCCCTTTCGGTGACGCTTAATTGTCCCTGAAGGAGCGCCGCCGCTGCTCCCCCGCCTGGGGCGGGAATGGACGGAAAACGGGGAGTTGGGGCCCAATTTGGGCCCTGGCGGGTGGGGGGGCAGCGGCCGCTGGGGGCCCCCCTCCCCGTCACCGCTTTGCTTCCTAATTAATAACCAACCCCTCTCTGATGAAGACGCGGCCGAAGCGAGTGGAGGGGGGCTGCCGCGCTCCTGCTTCCTGCCGCGGGCGGTGGGGTTCAGTGAGAATGTCTGGATTTTTAGCTGATAACGTTTGGTTTTTTAGGTAACTATGCTTTTTTGGGTGCCTGGGGTTTTTAGGTAATAACGTTTGGTTTTTTTAGGTAATAATGTCCTTTTTGGGGGTAATAATGTTTCTTTATTTTTGACTATAATTTTCTTTTTTGGGTAACAATGCCTGACTTTTTGATAATCATTTCTCTTTTGGGGTAATAACGTCTTTTTTTGGTAATAACGTACCTTTTTAGGTGATAATGCGTGTTTGTAAAGTAATAACGTCTGTTTTTTTGGTAATAACGTCTGGTTTTGGTCACAACGTGGTTTTTTTTAGGTGATAATGTCTATCTTAGTAATAATCTCCTGTTTTGGGTAATAATGTCTGGTTTTTTTGGTAATAAGATCTAGTTTTTCCATGCTAATGTCTGGGGTTTTGGTCATAATGTGCCTTTATTGGTAAGGAGGTCTGGTGCTCCGGTAACGAATACCTGTGTGTGGTTTTTCATAATAACGTTTGGGTTTACGGTGATAACGTCTCTTTTTGGTAATAATTGCTGGGCTTTTTTTTTTCAGTAACAGTGTCTGGTTTTAGGGTAGCAATGTCTATTTTTAGTAACAATGTGTGTTTTGGTTTTTTTTGGTAACGCTGCCTGGTTTTTTTGCTAATAACGTGCTGTTCTTGGTAGAAATGTCTGGTTTTATGGTAATAATGTGCTTTTCTGGGTAAGAATGTCTGTTGTTTTGGCAATAATGTCCTTTTTTTGGTAATTCTGTCTTTTTTCCCACCCTTTTTTCTGTCCTAACCGGGTTTCTTCCAGTGCAACTGCAGATCGAAGACCTGACTCGCAAACTGCGCACGGGAGACCTGGGCATCCCCCCTAACCCTGAGGACAGGTTGGGACCCTTCACCCTGACAGTAACCCTTCCGCCTTCCCGCTCGCTCTTTGAGACGCTTTCTGTGGTTTTGATCATTCTTGTCGTTACGATGATGATTACCGTTAACGGATTTCCGCCGGCGCCGCAGCAGGCCCGGCCCTGCCGCCGGGGGGGGGGGGGCCAGGCCTCGCCGTTCTGCCCCTCCGGCCGCCACAGGGGAAGGGGTCGCGTTCGTTAACCCGACGACGCCGGCGGATTAAGTAGCGCCGGCGGACGAATTAGCCCCAGCGGCTTAACGAGCTCCGGGAGCTTAACGGGGGCCGGGCGCTGGGGCGGCTTCGCCCGTGGCGGAGGGGGGGGAAGCGCCCGATTCGGGGCTTTTCTCGCCAAGCCCGCGGCGGGGGCTCCCGCCGGTGCCGCTTCGCCCCCCTTTTTCCCCTCAGTTCACCCCAATTTGGTTAAAATCGGCTCCGGGAGGGTGACTTCTGCCATTTTCCTCCCCAAAAGGGGTCAAATTCCAGCTCCGCCCCCTTCCCCTTGCCTTTTTCGCCTATTGTGACCCAATTTTTCCGCGGCGGGGCAGCGGAAGGGGCAGAACGGGGGTCCCTCACCCCACGGCGGCCGGGGGGCCTAACAACTTTGCCGGCTAATGAGCCGCCGCTAACGAGCCGGGGCCGGAGGTGGGGGGGGGGGGGGGCGGGGAGAGATCGGCCACCCGGCACTTGGGTTTTGGGGGGAAATCCAGGAAAATCCGCAATAACCCTGACTTGCTCCTCCGCAGCGCGCCAGGGCCGAGCGCATCGTTAACGAGCTGGGGCGTCGTTAGCGCTAATTACCGGCGGACGCCTGCTTGCGGTGGTGGCGGCGGGGAGGGGGGGTTGTTATTAATTAATAATTAACAAGCGGTGATTAGCTGACCTTTCGTTTCGCGTGTCGACAGTTCCCTTTAGGCCGCGAGGACGGTGGCGCCAACTGGTTTTAATCCAGAAAAGTTTCTTTCTCACCCCAAAACGGGTGCAGGTTTCCGATTGCTGCCCGGGATGTATTTTTTTGGATGATCCGCGTAATCTCTTCCCTTCTTGCAGCCTCATCCTAAATTTGCAATTTTGGGGGGGAAAAAAGGTCCATAACTTAACCAAAACTTGAGGAATTGTGACTTTTTTTTTCTTAATCGATGATAATTCTGATTTTTAATTCTGATTTTTAATCATAATTCTGATTTTTCTCACCCCGAACATGGCTCTGCTAAACCGACCTTGACTCTTCCCTTTGTAGCTTTACCTGCCGTGCTGCCAAAAAAACAAAACAAAACAAAAACCACCAAACCCAAAAGCTTCCCCCCAAAAAACCGGAAGCTTTTCCTCTTAAAAACCAGAGAAACGGGCAAAACGAGGCCTCAAAAAAAGGGAGAAACGGGCAAAACCCAAACTTTTGCCAAAAAAAGGCGAAGGGAAAAGGAGAAAAAAAAAAAAAAAAAAAAAAGGCCCAAGCCGCCCCGACCGAGGGAGAGAAGGGCAAAAAGGAGCTGAAGCAGCTGGTTTTGGGGCTGGGGGGCGGGGGGGGGGGCTCAGCTGGCTCTTAATTGGGCCTGAATTAATGCCCCTGGGGAAAGGGGGTGGGGAGGGGGGGCAGCCCCCCGTCCTGGCTGTAGCAGAGAGGGAGGTCGGGGGGTTGTGGGGGGGTTCGGGGGGCGGCGAGGTGACCCCCCCGTGCCGGTGCCCCCCAGGTCCCCCTCCCCGGAGCCCATCTACAACAGCGAGGGGAAGCGCCTCAACACCCGGGAGTTCCGCACCCGCAAGAAGCTGGAGGAGGAGCGGCACAACCTCATCACCGAGATGGTGGCCCTCAACCCCGACTTCAAACCCCCCGCCGACTACAAGTGAGGGGGGTCGGGGGGGGGCATGGCGTTTTTGGGGGCGATTTGGGTCTTTCCGAGGTTTTAACGCTCCGTTTTCACCCCTCCAGGCCGCCGGCGACGCGGGTGAGCGACAAGGTGATGATCCCGCAGGACGAGTACCCCGAGATCAACTTTGTGGGGCTCCTCATCGGCCCCAGGTGCGTCTGCGCCCCCCCCCCAGCCTCACGCCGAAACTGGGGGGGGCTGCTAATGATGCCGGGCGCTTAACGAAGCCGGGGTGCTGCTGCCCTCCCGGCTCTGCCCTCCTGTGGGAATTGGGGGGTGCTGGACACAGCAGCTTGGGTGGGTGACACTCCCCTTGGTGTCGCCCCAGAAACTTGGGGGGCTCTTGATGAGGCCGGGTGCTTAATGAGACGGGGCTCTTGATGAGGCCAGGCCCCTAACGATGCTGGGCGCTTAATGAGGCCAGGCTCCTAGTGATGCCAGGGTGCTGCCGGGTCCCCATCTCCCCACCAACCTGTGGGGTCCCGGTCTGGGTGTCCCAGCGGGACCGTGGGGTCCCACCCCCCCAATTCGGGTGGGTGACCCCCTCCCCCTGCCCAGGGTGTGCCCCCCCTCAGCATCCCCTAAAATATTTTGGGGGGGGGGGGGGGTGTGGAGCTCTTAATGAGGCTGGGCTCCTAACGATAGCGGGACGCCACTGTGTTCCCGGCTCTCCCCACCTGTGGAGTCCTGGTCTGGGTGTCCCAGTGGGACTGTGGGGTCACCCCCCCCCCCCAATTCGGGTGGGTGACCCCCTTCCCCTCCCCCTGCCCAGGGTGTGCCCCCCCTCAGCATCCCCTAAAATATTTTTCGGGGGGGTGTGGAGCTCTTAATGAGGCTGGGCTCCTAACGATAGCGGGACGCCACCGTGTTCAGGGCTCTCCCTGCCTACGGGGTCCCATTGTGGGGTCTCCCCCTGCCCCCAACCCTTTTCCCACGTGGGTGACCCCCTCCTTTCCTGTGTGGGTGCCCCCCCCCGGCAGAGGGAACACGTTGAAGAACATCGAGAAGGAGTGCAACGCCAAGATCATGATCCGGGGGAAGGGCTCGGTGAAGGAGGGCAAGGTGGGCCGCAAGGACGGGCAGATGCTGCCGGGGGAGGACGAGCCCCTCCACGCCCTGGTCACTGCCAACACCATGGAGAACGTCAAGAAGGCGGTGGAGCAGGTATGGGGGGGGCCGGGGGGGTCCCGGGGCGGGGGGGTGGGCAGTTCAGCTGCTCCTTTTTTACCTTATTTTCCCCCAAAAACTAGATCCGGAACATCCTGAAGCAAGGCATCGAGACGCCCGAGGACCAGAACGACCTGCGGAAGATGCAGCTGCGGGAGCTGGCGCGTCTCAACGGGACGCTGCGGGAGGACGATAACCGGTCAGTGAGGCCCCAGGGTGACCCTCCCGCACCCCAAAATGACCCCCCCGCACCCCCAAAATAACACCACCACCACCACCCCCCCCCCCCCCAGGATCCTGCGGCCGTGGCAGAGCACCGAGACCCGCAGTATCACCAACACCACCGTCTGCACCAAGTGCGGGGGGGCCGGCCACATCGCTTCCGACTGCAAGTTTGCCAGGTGATGCCCCCCCCACCCCAAAATCCTTTGATGTCTCCCCAAAGCCCCCCCTGTGTGCCCCTGGGGGGGCTGCGCAGGCAAACACTCCCCCCTCCCTAAAGTGGGGAGAGGGACAGGGAGCGAGCGGCAGGGGTGCCGTGCTCGGTACCCCTCCTGCCTCGCTTGGGGGGTGCCGCCGCCCCCCCCCAAACTCACCCCCCCCAATTCCGCCCCCCCCCCCAGGCCCGGGGACCCCCAGTCGGCGCAGGACAAGGCGCGGATGGACAAGGAGTACCTGTCGCTGATGGCGGAGCTGGGGGAAGCCCCCGTCTCGGTCAGCTCCAACGCCGCCCACAACAACAGCCCCCTCTCCAGCAGCCACCGCGCCGCCAGCCAGGCCAGCAGCCAGCCCCCCCCCGTGAGACACAACCCCCCCCCCACCCCCAAAAACACCCTCCTGGATTGGGGGACACACACACACCCCCTAACCCCCCCACCCCATTCCTTCCAGAGCCGCCCGCCCTGGATGAACTCCACTCCCTCGGAAAACCGGCCCTACCACGGGATGCACGGGGGGCCGGGGGGGCCTGGGGGGCCCCACAGCTTCCCCCACCCCATGGCCGGCATGGGGGGGGGTCACGGGGGGCACCCCCTGCAGCACAACCCCAACGGGCCCCCCCCGTGGATGCAGCCCCATCACCCCCCCATGGGGCAGGGCCCCCACCCACCTGGGCACCCGGGGCCCCACCACATGGGTAAGGACAATCCTGGGCGGGGGGGGGGGGATTTTGGGGTGAAAAGGGGGGGGTTTGGCAGAGGTTTGGTTTGAGGTGAGGGGTCTTGTTCCCTCTAGGTGAGGGGCTGGGGGGGAGGGGGGGGGGAGGATTTGGGGGGGGCTGGGGGGGGCAGGGTAGGGGGGGCTGGGGCTGCAGGGGGACTTTCGGGGTGAAAAGGGGGGTGTTTGGCAACCCCCCGACTGAGGTGAGGGGCTGGGGGGTTTTGGGGGGAGGGGGTGAGGATTTTGGGGGGGCTGGGGAGGTTTTGAGGAGGGGGGGCTGGGGATTTGGGGGTGCTGCAGGGGGACTTTTCAGTGAAAAGGGGGGGTTTTGCAACCCTCCCTCACTGAGGGTTTTTTCTTCACCACACGATCAGAACGGGGAGGGGTTTTGGGGGGTGGGGGGAACTTTGGGGGTGATTATTTTGGGGGGAGTTGGAGGGTTTTGGGGGTAAAAAAGGGGGTTTTTTTGTCCCCCTGGGCAATGGTGTCCGATTCCAAGATCAGAACAGGGGCAGTTCCTTGGGGAGGGGGTGAGGAGTTGATTTTGGGGGGGGGGGGGGGATGATCTGGGTTTGGGGGCAGGGTATTTTGGGGGGGGGGTGTTTGGAGTGAAGGGGGGTGCAGCGGCCCCCCCCTCGCTAAGGCGACGGTCTCTCATTCCCTCAAGATCAGTACCTGGGAAATGCGCCGGTGGGCTCTGGGGTCTATCGCCTGCACCAGGGAAAAGGTGAGCGCCCCCCCGTCCCCAAAACCACCCCCCCCGGCTCCCCCAGTCCCCCCTAACCCACCCCCCCCCTCGCAGGTATGATGCCGCCGCCGCTGGGTATGCTGCCCCCCCCGCCCCCCCCGCCCGGTGGGCAGCCGCCCCCCCCCTCCGGCCCGCTCCCCCCATGGCAGCAGCAGCCGCCGCCGCCCCCCAGCAGCAGCAGCACCCCCTTGCCGTGGCAGCAAAGTGAGTAACGGGGGGGGCACGGGGGGGGGGGGCACCCTGCGTTTGGGGACCTTCTGCCAGGGTTTGGGTCATCCCCCCCTTTACCCCGGGCTGGGGGGGAGAGGTGGGTCGTGTTCTTTTTGGGGACACCCCCCTGTGCTGGAGAGGGGGTGTGTGTGCCCCCCCCAACTAAAACACCTTCTCCTCCAATTCATGCCCTAATTAACCCAAGCCCTTAATTAACCCAGTGCTGTGGGGCTGTCCCATGGGGGGGTGGGCTTGTTCCTTTTGGGGGCTCCTCCCTGTGCATAAGAAGGGGTGCACCTCCTCTCCACCCTTAGTTAAACCACCCCCGTAATTAAACCACCCCACCTCTTAATTAAAACATCCCCCTAACTAAACATCCCCTTAATTAAACCAGCCCCATTAATGACCCCCCACCCCCTGGTTAACCCACAGCATTAATAGATCTGTGCCCTGGGGTGGGGGGGAGGTGGGTCGTGTTCCTTCTGCCCCCCCCAAGCACTTGGGAGGGGGCTGTATGCCCCCCCCCCCCCCCCCCGCAATTAACCCAGATGCCTAACGAGCCTCCTTTCCCCCCCCCCCCCCAGATACGACGACCACCACGAGCGCTGGCAGCGGCTCCCTCCCGCCCTGGCAGCAGCAGGGGGCGGGGGGGGGGTGCGGCGGCGGGGGGGGCGGCTTCTACGGGGGCCCCCCCGCTCCCAGGCAGCCCCTCCATGGTGCCTTTGCCCCCCGGGGTCCAGCCCCCCCTGCCCCCCGGGGCCCCCCCGCCCCCCCCGCCGCCCCCTGGCTCCGGGGGCATGATGTACGCACCCCCGCCCCCCCCGCCGCCCCCCCCCATGGACCCTTCTAACTTCGTCACCATGATGGGGATGGGGGTGCCTGCCATGCCCCCCTTCGGCATGCCCCCCGCGCCCCCCCCGCCGCCCCCCCAGAACTGAGCCGGAGGGGGGGGCACGGCCGGGCAGAGCGCGAGTGTCGTCCCCCCCCCGGCACCGCGCCTCCACAGGGGGGTGTGGGGGGGGTGGTGTGGGGAGCCCCTCCCCACCCTGGACTGCTCCATTGAGGGGAGACCCCCCCTCCTGCCCCACGGCTTTGGACTCTTCCACCATAGGGACTCCCCCCCCCCCCCCCCCGGACCATGTGTGAACTGGTTTGACCCCCGTGCCCCACACCGGGGGGGCCCTGAAATGGGGGGGGGGAGGGGCAATACCATGGGGGCTGCCGGGGGGGGTGGGGGGGCAGCACCACCCACCTGGGCCCCCCCTCTTATGCTGGGATCCCCCCCCCATCTGTCCCCCCCCCCCCCGTAGAAGCCCCGTGCACCCCTCCCCCCGCTTTCTTTTGTGTATGAATAAAAGGGTGGGGCGGGGCCACCCTGCCCCCCCGCGCCTCCTCTGTCCCCCCCTTATTTCTCCCCCCCCCCCCCCCGGCACCGCGTCGGGTTTCATGCCCCTCCCCCGGTGAAACCCGAGCGGGGGGGGGGGTTGTCCGCCCGTCTGCCCCCCCCTGTGCCTGTCACTCAGTCGTGGTGTCCCCAAAATGTCACGACCTTCAGAGCGGCTCCGGTTACTGGGGGGGGCGTGGAGGACAGCCCCCCTCCCACGGACACGCGTGACGCGGGGGGGGCGGGGCGCGGGTCCCCAGGGGCGCCTTTCCTTCGCTACGCCCCCGCCCTCCGCACCCGCTCATGAATAATGAACGAGGCGCCGTCCCGCCCCGCCCACCCAGGGGGCGCCGCAAGCCCGCGTAGGGCGCGCGCCTCCGCAAGCCCCGCCCGCTCATGAATAATAAAAGAGGCGGGGGTATCCCTCGGTGGGGGGCGCCGCAAGCCCGGCCGGGGGCGTGTCTCCTGGCAAGCGCCGCCCGCTCATGAATAATGAAGGAGAGGGGAGCTCATAGCGCCCGGGGCTCGGCCGCCGCCGCCTCCAGCCCCCCGGCCCCCCCCCCCCCGCCCCGGTTCGCCGGCTCCGGAGCGCTCCGTGTGTGTCCCCCGGCCCTCTGTCGTGCGTGACCCCCCCCCATCGCCGGCGCCATGTCGCGACCCCTGAGCGACCAGGAGCGGCGGCGGCAGATCAGCGTGCGGGGGCTGGCGGGGGCCGAGAACGTGTCGGAGCTGAAGCGGAGCTTCAACCGGCACCTCCACTTCACCCTGGTCAAGGACCGCAACGTGGCCACCCCCCGCGACTACTACCAGGCCCTGGCCCACGCCGTGCGCGACCACCTGGTGGGGCGCTGGCTGCGCACCCAGCAGTACTACTACGAGAAGGACCCCAAGGTGGGTCGGGGGGGGGCCGGGGGGGTCCCGGGGGTCCCGGCTGCGCACCCAGCAGTACTACTACGAGAAGGACCCCAAGGTGGGTCCGGGGGGGGGTCCGGGGGGTCCCGGGGGTCCCAGGGGCTGCGGGCTGCGCACCCAGCAGTACTACTACGAGAAGGACCCCAAGGTGGGTCGGGGGGGGTCCCGGGGGCTGCCGGCTGTGCACCCAGCAGTACTACTACGAGAAGGACCCCAAGGTGGGGCCGGGGGGGGGCCGGGGGGGTCCCGGCTGCGCACCCAGCAGTACTACTACGAGAAGGACCCCAAGGTGGGGCCGGGGGGGGGGCCGGGGGGGTCCCGGGGGTCCCAGGGGCTGCCGGCTGCGCACCCAGCAGTACTACTACGAGAAGGACCCCAAAGTGGGTCGGGGGGGGTCCCGGGGGCTGCCGGCTGTGCACCCAGCAGTACTACTACAAGAAGGACCCCAAGGTGGGTCCGGGGGGGGGCCGGGGGGGTCCCGGCTGCGCACCCAGCAGTACTACTACAAGAAGGACCCCAAGGTGGGTCCGGGGGGGGGCCGGGGGGGTCCCGGCTGCGCACCCAGCAGTACTACTACGAGAAGGACCCCAAGGTGGGTCCGGGGGGGGGCCGGGGGGGTCCCGGCTGCGCACCCAGCAGTACTACTACGAGAAGGACCCCAAGGTGGGGCCGGGGGGTCCCGGGGGTCCCAGGGGCTGCGGGCTGCGCACCCAGCAGTACTACTACGAGAAGGACCCCAAAGTGGGTCGGGGGGGGTCCCGGGGGCTGCCGGCTGCGCACCCAGCAGTACTACTACGAGAAGGACCCCAAGGTGGGGCCGGGGGGGGGGCCGGGGGGGTCCCGGGGGTCCCAGGGGCTGCCGGCTGCGCACCCAGCAGTACTACTACGAGAAGGACCCCAAGGGGGGGCCGGGGGGTCCCGGGGGTCCCAGGGGCTGCCGGCTGCGCACCCAGCAGTACTACTACGAGAAGGACCCCAAAATGGGTCGGGGGGGGGTCCCGGGGGCTGCCGGCTGCGCACCCAGCAGTACTGCTATGAGAAGGACCCCAAGGGGGGGCCGGGGGGTCCCGGGGGTCCCGGCTGTGCACCCAGCAGTACTACTACGAGAAGGACCCCAAGGTGGGTCTGGGGGGGGACTGGGGGGGCCCTGGGGGTCCCAGGGGCTGCTGGCTGTGTACGCAGCAGTACTGCTATGAGAAGGAACCCAAGGTGGGTCCGGGGGGGGTCTGGGGTCACTGGGGCAGCTGGGGACACTGGAGGTTGCTGACCCCACACCCCACAGTGTGTGACCTCCCACAGGGGGGGTCCTGCGGGTCCCTGAGGCAGAATTGAGGTCTGGGGGGGGCCCCTGGGACATGGGGGGGGCACAGGGACTGGGAGGGGGCATGGGGGGGCTGTGGGGGGTCAGGGGTGCAGGTCGGGGGGGTCACAGGAGGGTCATGGGGGGGCAGGTCTGGGATCTTGGGGGTGCAGGATCTTGGGGGTGCAGGTTTGGGGGGGTCACAGGAGGGTCTGCCCCCCCCCCCCGCCCCAATCTGGGACAGTTAAATTTAACCTGACCTTTGTCGCTGACCCGCTGCCATTTAATCCAGACACCGGATAGCGGCGGGGGGGCGGTGGGGCCGAGTGGGGGGGGGGGTCCAGAGGGGGGTCCCTGTGGCCGTGGGGGGGGTCTCTGACCCCCGCTGACCCCCTCGTGTCCCCCCCCCAGCGCATCTATTACCTGTCGCTGGAGTTTTACATAGGGCGGACGCTGCAGAACACGATGGTCAACCTGGGGCTGCAGAACAGCTGCGACGAGGCCGTGTACCAGGTACGGGGGGGGGGACACGGGGGGGGGACACACACGGGGATGGGGGGCATGGAGGGGGCCACAGAGGGAACAAGCAGGGGGAAACGGGGGGGGCGTGGGGGGGATGAGTAAGGGGACAAGGAGGGGAACATTGGGGGGATGTGGGGGGGCACGGAGGGGGACGTGGGGGGGGATGAGCAGAGGGACATGAGGGAGACCGGGGGGGGGACACAGAGGGGGACATGGGGGGGGGGACACGGGTAGCATAGCGGGGACGGGCAGGGGGATGCGGGGTCATTCCGGGTGATGGGGGGGGGGGGGGCAGCAGGACAGACCCGGTGGGGGGCAGGTTTTGGGTCCCCCCTCTGACCCCCCCCCCCCCCCCCCAGCTGGGGCTGGACATGGAGGAGCTGCAGGAGATCGAGGAGGACGCCGGGCTGGGCAACGGGGGCCTGGGGCGCCTGGCAGGTGGGGGGCCCGGGGGGGCCCTGGGAGTGCTGGGGGTTGTGTCAGGGTGCTGAGGGGGGGTCGGGGTGCTGGCGGGTGCTGGGGGGGTCCTGGGTGCATGTGCAGCACCCCCAGCTCTGCCTGGGGTCCCCTGGGGTCCCAATGTCCCCCCCAGCTCCCCATAGTCCCCAATTCCTGCCCCCCTTTGTCACCCCCGTGTCCCCAACATCGCTTCTCCTGCCCAAGAACCCTCTTCCCCCCCCGCCCCCCCCCCCAAAGCCCCCCCGGGTCCCCCTGTCCCCAGCACGGTCCCTGTTCCCTCTGTGTCCCCAGGGATGTCCCTGTGGTCCCTGCAGTCCCGGGGTGTCCCTGGTCCCTGAGACCCCCCCCCCCCGGTCCCCAGGATGCCCCTGGCCCCTCTTGGTCCTGGGGTGTCCCCAGTCTCTGCTGTCCCCCCCCCCAGTCCCCCCTGTCCCCGGGATGTCCCTCGTCCCTGTGACATCCCCGGGATGCTCCTGGTCCCCATTGCCCCCCCCCCCGGTCCCTTGGATGTCCCTGGTCCCCGTGACGTCCCTGCGATGCTCCTGGTCCCCGTTGTCCCCCCACCCCCGGGATATCCCCGTTGTCCCCCCCCCAACCCCGGTGACCCCTCCGTCCCCAGCCTGCTTCCTGGACTCCATGGCCACGCTGGGTCTGGCCGCCTACGGCTACGGCATCCGCTACGAGTTCGGCATCTTCAACCAGAAGATCTCGGGGGGCTGGCAGGTGACGGGGGGGGTCCTGAGCATCTGGGGGGGGAGGTGAATAGGGTAGGGGGTCCTGGGGGGCCCTGGGAAGGTCCTGGGGGGGGTCTTAGAGAGAAGATGAGGGGTATAGGGGTCCCGAGGGACGCTGGGGAGGTTCTGGGGCGTCTTGGGGGGCAGATGAGGGGGCATTGGGGTCCTGTGGGGGGTCCCAGGGAGCAAATGATGGGCACGGGGGGGGCCCTGGGAACGTCCTGGGGGGGGTCTCAAGGAGAAGATGAGGGGTATACGGCTCCAGGGGGGGGGGTCCAGGAGGGGGCCCAGGGGGCCTTGGGGGGCGGATGAGGGAGCACAGGGGTGTGGGTGACCCTGGGGGGTGCTGGGGGGGGGTGTCCCAGCTGTGCCCCCCCCCCCCCCAGGTGGAAGAGGCGGACGACTGGCTGCGCTACGGGAACCCCTGGGAGAAGGCGCGACCCGAGTACACCATCCCCGTCCACTTCTACGGGCGCGTCGAGCACAGCCCCCAGGGCGCCAAGTGGCTCGACACCCAGGTGGGCGTGCGAGGGGCGTGCGAGGGCGTGCAAGGGTGCAGGGAGGGCGTGCAGGGGCATGTAAGGGTGTGCCGGGGCGTGCAAGGGTGCAGGGAGGGCGTGCAGGGGCACGTAAGGGTGTGCCGGGGCGTGCAAGGGTGCAGGGAGGGCGTGCAGGGGCACGTAAGGGTGTGCCAGGGTGTGCAAGAGCACGCCGGGGTGTGCAAGGGTGCAGGGAGGGCGTGCAGGGGCACGTAAGGGTGTGCCGGGGCGTGCAAGAGCATGCCGGGGCATGCAAGGGTGCAGGGAGGGCGTGCAGGGGCACGTAAGGGTGTGCCAGGGCGTGCAAGGGTGCAGGGAGGGCGTGCAGGGGCACGTAAGGGTGTGCCGGGGCGTGCAAGGGTGCAGGGAGGGCGTGCAGGGGCACGTAAGGGTGTGCCGGGGCGTGCAAGGGTGCAGGGAGGGCGTGCAGGGGCACGTAAGGGTGTGCCAGGGTGTGCAAGAGCACGCCGGGGTGTGCAAGGGTGCAGGGAGGGCGTGCAGGGGCACGTAAGGGTGTGCCAGGGTGTGCAAGAGCACGCCGGGGTGTGCAAGGGTGCAGGGAGGACGTGCAGGGGCACGTAAGGGTGTGCCGGGGCGTGCAAGGGTGCAGGGAGGGCGTGCAGGGGCACGTAAGGGTGTGCCAGGGTGTGCAAGAGCGTGCGAGGGTGCAGGGAGGTGTGCAAGGGCACGTGAGAGCGTGCAAGGGCGCAGGGTGCTGGTGCAAGGCTGCCCTCGCGCACGTATGCCGGCGTTGGGATGGAGCGTGCGAGGGGTGGGTGTGCGCCGCCGGCCTGGGGCGGGGCGGGGGGTTGCGCGGGCAGGTGCCGGCCTCGCACACGCGTGTGCGAGGCCCCGCCGCGTGCCGCAGGTGGTGCTGGCGCTGCCCTACGACACGCCGGTGCCTGGGTACCGCAACAACACGGTCAACACGATGCGGCTCTGGTCGGCCCGCGCCCCCAACGAGTTCAACCTCAAGGACTGTGAGCACCCCCCCAAATACCCCCCCTGCACCCCCAAAACCACACCCCGGGACCCCCAAATGCCCCCTTAGGGCCTCCTGCACCCCAAAGCACCCCTGCACCCCCAAATACTCCCCCCTGGGACCCCCAAAACCCCTCTGCATCCCCCAAACATTCTCAGGATCCTCAAGCATCCCCCTAGGGCTCCCCCTGCACCCCTAAATACCCCCCCAGACTCCCAATACCTCCCTATGCCCCCCGCATGCACCCTCAAACACCCCCCAGGGTCCCCCTGCACCCCCAAATACCCCTCTAGAGTAATGATGCACCCCTAAACCCCTCCTGGGACACCCCAAATCCCTTCTAGGACCCCCCCCGCCCCCCTGACTCTCCCTGACCCCCCCCCCCATCTCCCCAGTCAACGTTGGGGGCTACATCCAGGCTGTGCTGGACCGAAACCTGGCAGAGAACATCTCGCGCGTCCTGTACCCCAACGACAACGTGAGGGGGGGCTGGGACCCCCAGGGGACAGTGGGGGGGGCAACGGGGTGCCGGGATGCCTGGGTGCAGGGGGCCCCTGTGACGCCGTGGGGCTGGGGTCCCATGGCCGGGGGGCTGGGGGCTGGTGTCACGGTGGGTTGGGGACCACGGTGGCTCGGGGGTCCGGTGTGACGGTGGGTTGGGGGTCCGGTGGGTCTGGGGTTCCCATGGGTCGGGGGTCCCCACGTCCCCGTGGGTTGGGGTCCCTGTGGGTCAGGGGGGGCCTGTGTCCCTGTGGGTCGAGGGTCCGGTGTGATGGTGGGTTGGGGGTTTGGTGGGTGGGGGGGTCCTATGTCATCATGGGTCTGGGTTTCCCATGGGTTGGGGGTCCCCACGTCCCCGTGGGTTGGGGTCCCTGTGGGTCAGGGGGGGCCTGCGTCCCTGTGGGTCGAGGGTCCGGTGTGATGGTGGGTTGGGGGTCTGGTGGGTGGGGGGGTCCTATGTCATCATGGGTCTGGGTTTCCCATGGGTTGGGGGTCCAGCGTGACTGTGGGTCGGGGGTCCCCACGTCCCCGTGGGTTGGGGTCCCTGTGGGTCAGGGGGATCCTGCGTCCCTGTGGGTCAAGGCTCCGGTGTCACGGTGGGTTGGGGGTCCCCGTGTCACCCTGGCTCACGGTTCCCTGCGTCACGGTGAGTCCGGGGTCCCCGCGGTTGGGGGGGGGGGTCCCGGCGTGACGGTGGCTCGGGGGTCCGCAGTTCTTCGAGGGGAAGGAGCTGCGGCTGAAGCAGGAGTACTTCGTGGTGGCGGCCACGCTGCACGACATCATCCGGCGCTTCAAGTCCGCCAAGTTCGGCAGCCGCGACCCCGTGCGCACCGCCTTCGACACCTTCCCCGACAAGGTGACGCCCCCGCCCCCAGCGCGTGTCCCCCCCCCGCGCCGCGTCCCCGCATCGCGTCGCTGCGCCGTGCTGCCTTCCCAAACCACGTCCCCCTCCCACGTCCCAGCGCCCAGCCGTGTCCCCGTGTCCCGTCCTGTGTCCCCGTCCCATGTCCCCGTGTCCCGTGTCCCGTGTCCCCGTGCCGTGTCCCCGTCCCGTGTCCCTGTGTCCCGTGTCCCCGTCCCGTGTCCCGTGTCCCCGTCCCGTGTCCCTGTGTCCCGTGTCCCCGTCCCGTGTCCCGTGTCCCCGTCCCGTGTCCCCGTCCCGTGTCCCTGTGTCCCGTGTCCCGTGTCCCCGTGTCCCGTGTCCCCGTGCCGTGTCCCCGTGCTGTGTCCGTGAGCGGTGTGTCCCCCCCCCGCAGGTGGCCATCCAGCTCAATGACACCCACCCCTCCCTGGCCATCCCCGAGCTGATGCGGATCCTGGTGGACGAGGAGCAGCTCACCTGGGACAAGGTGGGACACGCAGGGGGGGACGCAGAGCGGGGACCCCACGGGCAGGGGGTGCCCTAAGGCCAACGGGTCACCCGGGGTCTGGTTTTCCCCGGGGAGGGGGTTCTGTGGGGCAGGGGGACCCCCAGATGTGGGGTGCTATGGGGCAGGGGGTCCCCTAGGGAGGGGATGCTGTAGGGATGGGGCTCCCCGGACCCGGCTTCCCCCCCGCGCC
Source organism: Necrosyrtes monachus (assembly GCA_037953605.1). Lineage (NCBI taxonomy): Eukaryota > Metazoa > Chordata > Aves > Accipitriformes > Accipitridae > Necrosyrtes > Necrosyrtes monachus. The sequence goes on from JAZGTQ010000338.1 coordinate 137,791, forward strand.
CCCGGGACGGGGTGTCCCCAGGCCGGAGCGCTGTGGGTCCAGGGCGCTACGGGGCAGCCCCCCCACGTGCGGCGTCCCCCAGGCGTGGGACGTGACGGTGCGGACCTGCGCGTACACCAACCACACGGTGCTGCCCGAGGCGCTGGAGCGATGGCCCGTCCACCTGCTCGAGGCGCTGCTGCCGCGGCACCTCGAGATCATCTACGAGATCAACCAGCGCTTCCTCGACGTGCGTCCCCCCCGCGGGCTGGGGGGAGATGGGGGGGGGCGTGGGGCCAGGATGGCGGGGTCCTTGGGGAGCGGATGGGGGGAGCGGGGTACGTGGACACCTGGGTCCTTCGGGGTGGATGGGTCCCTGGGGGGGCACGTGGGGGGCAGAGGGGTCCTGGACACCTGGGTCCCCATGGGGGGGTGGATGGGTCCCTGGGGGGGCACGTGGGGGGCAGAGGGGTCCTGGACACCTGGGTCCCCATGGGGGGGTGGATGGGTCCCTGGGGGGGCACGTGGGGGGCAGAGGGGTCCTGGACACCTGGGTCCCCCATGGGGCTGCCATGGGTGGGGTGGTCCCCCCAGACACCTGGGTCCTTGGGTGGCGGAGGGGTCCCTGGAGGGTGGGGGGCAATGTGGGGCAGGTGGGTCCCGGATGCCTGGGTGCCCCCCCCCCCGGACGCCTGTGTCCCCCCGCAGCGGGTCTACGCCAGCTTCCCCGGGGACCACGATCGGCTGCGGCGGATGTCGCTGGTGGAGGAAGGCGCCGTCAAGCGCATCAACATGGCGCATCTCTGCATCGTGGGCTCCCACGCCGTCAACGGCGTCGCCCGCATCCACTCCGACATCCTCAAGAACAGCGTGTAGGGCCCCCCCCCGCGGCCCCCTGTCCCTCCGTCCGTCTGTGCCTGCCGCGGCTCTCTGTCTTCTCCCGGCGTCATCCCTGTCCCGTCTCTGTCCCCATCCCCATTGCTGTGGGTCCCCGTGGCTGTGGGTCCCTGTCCCCGTGGGTCCCCGTCCCCATCCCTGTGGGTCCCCACGGCCGTGGGTCCCTGTTGCCGTGGGTCCCCATCCCTGTGGGTCCCCATCCCTGTGGGTCCCCGTGGCCGTGGGTCCCCGTCCCCATCGCTGTGGGTCCCCATCGCTGTGGGTCCCCATCCCTGTGGGTCCCCGTGGCCGTGGGTCCCTATTGCTGTGGGTCCCCGTTCCCATGGGTCCCCGTCCCCATCCCTGTGGGTCCCCATCCCTGTGGGTCCCTATTGCTGTGGGTCCCCGTCCCCATCGCTGTGGGTTCCCATCTCTCTGGGTCCCCATGCCTGTGGGTCCCCGTGGCCGTGGGTCCCTGTCCCCGTGGGTCCCTGTCCCCGTGGGTCCCCGTCCCCGTGGGTCCCCACGGCCGTGGGTCCCTGTGGGTCACCGTGGGTTCCCACCCGCCCCATGGCGGTGGGTGGCCGTGGGTCGGTGTCCCCCCCCCACGTGGGTGCATCCCCCGGGGCAGGTTCAAGGATTTCTACGAGCTGGAGCCCCACAAGTTCCAGAACAAAACCAACGGGATCACGCCCCGGCGCTGGCTGCTGCTCTGCAACCCGGGGCTGGCCGAGGTCATCGCCCAGGTGGGGACGGGAGGGGGGGTCCCATGGGGTCCCTGGGGGGCTGGGGGGGCCCTGAGGGTCCTCTGCGGTTCCTGGGGTGCTACGGGGTTCCCCCGGGGTGCTATAGAGGGGTCCCTGGGGGGGCTAGGGGCGTCCCGGAGGGTCCTCTAAGGGTCCCCTGGGGGGCTGGGGGGGCCCCTGGGGTGCTATGGGGGGGGCCCTAGAGAGTTACAGGGGTCCCTGAGGGTCCCCTGGGGTGCTGCAGGGGTGCTGTGGGGTGCCGTGGGGGTGGGTGCCCCATGTCCCCCCTTGGCCCCCCCCCCAGCGCATCGGGGAGGATTTCGTGGCCGACCTGGACCAGCTCCAGAAGCTCCGCAACTTCGTGGATGACGAGAGCTTCATCCGGGACGTGGCCAAGGTCAAGCAGGTACTGGGGGGGCACGGGGGGGCACGAGGGGCTGGGGGGGCCGGGGCGCCGTGGGGACATCAAGGGCTGCAGGATACGGGGGGTGATGGGGGGGCAGTGGGGGTCCCTGGGGGGCTATGGGGTCCCTGGAAGGGGTATGGGGGGTCCCAGAGAGGTTATGGGGGTCCCTCGGGGGGGGGCTTATGGAGTCATGGGTTGACTTATGGGGGTCTCTGGGGCACTTAGAGGGTCCCTGGGAACTTACGGGGGGGTCTCTGGGGGACTTAGGGGATCCCTGGGGGGCTTCAGGGGTCCCTGGGAACTTACAGGGGGTCTCTGGGGGACTTAGGGGATCCCTGGGGGGCTTACGGGTTCTGGGGGGGCTTCAGGGGTCCCTGGGAACTTACAGGGGGTCTCTGGGGGACTTAGGGGATCCCTGGGGGGCTTCTAGGATCCGGGGGGGCTTCAGGGGTCCCTGGGAACTTACAGGGGGTCTCTGGGGGACTTAGGGGATCCCTGGGGGGCTTATGGGTTCTGGGGGGGCTTCAGGGGTCCCTGGGAACTTACAGGGGGTCTCTGGGGGACTTAGGGGATCCCTGGGGGCCTTCTGGAGGTCTCAGGGGGGTTTATGGGGTCTGGGGGGGCTTCAGGGGTCCCTGGGGCACTTCGAGTGTCCCTGGGAACTTACAGGGGGTCTCTGGGGGACTTAGGGGATCCCTGGGGGGCTTCTAGGATCCGGGGGGGCTTCAGGGGTCCCTGGGAACTTACAGGGGGTCTCTGGGGGACTTAGGGGATCCCTGGTGGCCTTCTGGAGGTCTCAGGGGGGTTTATGGGGTCTGGGGGGGCTTCTGGGGTCCATGGGGGACTTACGGGGGTTCCAGGAACTGAAAGGGATCCCTGGGGGGCTTATGGGGTCAGGGGTGGGATGTAGGGGTGATGGGGGGACGGGGGATGCCGCAGGGACACGGGGGGCTCTGGGGGGTCCCGGCCGGGTGCCCACCCCCGTGCTCCCCCCCCAGGAGAACAAGCTGAAGTTCGCGGCGTTCCTGGAGAAGGAATCCGGGGTGCGGGTGAACCCCGCGTCCCTCTTCGACATCCAGGTCAAGCGGATCCACGAGTACAAGCGGCAGCTGCTCAACTGCCTCCACGTCATCACCCTCTACAACCGTGAGCGGGACCCCCCCCACCTCCAGGGACCCCCCCACCCGGGGACCCGGGCGTCCGGGCCCCCCTCCAGGGCCCTCCCCCCTGATTTGGGGTCCCCCCCCTCCCCAGGGATCAAGAAGGAGCCCAACAAACCCTTCGTGCCCCGAACCGTCATGATCGGGGGCAAGGTGAGGGGCTGGGGGGGGGGCTCTGAGGGGTCCTATGGGGTCCCGGGGTGCTCCTGGGGGGGGATCAGAGGGGTCCTATGGGGACTTGGGGGGGGTCATAGGGGTCCCAGAGAGGTCCCAGGGGGTCCTATGGGAATTTGGGGGGCTCGCAGGGGGTCTTGGGGTGCTCATGGGGGAGCCCAGAGGGGTGCCGGGGGGGCCTGTAGGGATTTGGGGGACTCCCAGGGGTCCCTGAGGGAATTGGGGGGGTCAGGGGGGTCCTGGTGACCTTAGGGGGACTGGGGGGGCTCTCGGGTCACCCTGTGGGGGTTTGGGGGGTCCCTTGGTGGTCCCAGGGGTCCCTATAGGGACCTGGGGGGGGTCAGGGGGGTCCTGGTGATCTTAGGGGGACTGGGGGGACTCTCGGGTCACCCTGTGGGCGTTTGGGGGCTCCCAGGGGTCCCTATAGGGCCTGGGGGGGGGTCAGGGGGGTCCCAGGGGTCCCCTGGGTGGGTGCGGGGGGGTGACCCCCCCTTTGTGCCCCCCCCAGGCAGCCCCCGGGTACCACATGGCCAAGATGATCATCAAGCTGGTGACCTCCATCGGGGACGTGGTCAACCAGGACCCGGCCGTGGGCGACCGCCTCAAGGTCCTTTTCCTGGAGAACTACCGCGTCTCCCTGGCCGAGAAGGGTAGGGGTCCCCCAAAACCCCCCTGCACCCCAAAACCCACCCGGACCCCCCCGAACCACCCCCCGCACCCCGAAACCCACCCGGACCCCCCCGAACCACCACCCCTGCATCCCCAAACCTCCCCCTGCACCCCCAAACTGCTTCCTGGAGAACCACCGTTGAGAAGGGTTGGGGTCCCCCAAAACCCTGGGTACCCCGATATTGCCCCAGACGCCCCAACACCACTCCGGTGCCAGCCTGGTACTGCCCTGGGAGCCCCAGTATTGCTCCGTGCATCCCAATATGACTCCAGTACGGCCCTGGGCACCCCAATAATGCCCCGATACCACCCTGGGCACCCCAATATCGCCCTGGCCATGCCAGTGCTGCCCTGGTACCACCCTGAGCACCCCAATGTTGCCCTGGGCACCCCAATACTGCCCTGGTACCACCCCGAGTGCCCCAATATTGCCCTGGGCACCCCAATACTGCCCCGATACCACCCTGAGCACCCCAATATCGCCCTGGCCACGCCAGTGCTGCCCTGGTACCACCCTGAGCACCCCAATATTGCCCTGGGCACCCCAATACGGCCCTGGTACCACCCCGAGTGCCCCAATATTGCCCTGGGGACCTCAATACCACCCTGGTATGGCCCTGGGCACCCCATTATGCCCCCACACACCCCAATACCACCCTGCTACCACCCTAGGCACCCCAATATCGCCCTGGGCACCCTGATACCACCCTGGTACGGCTCTGGGCACCCCAATACTGCCCTGGTATCACCCTGGGCACCCCATTATGCCCCCCCACAACCCAATACCACCCTGCTACCACCCTGAGCACCCCAATACTGCCCTGGGCACCCCAATACTGCCCTGGTACCACCTTGAGTGCCCCAATATCACCCTGGGCACCCCAGTACTGCCCTGGGCACCCCAATACTGCCCTGGTACTACCTTGAGTGCCCCAATATCACCCTGGGCACCCCAATACTGCCCTGGGCACCCCAATACCACTCTGGTATGGCCCTGGGCACCCCAGCACTGCCCTGGTATCACCCTGCACACCCCATTATGCCCCCACGCACCCCAATACCACCCTGGTATGGCCCTGGGCACCCCATTATGCCCCCACACACCCCAATACCACCCTGGTATCACCCCGAGCGCCCCAATATCGCCCTGGGCACCCCAATACTGCCCTGGTACCACCTTGAGTGCCCCAATACCACCCTGGGCACCCCAATACCACCCTGGTATCACCCCGGGCGCCCCAATATCGCCCTGGGCACCCCGATGCCGCCCCGGTACGGCCCTGGGCACCCCAACGCCACGGCCCCCGCGTCCCGCAGTGATCCCGGCGGCCGACCTGTCGGAGCAGATCTCGACGGCGGGGACGGAGGCCTCGGGGACGGGGAACATGAAGTTCATGCTGAACGGGGCGCTGACCATCGGGACGATGGACGGGGCCAACGTGGAGATGGCGGAGGAGGCGGGCGAGGAAAACCTCTTCATCTTCGGCATGCGGGTGGAGGACGTCGAGGCCCTCGACCGTCAGGGGTGGGTGGCAGCCGGGGTGGGGGGGGGCTGGGACCCCACTGCACCCCTACGGGCCCCATCGCTCCCCCCATGGGGAGCAGGGACCCTACGGCACCCCGGTGCTGTCGACGGCACCCGTCGAAACCCCGGGGTGCCCTGGGACCCCCTTGCACCCCAGAGGCGCCCATTGCAGCCCCGTGGTAACCGGGGACCCCCATAGCTCCCCACGGCACCCAGGGGTCCCTATAGCTCCCCACGGCACCCAGGACCCCCTATGGCACCGCATGGCACTCAGGACCCCCCATGGCTCCCCGCGGCACCCAGGGCTCCCTATAGCTCCCCACGGCACCCAGAGTCTCCCTATAGCTCCCTATGGCACCCAGGACCCCCCGTGGCTCCCCACGGCACCCAGGACCCCCCATGGCACCCAGGGCTCCCTATAGCTCCCCACGGCACCCAGGGCTCCCTATAGCTCCCTATGGCACCCAGGACCCCCCGTGGCTCCCCACGACACCCAGGACCCCCCATGGCATCCAGGGCTCCCTATAGCTCCCCACGGCACCCAGGACTCCCTGTGGCTCCCCATGGCACCCAGGACCCCCTATGGCACCGCATGGCGCTCAGGACCCCCCATGGCTCCCCGCAGCACCCAGGGCTCCCTATAGCTCCCCACGGCACCCAGAGTCTCCCTATAGCTCCCTATGGCACCCAGGACCCCCCGTGGCTCCCCACGGCACCCAGGACCCCCCATGGCACCCAGGGCTCCCTATAGCTCCCCACAGCACCCAGGACCCCCCATAGCTCCCCACGGCACCCAGGACTCCCTGTGGCTCCCCATGGCACCCAGGACCCCCTATGGCACCGCATGGCGCTCAGGACCCCCCATGGCTCCCCGCAGCACCCAGGGCTCCCTATAGCTCCCCACGGCACCCAGGACCCCCCGTGGCTCCCCATGGCACCCAGGACCCCCTATGGCACCGCATGGCGCTCAGGACCCCCCATGGCTCCCCGCAGCACCCAGGGCTCCCTATAGCTCCCCACGGCACCCAGGACCCCCCATAGCTCCCCACAGCACCCAGGGGTCCCTATAGCTCCCCACGGCACCCAGGACCCCCCATGGCACCCAGGGCTCCCTATAGCTCCCCACAGCACCCAGGACCCCCCATAGCTCCCCACGGCACCCAGGACCCCCCGTGGCTCCCCATGGCACCCAGGACCCCCTATGGCACCGCATGGTGCTCAGGACCCCCCATGGCTCCCCGCAGCACCCAGGGCTCCCTATAGCTCCCCACGGCACCCAGAGTCTCCCTATAGCTCCCTATGGCACCCAGGACCCCCTGTGGCTCCCCACGGCACCCAGGACCCCCCATGGCACCCAGGGCTCCCTATAGCTCCCCACAGCACCCAGGACCCCCCATAGCTCCCCACGGCACCCAGGACCCCCCATAGCTCCCCACGGCACCCAGGACCCCCCGTGGCTCCCCATGGCACCCAGGACCCCCTATGGCACCGCATGGTGCTCAGGACCCCCCATGGCTCCCCGCAGCACCCAGGGCTCCCTATAGCTCCCCACGGCACCCAGAGTCTCCCTATAGCTCCCTATGGCACCCAGGACCCCCCGTAGCTCCCTATGGCACCCAGGGCCTCCCTAGAGCCCCCCTTGGCACCCAGGACCCCCCGTAGCTCCCTATAGCACCCAAGGCCTCCCTAGAGCCCCCCTTGGCACCCAGGCCCCCCCGTGCCCCCCGCCCGGGGCTGACGGTGCTGTGCAGGTACTGCGCCCGCGATTACTACGAGCGGCTGCCGGAGCTGCGCCAGGCGGTGGATCAGCTCAGCAGCGGCTTCTTCAGCCCCCGCCAGCCCGACCTCTTCCGAGACATCGTCAACATGCTCATGAACCACGACAGGTCCGGGGGGGCGGCGCCGGGGGGGGCAACACCTGGGTCCCCTTTGCGGTGGGGGGGCCGCACGCCTGGGTCCCCTTTGCGGTTGGGGGTCTCAACACCTGGGTCCGCTGGGAGGTGGGGAGGGGTGTCCCGGGGTGATGGAGGACCTGGGGTCGGGGGGGTTGGAGTTGGGGGGGGGCTGGGATGCTGGGGTCCCCTTTGCGGTGGGGGGGCCGCACGCCTGGGTCCCCTTTGCGGTTGGGGGTCTCAACGCCTGGGTCCGCTGGGAGGTGGGGAGGGGTGTCCCGGGGTGATGAAGGACCTGGGGTCGGGGGGGTTGGAGTTGGGGGGGGGCTGGGATGCTGGGGTCCCCTTTGTGGTGGGGGGGCCACATGCCTGGGTCCCCTTTGCGGTGGGGGGGCCACACGCCTGGGTCCCCTTTGCAGTTGGGGGTCTCAACGCCTGGGTCCGCTGGGAGGTGGGGAGGGGTGTCCCGGGGTGATGGAGGACCTGGGTTCGGGGGGGTTGGAGTTGGGGGGGGGCTCAGATGCTGGGGCCCCCTTCGCTGTGGGGCCCAGACACCTGGGTCCCCCCTGACCCCCCGTATCCGTGCCCCCCCCCCCCCCAGGTTTAAGGTGTTTGCGGACTACGAGGCTTATGTCAAGTGCCAGGAGAAAGTCAGCGCTCTCTACAAGGTGGGGACCCCCCAAAAGGGACTCCCCCAAAAGGGGCCGCCCCCAGAGACCTTGGAGGTGGAGGGAGTCTAAGGGGGGTGTCCCCAAAAGCCCAGGGAGGTGATGGGGGGGTCTTGGGGCGGTGGGGGTGGGACACAGAGGGGTCTCAGAGGGGACAGCAAGATGTAGGAAGGGAGGGGGGGTCCGGGGGGGTCCCCAAAACCCTGGAGGGGGGACCCCTAGACCCCAGGGAGGAGGTGATGGGGGGTCCGGGGGGGTCCCCAAATCCCCATGGGGACAGATGGGGGGGGCACAAAGGGGTCCAGGGGGGTCTGGGAGGAGACAGCAGGATGCAGGAGGGGATGGGGGGGTCCAGGGGGCTCCCCAAGGGGTCCGGGGGGATATTTGGGGGTGCGGCCCCCCCCGAACCCACTCTCCCCCCCCCAGAACGCGCGGGAGTGGACGCGGATGGTGATCAGGAACGTGGCGGCGTCCGGGAAGTTCTCCAGCGACCGGACCATCGCCCAGTACGCCCGGGAGATCTGGGGGGCCGAGCCCACCCGCCACCGCATCCCTGCCCCCGACGAGCCCCGCGAGTAGCCCCCCCAAACGCCAGGGTCCCCCCCAAACGCCAGGGTCCTCCCCTCCCAGACCCCACTATGTGCTTAGACCCCCCCCCCCCAAATCCCACCCTATACTGATAGGGGTGGGGGTCCCCCTACAACTGGCCTGGGCGTGCCCCCCCCACAGGCCGGGGTCCCCACGGACCCTGCTGCGTGCTTTGACCCCCCCCCCCCGAAATCCCACCCCGTGGTAATTGGGGGACTCGGGGGGGGTCCGTCCGTGTCCCCCCCCAGCCAGCCCGGATGCCTGGGTCCCTCGTGGGGGACCCCACCTGCTGTTTGGGGCTCATTTGGGGTTTTTTAAAAATAGTCATTTTTAATTTATTGGGGGAGGTGATCCCTTCTCCCCACCCCCCGCTGCGGGAACTGGGTGTGGCCCAGTGGCCTTACTGGGAGAACTGGGGTGGGGGGGTGCTGATGGTGCCCCCCCTCCCAAAATAAAGAAAATAAAGGAAAATAAAGAAAATTAAGGAAATTAAAGGAATTAAAGAAATTAAGGAAAGTAAGTTTTTTCTCTTGTCTTCTTCCCCTGTCCGCCTGGGTCCCCTGGGGGGGGGGTGTCAGCAGAGCACCCAGGTGTCCGGGCTCCCCCCACCCCAAATCACCAGCAGCTGGGGGGGGTGGGGGTGCCCCCCTCATTAGCAGCTGCTGCTCATGAGCCCTAATTAGCCTGGATGGGGCCCGGATGCCTCGGGGGGGGGCGGGCAGAAGGTCAGTGGGGAAAATTGGGGTGGGATGTCGCCAAAATTGTGCCCTTAGGGGGGGCAGTGGGGGGTCCTGGACGCCTGGGTCCCTTGGGGGGGGCTGACAGGGTGGGGGGGCGGATTTCCGGGACCCCCCCCCCCCAAGGGGACCCAGGAGTCCGGATGCAGGCGGGGTGGGGCGCGTTTGTCACCGCGGGGGGGGGGGGCGGGTCCCGGTTTCACCGCGTGGGTTCTGCTTCCCACGCTGGGGGGGGTGTCTGCAAATCCCCCCCCCAAATGTTGGGGGTCCCCACAGCCCCCCCCCTTCCATGGACAGGAGGGGACCCAGGCGTTCGGGGTGGGGTGGGGCTGGGTTTGACCCCCCGGGGGGGGCGGGGGGGGATTTGGGGTGTTTGAGGGGGATTTGGAGGGGCTCGGGGCGGATTTGGGGTGCCGGGGGGGGTATTGGTGGGGCTTCAAGGGGGATTTAGGGGGTCTGGGGGGTCCCTGGGGGGGGTAGTCGGGAAGGTTGGGGGGGGGGTATTTGCGCACACCACCCCCCCGCCCGGGGCGGTCCCGGCCGCCGCGTTTCTGTTTAACCACAAACCACTTCCCCCCCCCGGACCCCCCCACCCCCCCGGCCCCGCCCTTCCCCCCGGGCCCCGCCCCCGCCCCCCCCGTGTCCTCCCGCCACCGCCGCGGCCGCTGGAGCAGGTGGGTCCGTGCTGGGGGGGCGGGGGGGGGGTCGGAGCGAGCGGTGGGAGAGTGCGGGACCCCCCGGTGGGAGAGTGCGGGACCCCCCGGGTGTCCCCCCCAGAGCCCCGGCCCCGTGCTCCCAGTGCCTCAGGGTACCCCCGTCCCAGTGCTCCCAGTGCCCCAGGGTACCCCCATCCCAGAGCTCCCAGGGTACCCCCCTCCCAGTGCTCCCAGTGCCCCAGGGTACCCCCGTCCCAGAGCTCCCAGTGCCTCAGGGTACCCCCATCCCAGTGCTCCCAGTGCCCCAGGGTACCCTCGTCCTAGTGCTCCCACTGCCCCTCATCCCAGTGCTCCCAGTGCCTTGGGATACACCCGGCCCAGTGCTCCCAGTACCCCAGGGTACTGTCATCCCAGTGCTCCCAGTGCCCCCCATCCCAGTACCCCAGGGTACCCTCGTCCCTGTGCTCCCAGTACCCCAGGGTACCCCCGTCCCAGTGCTCCCAGTCCCAGTGCTCCCAGTTCCTCCTGCACCCCCCATCCCAGCGCTCCCAGTGCCCCCCCCCCATCCCAGTGCTCCCAGTATGGGAAGCTGGGGGCACCACCCCACCAGCCCCGACTTGGGCCAGTCCCAGCCAAGAGGCTCAAAGGGGGGGTCCGGGCGCTGCCCCCCAATATCGCCCGTCCCTCCCAGTTCCTCCCAGTCCCCCCCCACACCCCCTTACTGGGACGACTCCGGAACTGGTGGGGCAGGAAGCGAAGCCTTATCGGGGTGAGCAGGACCGGGGGGGGGTTGGGGGTGCGGGGGGGGTTGGAGCCCCCCAGCCCTGTGCAAGGGTTGTGCAAGAGCTTGTGCAAGTGCACGTCCGGGGCGAGGGGGGGGTGACAGCATGGGGAGCCCCCCAGCACCCCCAAAAGGAGACCCCCCGGGCCAGGGAGCCCCCCCAGGACACCCTGGGACCCCCAAACCGGGATCCCCAGGACCCCCAAACTGGTACCAGGGCACCCCCGGGGGACACCCAGGACCCCCCAACTCCCGGTTTTGGGGGTGCCAGCGGGGACGTGGGTGTTGACCCCCCCCCGCCCCCTTCCTCCAGGAGCGCGGGGCCGGGGGCTCCCCGAGTTTTGGGGTCCCACCATGAGCTGCACCCTGGACCTGGATCAGGGCCCCACGCTGGACGAGCTGCTGCAGGGCTGCATCGCCGCCTTCGGTCGGGGGGGCCGGGTTCGGGGGGGGGCCCTGAGGTTTGGGGGGGGGCCTGGGGGCTGGGGGGCTCGGGGGGGCATTTGGGGGGCCCCCCGGGCTTGGGGTGTCTGGGAGGGTCTGTCGGATGTGGGGGGACGGCTGTGGGTTTGGGAGTCCCTTGGACTGGGGGGGGCCCAACGGTGTCTTTGGGGTAGGTGGGGGGGGGTGTGGGGGGGTCCCCGTTATTGGGATCTCTGGGGGGGTCCCTGGGATTTGGGGTCTTTGGGGGGGCTTTGCTGGGACTGGGGATGCTGGGTGGTCTCTGGGCCTGGGGGGGGTGGGGGTCCTAGGGGACACTTGGGGGTCCCGGGGGGTGACGCAGCCCTGGCCCCCCCCCCAGACGCGCAGGGGAAGGTGCGGGACCCCCACCTCGTCCGGCTCTTCCTCATGATGCACCCCTGGTACCTGCCCCCCGCCGAGCTGGCCGACAAGCTGCTGCACATATATCCTTGGGGACCCCCCGGCCCCCCCAAGCCCCCTGGGATCCCCCAGGACCCCCCAGGACCCCCCAGATCCCTGGGACCCCCCCAACCCCTGAGACCCCCGGCCCAGCTGCTGCCCATTTATCCTTGGGGACCCCCCGGCCCCCCAAACCCCTCCGGGATCCCCCAGACCCCTGGGACCCCCCCAACCCCTGAGACCCCCAGCCCAGCTGCTGCCCATATATCCTTGGGGACGCCCACCCATAGCCCCCCCAAACCCTTGGGGCCCCCCATAGCCCCCTAAAACCTTCGGGACCCCCCCCCCGGGACATCCTGAACCCCTGGGACCCCCCCAAGGCCCCCCCCAACCCCCTGGGAACCCCCTGGGACTCCTCAAACCCCCTGGAACCCCCCATAGCCCCCAAAACACCTGGGACCCCCCGTAGACCCCGTGGGACCCCCTGAAACCCTGGGACCACCCCATAGCCCCCCAAAACCCCGGGACCCCGCATAGCCCCCCCCAGCACAGGTTCCTTGACACCCCCCCACCATCGAGGAGTCGGGGGGCTCGGACGAGGGCCCCTCCCTGTGCCTCAAAATCAGCCACCTTGTCCGGTGAGTGAACCCCCCCCCGGGACCCCCAGACCCCCGGGACCCCCAAACCTCTGGGGAACCCAGGCACCTCCCTGGCACCCCGTAGCCCCCCATAGCCCCCCCCCAGCCCCCCTGGGACCCTCTAGACCTTCTCTGGGGACCCCATAGCTCCCCCTGGGACCCCAAAAAAACCCTTTAGGGACCCCATGGACCCCCTGGACCCCCTTTGAGGACCCCATAGCCCCCCTGGGACCCCCTTGACCTTCTCTGGGGACTCCAAAGCCCCCCTGGGACCCCACCCCCCCCCTTTGGGGACTCCATAGCCCCCCCATAGCCCCCCTGGGACCCTCTAGACCCCCTTTGAGGACCCCAACCCCCCCCATTAGGGACCCCACGCCCCCCCGGGGACCCCGCAAATCCCCTTGGGGGCCCCATAGCCCCCCCGGGACCCCCTAGACCTTCTCTGGGGACCCCAAAGCCCCCCTGGGACCCCCCAAAAACCCTTTAGGGATGCCATAGCCCCCCCGGTACCCCCTCTGGGGCCCCCCCAGCCCCCACCGACCCCCTGGCCCCCCCGCTGCCCCCCCAGGTACTGGGTGCGGGCCTTTCCGGGGGAGCTGGCCGGGGACCCCGAGCTGCTGGGCCGGATCCGGGTGCTGCGGGAGGCGCTGAGCCGGGGGGCCGGGGGGGACCCCGACACCCGCATCGACCTCGACAGCCTGTACGTGGGGCCGGGGGGCACGGGGGGGGGCATGCACAAGGCGTGTGCAGGCGTGGGGACACGCGTGTGTGCGCGAGGTGCGTGCACGGGGACACAGGTGGGCGTGCACGCGGTGCGCGTGTGCAAAGGGTGTGAGCACGCACGGGGAGGTGGGTGCACACACGAGGCGTGTGCGTGCAGAGGGACACGGGGGGGTGTGCACAGGGACGGGCACGTGCGCACGAAGCATGTGCGTGCCCAGGGACAGGGCTGTGTGCACGGTGAGGGGGGGTGTGTGTGCACAGGGACACAAGTGTGTGCACAAGGTGTGACCGTGCGCAGGGACAGGCATGTCTGCATGGAGCGTGCGTGCACAGGGACACGGCTGTGTGCACAAGGATGGGGGGGGTGTGTGTGAGGTGTGTGCGTGCATGAGGACGGGGGTGTGTGTGCGTGCACAGGGACATGGAGATGTGCGTGCACAGGGTCATGGCTGCGTGCACAGGGACACGGCTGCGTGCACAAGGATGGGTGTGTGTGTGCATGTGGTGTGTGCGTGCACAGGGACACGGCTGCGTGCACAGAGCGTGGTGAATGCACGGGGACGGGGCTGCGTGCAAGGAGCGCGTGCGCGCCCAGGGACACGGGGCGTGTGGACGTGCGCGTGCAAAGCCCCCTGAGCGCGTGTGCGCGTGTGTGGGGCGCAGGCCGGCGCCGCCGGAGGGGGAGCAGGAGGAGCCGCCCCCCCGGCCCCCCACCCAGCGCAAAACCTCACTGCTGCTGGATCACCTGGAGGCGGCCGAGCTGGCCGAGCACCTCACCCACCTGGAGCACCGCGCCTTCGCCCGCGTCCACGTGAGCGCAACGCCCCTCGCACGCTCGCGTGCGACACCCGCACCCATCCCCAGCCATCGCACGCCCCCGGGACGGGTCCCCCTCCGTTGCACGCCCTCGTGCAAGACCCAGACGGGTTCCCCTCCGTCGCACGGCCCTGGGACGGATCTCCCTCCCTTGCACACCCCTGGGGTGGGTTCCCCTCCGTTGCACGCCCGCGTGCGAAACCCAGACGGGTTCCCGTCCATTTCACACCCCTGGGGCGGGTCCCTTCTCCATTGCACGCCGTCGTGCGAGACCCACATGGGTCGCCAACCATCGCGCACCCCTGGGCTGGGTCTCCTCTCCCTTGCACACCCCTGGGCTGGGTCCCCCTCCGTCGCATGTCCCCCACGCAAGGCCGCGACGGGTGCCCCTCCGTTGCACGCACACGTGCAAGACCCAGACGGGTCCCCTCTCCCTTGCACGCCCCTGGGCTGGGTCCCCCTCCATCGCACACCCCCCGTGCAAGACCCACGGGGTCCCCTTCTCCCCCGCGCGCCCCTGGGATGGCTCCCCTCTCCCTCGCACGCCCTCGCGCGTGGCGGGCCCGCTCCCCGCCGTGTCGCACGCCCGCGTGCGAGGGCCGCGTGCGCGCAGTTGCAGGATTACCGCAGCTTCGCCCGGCGCGGCTGTGCCGCCGGCAGCCCGGCCCTGCAGCGTGTCATCGCCCTCTCCAACGGGGTCTCCCGCTGGGTGCAGCTGCTGGTGCTGAGCCCCCCCGCGCCCCCCCAGCGCGCCCGCGTCCTCACCCGCTTCCTCCACGTCGCACAGGTGACCCACGGCCGGCCCCATAGCCCCAAAGCCCTGCCCCACGGCTGGCCCCATAGCCCCCAAGTCCTTCTCCGTGGCCGGCCCCATAGCCCTGCCCTATGGCCAGCCCCATAGCTCTGCCCCACAGCTGGCCACATAGCCCTGTAGCAGTGCCCCATGGCCGGCCCCGTAGACCCATAGTGCTGCCCCGTGGCTGGCCCACAGCCCTGCCCCATGGCCGGCCCCATAGACCCACAGCCCTGCCCCATGGCTGGCCCCATAGACCCATAGTGCTGCCCCGTGGCTGGCCCACAGCCCTGCCCCATGGCCAGCCCCATAGACCCACAGCCCTGCCCCAAGGCCAGCCCCATAGACCCATAGTGCTGCCCCGTGGCTGGCCCCGCAGCCCTGCCCCATGGCCAGCCCCATAGACCCGCAGCCCTGCCCCAAGGCCAGCCCCATAGACCCATAGTGCTGCCCCGTGGCTGGCCCCACAGCCCTGCCCCATGGCCAGCCCCATAGACCCGCAGCCCTGCCCCAAGGCCAGCCCCATAGACCCATAGTGCTGCCCCGTGGCTGGCCCCACAGCCCTGCCCCATGGCCAGCCCCATAGACCCACAGCCCTGCCCCATGGCCAGCCCCATAGACCTATAGTGCTGCCCCATGGCCAGCCCCATAGACCCATAGTGCTGCCCCGTGGCTGGCCCACAGCCCTGCCCCATGGCCGGCCCCATAGACCCACAGCCCTGCCCCATGGCCAGCCCCATAGACCCATAGTGCTGCCCCGTGGCTGGCCCCACAGCCCTGCCCCATGGCCAGCCCCATAGACCCATAGTGCTGCCCCATGGCCGGCCCCGTAGACCCATAGTGCTGCCCCATGGCCAGCCCCATAGACCCACAGCCCTGCCCCATGGCTGGCCCCACAGCCCTGCCCCATGGCAGGCCCCATAGACCCACAGCCCTGCCCCATAGCAATGCCCCCCAGCCCTGACCCACACCCCCCCCCCAGAGGCTGCTGGAGCTGCGCAACTTCAACACTCTGATGGCAGTGGTGGGGGGGCTGGGGCACGGCTCCATCACCCGCCTGCGCCAGACCCTCGCCCTGCTGCCCCCCGACGTCACCAAGGTGTGCCTGGGGGGCACGGGGGGGTCCTGGGGGGGTCCTGGGGGGTCCTGGGGGGCACGTGGCGGTCCTGGGAGGGTCCTAAGGAGGTCCTGGGGGGCACATGGGGGTCCTGGGGCGTCCTGGGAGGCACACGGGGGTCCTGAGGGGGTCCTAGGGAGGTCCTGGGGGGCACACGGGGGTCCTGGGGCGTCCTGGGAGGCACACGGGGGTCCTGGGGGGGTCCTAGGGAGGTCCTGGGGGGCACACGGGGGTCCTGGGGCGTCCTGGGAGGCACACGGGGGTCCTGGGGGGGTCCTAGGGAGGTCCTGGGGGGCACACGGGGGTCCTGGGGCGTCCTGGGGGGCACATGGGGGTCCTGGGGGGGTCCTAGGGAGGTCCTGGGGGGCACATGGGGGTCCTGGGGCGTCCTGGGAGGCACATGGGGGTCCTGGGGGGGTCCTAGGGAGGTCCTGGGGGGCACATGGGGGTCCTCGGGGTTGGTCCTGGGGGGGTCCTGGGGGACGGGGGGGACAATCACCCCCCCCAGCCCTGCTCAGCTCTAAACCGTCCCCCCTGCCTGTGTCCCCCCCCCCCTCGACCTCGTGTCCCCCCACGCCCCCCCGTGCCCCCCCCGGCCCCCCCAGCTGTGGGCACGCCTCTCGGAGGTGGTGGGCTCGGGGGGCAACTACCGGCGGTACCGGGGGCTGCTGGGGGGCGCGGGGGGCGGCGGGGGGTTCCGCCTGCCGGCCCTGGGGGTCCACCTGCGGGACCTGGTGGCGCTGGAGGAGGCGCTGCCAGACTGGGGGGGCCCCGCGCGCCCCCACCCCGCCAAGCTGCAGCAGCGCTTCGCCATCCTGGGGGGGCTGCTGGGGGGGGGCGAGCAGGGGCCCCCCGTGCCCGCCGACCCCGACCTGCTCCACCTGCTGACGGTGAGACCCCCGGTGGGGCTGCGCCCCGAAACCCCCCCAGACCTCCCTCTGCACCCCCCAAGCCCCCCCAGGCCTCCTTCTGCACCCAACCCCCCCCTGCACCCCCCAAGCCCCCCCAGACCACCCTCTTGCACCCCAAAACCCAAGTCCCCCCAGACGCCCAACCCCTCTTGCACCCCAACCCCCCTGCCCCCCCAGACCTCCCTCTTGCACCCCAAAACCCCCCAAGCCACCCCAGACCCCCAACCCCTCTTGCACCCCGACCTCCCTCTGCACCCCAAGCCCCCTACACCCCCCCCACCCCCCCAGACCTCCCTCTGCACCCCAACCCCCCCCTGCACCCCCTGACCCCCCCTTTGCCCCCCCAGGTCTCCCTGGAGCTGGGGCAGACGGAGGACCAGCTCTACCAGCTCTCGCTGCAGCGTGAGCCTCGCACGCGCTCTCCCGTGAGTGTGCAAAAGCGTGCAACGGGGGGGTGAGTGTGCAGTGGGGGTGTGCAACGGGGGGGCCGTGAGTGTGTGATGGGGTGCATATGTGTGTGCAACGGGGGGGCATGGGTGTGCAACAGGGGGGCGTGAGTGTGCAATGGGTGGGTGTATGCAATGGGGGGTGTGTGCAATGGGGTGCGTGTAGGTGTGCAACAGGGGGGCTGTGAGTGTGCAGTGGGGGTGAGCAAGGGGGGGCCGTGAGTGTGTGATGGGGTACATATGTGTGTGCAACGTGTGGGTGTGCAATGGGGGGCATGGGTGTGCAACGGGGGGCGTGAGTGTGCAACGGAGGGGGGTGTGTGTGCAATGGGGGTGTGTGCAATGGGGTGCATGTGTGTGTGCAACGTGTGGGTGTGCAATGGGGGTCATGGGTGTGCAAGGGGGGCGTGAGTGTGCAACGGAGGGGGGGGTGTGTGCAATGGGGGTGTGTGCAATGGGGTGCATGTGTGTGTGCAACGTGTGGGTGTGCAATGGGGGGCATGGGTGTGCAAGGGGGGTGTGAGTGTGCAGCGGAGGGGTGTGTGTGCAATGGGGGTGTGTGCAATGGGGGTGTGTGTGTGTGCAATGGGGTGCATGTGTGTGTGCAACGTGTGGGTGTGCAATGGGGGGGCATGGGTGTGCAATGGGGGGGTGAGTGTGCAATGGGGGGTGTGCACCAGGGGTGTGTGCACAGGGGTGCAACGGGGGGGTGCAACGGGGGGGTGTGGGTTGTGTGTGCAGCACCAGGGGGGTGGGTGTGCAGTGGGGGCTGCAATGGCAGGGTGTGCAATAAGGGGGGGTACAACGCCTTGGGGTGAGTGTGCAACGCGTGGGGGGGTGCGACGGGGGGGGTGCGACACATGGGGGCAGCGTGCAATGTGGGGGGGGCGTGCAACACCTCGGGGGGGCGTTGGACCCCCGACCTGCCCCTCTATGGGTCTGGGCCCCCCGACCTCTGTGCGTCCCCCCCCCAGTCGGAGCCCCCCCCGGCGCTGCCCCCCGTCTGCCCCATGGACGAGTGGGTCCTGCCCGACCCCCCCAAACCCGACCCGGCCCTGCTGCGCGCCCACCTCGAGAGGCTGGTGGAGGTGGGGGGGCTGGGGGGGGCTGGGCATCCCTGGGGGGGCTGGGGGAGTCTCTGAGGGGGTCTCGGGGGGTCTCGGGCCTCTCTGGGGGGGTCAAGAGGCTTCTGGGGGGTCTTGGGGGGGGGGTCAGGGAGGTTGAGGGTCCCTGCGGGGGTCAGGAGGCATCGGGGGGGGTCTGGGGGTCCCTGGCGGGGGGTGTGTGTCTTGGGTGTCTTTGGGGAGCTGGCGGTCTCTGGGGGGTCCGGGGGGTGATGGGGGGGCTCGGGGGGGGTCAAGAGGCATCTGGGGGGTCTTGGGGGGGGTCTCAGGGGGTCTGGGTGTCCCTGGCGGGGGGATCTTGGGTGTCGTTGGGGAGCTGGGGGTCTCTGGGGGGTCCGGGGGGGTCCGTGGGGTGACGGGGGCCGGGGGGGGCAGTCGATTTTCCGTAACTTCGACGTGGACGGGGACGGCCGGATCTCGCGGGAGGAATTTGGGATCGTCCGGGAGAACTTCCCCCACCTGCAGCTCTTCGGGGACCTGGACACCGACCGGTGGGGACCCCCCCAAACCAGGGACCCCCCCCAGGGACCCCCAACACCCCCAGGGGCCCCCCAGGATGCCCCCCAAACCAGGAACCCCCCAAACCAGGGACACCCCCCCAACGAGGAACATCCCCAGGGGTCCTCACCCCCCCCCGGGACACCCCCAAGCCAGGGAACCCCCAACTAGGGACACCCCCCCCCCCCCAGGGATCCTCACCCACCCAGGGACCCCCTCCCCAGGGACTCCCCCCCCAGGGACCCCCAACACCCCCAGGGCCCCCCCCGGGACACCCCCAAACCAGGGACCCCCCCCCCCAGGGACCCCCAACACCCCCAGGGCCCCGCCGGGATGGCCCCAAACCAGGGACCCCCCACACAGGGACCCCCCCCAGGGATCCTCACCCACCCAGGGACTCCCCCCCCCCGCGCCCCCGACCCCCCCCCGACCCCCAGGGGCCCTGGTGGCTGGGACCCCCCCACGGACCCCCCCACCTGTGGGGCAGGGACGGCAGCCTGAGCCGGGGGGAGGTCCTGGCCTATTTCCTGCGCTGCAGCGAGGGGCCCCCCCCGCCCCCCCCGGGGCCCCCCCACCACTTCGAGGAGAGCAGCCCCCTGCGCCCCGCGGCCTGCCGCCACTGCCGGCGCCTGGTGAGCGCGCCCTCGCACGCCCCTCGCACGCCCCTCGCACACCTCGCGCCCCTCGCACGCCCCTCGCATGCCCCTCGCACGCCTCGCACACCCCTCACACCTCGTGCCCCTCGTGCACCTCACGCACCCCTCGCGCACCCCTCGTGCCCCCCTCGCACGCCTCGTGCCCCTTGCATGACCTTGCACGCCCCTCACACACCCCCATGCACCTTGCATGCCCCTCGCATGCCCTTGCACGCCTCGTGCCCCTCCCATGGCCTTGCATGCCCCTCGCACACCTCGTGCACCTCGCACACCCCTTGCACACCCCTGGCACACCTCGTGCCCCTCGCATGCCCCTCACGCCTTGTGCCCCTCCCATGGCCTTGCACACCCCTTGCATGCCCCCATGCGCCTTGCGTGCCCCTCGCACACCCCTTGCACACCCAGCGCTCACGTGCACCCAGGACCCTCGTGCCAGGCTCCACGGGGGGGGGTTGCACAGAGCTCAGAGTGCAGCGTGCACAGGGGCGGGGGGTCACGCCTTGCACGTCCTGCCCTGGGCGTGGTTTGCACGAGCATCATGCACAAGGATGGGGGTGCGCACACTTTGCACAGGGAGCGGCGGCGTGCGTGCCTTGCGAGTGTGAGCTGCGGGGTCGGGGGGGGGCTTTGCACGAGCGCCTTGCACGAGAGCCGCTTCGTGCCCCTGTGTCGCGCGTGTGCGTTGCACCAGGGCCTTGCACCAGCACCGTGTGGGGAGGGGCCGTTGTGGCCCCCTCACACCAGGGCTTTGCACGAGGAGGGGACTCCTCGCACGGGGACGCCCCCCCTCACCCATCCCCCTCCGGCTCCCCCAGATTTTGGGCCTCCACAAACAGGGGCTGAAGTGCCGCAGTGAGTGGGGGGGCGGGGGGGGCAGTCGGGGGGGGAAAGGGGCCGCGGGGGGGGTCATGGGTGCAAGGTGGGGGTGCACTTGGGGGGGGCTGCCATGGCGGGGTTGTGGGTGCAGTGGGGGGGTGAAGGGGGTCCTGGGGGGTGCAGTGGGGGGGGTGACGGGTGCATTGGGGGGGGGGTGTGTGGGGGGGGGCTTTATGGGTGCAGTGGGGGGGTGATGGGTGCCCTGGGGGTGCCATTGGGGGTTATGGGTGCAATGAGGGGTGCAAGGGGGGGGGTTATGGGTGCAGTGGGGGGGTGATGGGTGCCCCGGGGGTGACGTGCCCCCCCCAGCCTGCGGCCTGCGCTGTCACGCCCGGTGCCGGGAGCGGCTGCGCGTCGAGTGTCGCCGTCGCACCCAGAGCGTCGCCGCCGACGCCCCCCCGGGACCCCCGGGACCCCCCCCCCGCTCCTTCAGCTTCTCGCTGCCCCGGCCCCGCCGGTCGTCCCTGTGCCCCCCAGGTGGGACCCCAAACCCCCGGGACCCCCCCCCGACCCTGACCCCCAGGGCACCCAGGCGTCCGAGCCCCTCACGACCCCCGACCCCCCCGCAGAGACCCCCGAGGAGCTGCAGGAGGTGGAGGACGGCGTCTTCGACATCCACCTGTAGACAGGTAATGGGGGGGCCCGGACCCCCGGCTCTCCTCGGGGCGGGGGGGGGGGGGCGGACCCCTGGGGGCCCAGCTGGGGGGCCCGGGCGCCTGGGTTCACTGGGGGCCCCCCCCTTTCCGCAGGGTCCCTGGGGGTCCGGCTCTCCCTGACCCCGCTTGACCCCAGGACCCCCCCCCCCGCCATGGGGGGGTGGGGGGGGCACTCGGACGCCGGGGTCCCCTCTGCAGCGGGGGGGGATGGGGGGCCTGGACGCCTCCTGGGTCCTCTTTGGGGGGGGGACACACACACACAACACAGCACTTGTACATCGGAATAAACTCTGTCCGTCTGTCTGTCCGCCTGGGTCCCTTGGGGGGGTGGGGGGGTCAGCAGAGCACCCAGGTGTCCGGGCTTCCCCCACCCCAAATCACCAGCAGCTGGGGGGGTGGGTGGGGGGTGCCCCCTCATTAGCAGCTGCTGCTCGTGAGCCCTAATTAGTCCGGATGGGGCACGGCTGAGCCCGGATGCCTCACGGGGGGGGGCACTTGGAGTAGGCTGCAGGACCTGTGGGTACTGGGGGCTCTGGGACTGGTTATACTGGGGGGGGGGGGGGGGGGGGGGGTGTGTGTGTCAGGTCTGTGGGGCTCCCCTTGGGGTC